>JAKOOJ010000001.1:124573440-125023440 GCA_022577455.1 Arizona elegans
TGGTCCCAGAGTGAGGTGGGAATGGAGATTTTGCAATATCCTTCCCCCAGGAGTGGGGACAGAATGGGGATTTTGCAGTATCATTCCCCTGCCATGCCCACCAAGCCACGCCCACCAAGCCACACCACACCCATCAAGCCACACCATGCCCATCAAGCCACACCCACAGAACTGGTAGTAAAAAAATTTGGATTTCACCACTGTCAGCCCCACTAGTCAAACCAGGAGAGTAGTAACCCAGGAAATCGAAATCTATTTCTATTAAGATGGACTATAATGACAGAATCTTCCAAATTGGATTGTGTTGTCCCGCTTCCTCCTTCTTATACTTCAATGAATTAGGGAGCTATTTCCTCAGAAGGTGCCTGAGTTGATTCTAAATGGTATCTTGTGCTAGAACTTCAGCCACTCTTGCCAAAGTGATGATTCTCTCATAATTCCATCAAAGTCATCTTACTTAGTCTCTATGGAATATGTATCTCAAGTCACTTCACGATATGAGATGTATACTTAAAAAAAATTAAAGGAAAGATTTAGGATGGATAATCCTGTTTACAAAGGGATTGGGCTAAAAAAGTTGCCTATACCTTCATCTCTTCTCTATCCAAGAAGCATATCTATCTGTAGTTGGTTATTGGAAATCACATATCGCCAGCATTTTGAATCCCCCTCAACACCACCTGGGTTCAATTACCCCGAAGTTCTCCTAACGCTTAACAGGAAGAAGGAAAGGACTTTGTGTGACATGTGATGACACTAACCCAATCGACTAATCCTGAAAACTAGATCATCAGACTCACTTTACTTTAACCTCAAACAAGCCTGGAATTTGGATGAACCATATTCTCCAAACCATTTCTCCATCTGATTGGGGGAAGATTATGACATCTTCTTGGTGTCATCTTGGAAGGTTTTGAAAATAAATTTGGAGTTTCAACGCTGCTGGTACATGGGATCAATAGAGCAACTGGCTCAGCTATGTATCTTGTTACTCCCGTGTAACACCTCTCCTGCGTGAGCTGCACTGGCTGCCGGTGGTCCTCTGGGTTCGTTTCAAGGTGCTGGTGCTCACATATAAAGCCCTACATGGCTTAGGCCCGGGGTACTTGCAGGACCATCTTCTGCCATCCTCCCATCGTCCTGTCTGCTCTCACAGAGCGGGCCTCCTCAGGGTGCCGTCAGTCAGACAATGTTGGCTGGTGGCCCCCAGGGGGGAGAGCATTCTCTGTGGGAGTGCCGACCCTCTGGAACGGTTTGCCCACTGGGCTTAGGACAGCCCCTGACCTCCTCTCCTTCCGCCACGAACTGAAGACGTGGCTTTTTCATCAAATGGACTGACCCGTTGAGGGGGTTTTTACATTGTAATAATTTTAATTAATTTTAATTGGATTTTAATTTATATTTAATTCATATTGTTGAATTTTTATCTTGTAAGCCACCCTGAGTCCTTCGGGAGAAGGGTGGCATATAAATTGCAATAAAATAAATAGGGTACAAATACAGCTCCCGATTAGGACGATCAGTTAGTGAGGTCTGTAAGACAACATGTGAAAGCTTTCTGATGAAACTGTTATTGATCTGCACCTAATGATAGACTGCTGGTTCCTGATTTACCATCTTCCCAGAATTGCCCAGTTTTTTTCCTTGATCACTACAATCAAGTATGATCACAAATGCTATGAATGTCTCAGAGTACTGAACTCTTATATGTCTCTCCAAAGTCCTTTCCCTAAAATCTCTCCTATGTGGTTTTCGTTAGATTTTTCTGGCTGACCCTGCCTAAATCCCAGCTGGGTGAGTGCCATCTTTTTCACCTTTGAATCCCTGATCTCTATATGTTTCCCGCAAAAAAAAGTTGTGGGCAAAAGAAATTTGAAGAATCTATTTTTTTCCCCCTAATTTTGAATTTGGGGGAATGGAATGGGACTTATATCAATCATGAGGAACTTTATTCCTTCATTCTATGTTTCACACAGAGGAAAAGCTATTGAGTCTCTGACTCTCTCATCATCTTTCCAATCTCCATTGCTGGGCTTCTCTCACTCTCCCTTTTTAGAAACCAGAGCAGTTCATTGCATAGCTTCATTGGCATTGTTCCTTTTTGGTCCTCATTGTTTCACTCCTTTAATCTCTGGAATAGGATTCAGAGTTAGCCATTGCTTAGCAATAGCAATAGCACTTAGACTTCACTGTGCTTTACAGTCCTCTCTAAGCGGTTTACAGAGTCAGCATATTGCCCCCAACAATCTGGGTCCTCACTTTACCGACCTCAGAAGGATGGAAGGCTGAGTCAACCTTGAGCCGGTGAGATTTGAACTGCCGAACTGCAGCTAGCAGTCAGCTGAAGTAGCCTGCAGTGCTGCACTCTAACCACTGCGCCACCTCAGCTCTTATTACTTCACTCTCTTGTTATGTTTTTTTCCCCACAATTTTAATAATTGCATTTCTGCATCTCTCTACCTCTACAGTATTGCTATTAGTTTTACTACACAATCTAAGAGTTTGCAAGTCTTCTCTCTTGGAGTGGAGACAAGTCACTTCGCAAAATTGTTCCTCTCAAGAATTTTCAGTCATATTCCAGACAGAATTACTCACTGAAAATAGAGAATAGTAGCAGAGAAGACAAATAAATATTTTACTTATTTATTTACTCAATTTATCCAGAGACTCGTCTCACTTTTATGTGACCTTAGGCAGCTTAGAATAAACAAAATACAAAATACATAACAGGAAACAAAAATAAAAACACATCACGGCTGGATATGACCTAACCTATCATCCATTCAACTAGGAGACAGGCTATAAGCCATGCCAAGGACCTCAAGCTCAAGTATCAAGTCACGTTTTTAAGACCTTAGGAAAGGCCAACAAGGATGGGGCCAATCATAGCTCCCTTGCTGAGAATTCTGGATGTTGATGTCCAGATGAGGATGACAATGTATTCTACAGATTCATCAGTAGGTCTGTTGTCCATATGTGAATCCTGGAGTTACCCAAAACGATACCCTGTCACATTCCAGGGAAGGTACTGAGAACTTTTGGGGAGGGGCACTCTGAGGTTTATGGCTGTAGAATAAAACAGCAAGAAAAAGGGGAGGGGAGCTCCAAAAACACTCAGCAAAGTGAATATTAAGAGTCTGTAAGCGAGGAGGTGAAAAATAACATTGAAGATTGAATAAAGCAGGGTTCTTCAAGGTTTTTTTATATCATTTTTTTAAAATTAAGGAAAAAATCCCAGAATATAAAATATGCAATATAAAAACATTTTAAAAAACCTCCCTATGTAAAGTAATGTTTGATTGCTTAATCTGTAACATGCAAAATATTCTAACTCAGAACTTAATGGGCATTTATAGTGTATGGTTTACTGTAAATTATATCAAAATAATACAGGTAGTCCTCAATTTATGAACAGGATTAACAACAAAATTTATGTTGTTAAGTGAGACATTTGTTATGTGAGTTTTGCCCCATTTTATGACCCTTCTTGCCACAATTGTTAAGTGAATCACTGCAGTTGTTAAGTTAGTAACATGGTTGTTAAGTGAATCTGGTTTTGCTTGTCAGAAAGTTGCAAAAATTTGTATGATGGACACTGCAACCATCATAAATATGAGCCACTTGCCAGCATCAGAATTGTGATACGTGGGTGCTGTAACGGCCCTAAATATGAAAAATGGCCATAAGTCACTTTTATTTAGCACCATTGTAACTTTGAATAGTCACTAAATGAACTGTTGTAAGTTGAGGGCCACCCGTAAAAGAGAATTGGGCCAGAGGAAGATCTGCAGATGATAGACTCAAAAGAAAAGTTTGGGTTAAGTTCTGTTTGTGGAAAGTACATTTAATGGTTATGAGGCTGGTGTGGTACCATACAATAATATTTCGGTGTCCATCAGAACCACCTGAAAATCGGATGAATGCAAAACAATGTATAGGAAGACTACAACTGTACCTACCTACCTTTAGCAGTTTAGCTAAAATCAGTTCAGTCTCCAATCATTTTTTTGCTTTCATTTTACACCCATTTGTGAAAATAGAGGCAAAAATTGAAGCAAGACAATCCTAAATGGGATCCACAACTGTCAAGGGAGAGTCACCTTGTTCTTATTTTCACCTTCTTTTCTTCTTTATCAAGCAACACCATATGCAGGTATTCTTTGACTTACGTCCACAGTTGAGGCCAAAATTTCCATTGCTAAGATCTTTCTTGCTACAGTTATTAAGTAAATCACTACAGTTGTTAAGTTAGTAGCTAGGTTAAGTGAATTTGGCTTCTCCGTCGACTTTAGTTGTCAAAAAGGTAATCACATCACCTGGGATATTACAACCGCCATAAATAACTACCAGTTGCCAAGCATCCAAATTTTGATCACGTGACCATGAGGCTCCTGCAACAGTCATACGTCATGCCACTTTTTTCAGTGCCATTGTCTAATAGTCACTAAATGAATAGTTGTAAGTCGAGGACTACCTGTAGGCATATGTGCAGATGGGCAGCACAGAAGCTCTGCCCTTTATCTTCTTGTTTAATGTATGATTGACAGTGCTATGTTTCATGGTATCATTATTAATCAAGAATTATCCTACTATTTTGTCAATGAGGACATGTGGGAGTCTCTTTTTTAAAGAGGGGAATACAATCACAAATGAAGACACCACCATCACCCCAAATTTCAACGTGGATTGTTTGCTACTGATGGAAGAGAAAATAATAACAACTCTGGTTTTCTGAAAATAGTATTACCTCATTACTATCAGAGTAGTTTCTTTAAAGGGACAGTGATAGGGGGCTAAATAAAAATGAAAACAAGCCACTGTTAGATGGAAAACCATGTGGAAAAGTTTTGAGCATGCTTCATTAATACCTCATTATTTTGTTCTGAGCTGAAGACTTCTTTTGATTGTGGCACTTCTTCCTGGCAACTCTTAATTGTTGACATTAAAAAAAATATGCTGAGCTGAGCAAAGAGGAATGTTGGCTAGAGTGCACACTTTACTTCTGAGTCTCAAAAATTAAGCATAACTGGCACGGTAGCTTAATAACCTCTCTCAAGAACCATAGTTCAATCCCTTGTGCCATTAGAAAGGTTAGGCATTTAAATCTTGGCAAATAGGCAGTTTATGAATGTCTCTGCACACAGGCAGTAGAGTCAATATAGAAAATCTAGAAAAGGACAAGAACTACTCTTCTTACGAAAAGACAAGGGTTATATCGAGACTATCTTCCTCCTGGATAGGACTAGTGTGATTTATTATTTAATATTAATATTTTTATTTCATTCTTTCTGCTAATAAGTCAGCAAAGGATGACAGGCCCATGTGAAAAGTAAAAAGCAAGAAGAAAAATCCAAGAACTAATATAGAAAAACAATTCTACAAACAGTAAAAACAACAACAATTAAAAGGTCAAATTATGACACACAGAGGCAATTTCTTTCGGCATGGACTTCCAATAAGAAACATTGGCATTAGAGTCAAGATTTTGAATGCATGAAAAATATGTTTGAATGCAAACAATCAACATTGCAATCAGTTAATTCAAATTAAATAATTAATTAAAAATTAGTTGAGCACAAAAAGAAAGGTCAAGTTTAGTTTTTTCAGATTCAAAATATTGTACTTTACTTTGTAAAGTCCTTCTTCCTGTATTTTGTAATCTGTACTTTCAATACTTGGAGCATCTAAAAATATAATACATAATACAACTGAATTAAAATCAAGTCAAACATTTATTACTGTCAAAGACTACCATAGTAATATCATTTTTTTCTGTTCCTTCACAGCTGACCTCTTGCTAAGAACTTCTCATTTTTCTCTTTTTTTTTGTCTTCAAGCAATATAAAGACATGTTTCTTCTCACTGAAGAAACTACTAACTATTAACTACTACTACTACTAACTCACTGAAGAAACTACTAAGAAACTACTAACTAACTAAGAAACTATTAACCTATCAGATAATGTCTTTGTAACAGGAATTCTGTTATTCTGCATGTGATTCTCAAATTCTAGCTATCCACCACCATTATTTTATAGAACTGATTCGTATCACCTTCCTCTCTGGTGATATCCCTCAGTCACAGATGAAATTCAGCTGGTTCTCACCGGTTCGCCTGAACCGTTAGTAAAATTGCTTAGGCAGTTTGGAGAACCAATTAAAAATAATGTACAGGAGAGGTTCTTTTTCTCTCTCTCTCCCTTCAGTTAATAGCTCCACTTAACAGTTGCAGTTGGAATGCAGCTGATACATGCTGAATCAAGTCAATAAACAAGAGAAACTGACAGGATTAGGGCAGGGAAACCCATCAATCACCCATCTAGGGATGGGATTAACCTCTTCCCTTCAGGAAGAAGGACAAGATTACAAACATTTTCATTATAAAGAGTATTAAGTAATACTTCTGCGATCAGCTAATACTTCCTGGAGTTTCTCAAGACCTTTTATAGCTGCTGTAGTGTTGGCTACTTCTTGTTTTTTCCTGGGCGAAAAGATACAGAAGGGGACAATGACGCAGCTTGTTCATACAGGCCCTGAATTTAATGCATGTGTGGTCCAGCCAGCTGTGCTTCTGCTGTGAAGTACCCGATTTAGAACATAGAGAACATAGAGTAATAGAGTTGGAAGGGTTAATGGCTTTTGGCAGGACGCCCAGGCTTTCAATTAGCCTGAGGAGCTGCTCTTAGTTTCCCTACATTTGCTTTGGGGTTGACTTTTTTTTTAAAGGGGAATGGCTGTTTTAAGTTTTCTGCATTGTTTTAGTGGTTCCTGGCACTGTCCTTTTGGGGTGTACTTTCCTCACTCTTTTTTAAAGCCTCTAGTGACGGAGCACCCACAAATTCTGAAGGCAAGCTATTCCATTGGTTGATTGGTCTCGCCCTTAGGAAATTTCTCCTTAGTCCTAGGTTGCTTCTCTCTTTGGTTAGTTTCCATCCATTGTTTCTTGTTGTGCCTTTTGGTGCTTTGGAAAATAAATTAACTCCCTCATTTTTGTAGGAGCCCTTCAAATTTCCTGACAGAGCAATTAATCAGTGGAACAACTTGCTTCCAGAAGTTGTAAATGCTCCAACACTGGAAGTTTTTAAGGAGAGATTGAATAATCATTTAGTCTGAAGTGGTGTAGGGTTTCTTGCCTAAGCAGGGGGTTGGACTAGAAGACCTCTAAGGTCCTTTCCAACTCTGTTCTTCTATTCTATTCTAAATATTGGAACAGTGCTATTTTATTGTGAGTAGGACTAAGGAGAAATTTCCTAAGGGTGAGACCAATCAAGTTGGCTGTGCCCATTCAGTCACATGACCAATTTCCTACCAGGAAAACACTGGGAGCCCCAAAACCTGGATAGGTGTGTCTGGGAGAGGTGTCATGTGACTGGGTGGGAGTGACATTGAGTTGGCCATGCCCAGCCACTCACATGACCATCCAGCCATGCCCAGCCACTCACATGACCACCAAACTACACCCACTAAGACATGCCCACAGAACTGGTACTAAAAAAAATTGAATTCCACCACTGACCCAGTCACATGACCACCAAGCCATGCCCATCAAGCCATGCCCACAGAACCAGTAGGGAAAATTTTTGGATTTCACCACTGCCCTCAGACATCATGAGTTGTAAACATTTGGCTTGTTCACAAGCTTTATGAATATAAAAGAGTTGCTCTGGGAGTAAGATGGGCAGTCTCTAAATTTCATAAGTAAATAAACTGTCTAACTGAGGTAATTATTATGGTTCATTGCACCTTAATGTACATGGTGAACACCAATCTTTCAAGATGGTAGCCAATAAGGAAAGAGATTATCCACTAGTCAAGAATAAGAACTAAAAGTAACTTCACAGTCAATAACATCTTCTCTTAACCAAATATTTGCCTAAATCATCTGCTAATCTGAACACTGAATACACCACTAAAAGTAAAAACACCTAGTTATGTCCTCAGGAAAGGAAAACCAAGATTGCCATATGCTTCACAAGGATTGGATACATGATGGAAAAGAACTACTAAACAGTGGAGACTCAGTGTATTAGGAGACATCGCCATTTCCTCTCTTTTTTGAAATCCACTTCTACACACATTCCTTCACCCTCCTGAACAAGATAAATTGCATGTCATTTGTATTCTCTCTTTTATTCCAAGAGAAATAATTCAAATTATTTTTTTTCTCCTGTATGTTCAAGATGGCTTGTGAGATATCCCAAATGATAAGATAACAAATTTGAGTAAATTAGAATATTCCCATCCTCACAAAAACATCATTAATGTTTTTAATGTTAATATTATTTACATTAAAAACCAAATGTTTCTCAGCAGTCATTAAGAAATGATAACCTACAAATGAGACTTTGCACACACTGCTGGTATGGTGAATTCTAATTTATGAGAAATATACAGCTATATACAGTTTTTTACACTAAGAAAGCATTTTAGTGGGACAGAAATGTTTATATTATTTAGGTATAATAGAAACCAGTGACCTGTTGGGTCATCATTTTAGGGATATTTTCTTTCCTAAACAGAGAAATGGAATGGCCACAGGTGGGCAAAAGAAACAGTTGGAGCAGGAGCAATTTCTGACTTCCTGCGGGCTTTTCCAATCATATGACTGCAAATTTCAGTGTTAGCAAATGTGCTAACTTACAGGCCATAAGGGTCTGTAAATTATCACATTTGTGGTATGTTGGGTATTGCAGGCTAACTCTGCCGACTGCCAGCAGTTCAATCCTGACTGGCTCAAGGCTGACTCAGCCTTCCATCCTTCAGAGGTCGGTAAAATGAGGACCCAGATTGTTGGGGGCAATATGCTGACTTTGTGAATTGTGAATGCTTAGAGAGTGCTGTAAAGCACTATGAAGTGGTATATAAGTCTAAGTGCTATTGCTACTGATTCACATTGTTTTGCCATATGTTGCATCGTTTTACCCAATTGAAGGTTACTATCAAACAAACAAAGGAGTTTTAGTAGTATATATGTAGATAAGTAAGTAAGTCATTTTTTATTTAGGTTAGTACACATTTGTAAGTCAATCATTAATCTAATTTCTGGTAGCTGTTTCCTTTAGACACTTTCATTTTTATGCTCATTGGTTAAATTTTTGGAAAAGATGATAAAATCCTCAAAAACATACTTCAACATGCAAGTCCATTCATCTTCATGTATAAGTTCAGGAATTGTGACTTGGGGAAGTTCATATAAAGATCAGGACTGAAAAAGTTGTCCTCCATCACTACCACATGCACGTTTTCTCCTTTCAATCGACTCAAAGGCTACATTTCTAGTTTAGGGCTTTATCTTTTTTTCTACTTCACTGCTGCTACTTTCTGATTTTAGCACAATCCAAACAATTAAGATTATGATGTCCATCACTGAATGCTAGAAAATGATTTTGATGTGATCAGATACTGAACAGCAATAAGAATACATGATTATAATTTCAACATACATGGAGCTTATTTCATGGAGCTTCTTGTATAATTTCAACATACAAGAATTGCTTATTTACCCACTGAATATTATTTTTCAAAGTCCTGCTGAATTACACAGGACTTTTCACCTTTACACCAAGTTTTTAAATTGAAGAGTCAGTTTTGTGTAGCTCTTCCAAAAGTAAGATGGAAGGATACAACTACTAAACATTTTTGGTGATGAGAATGCTGTCTTGTCTTTGAAATTTCCTCACCACATATATTTATTTCATACTATTCCAATAACCTTTAGATCACAGTCAATATTCTGTATTTATCATTTCAGTGCTTCTACTAAAAAACTGAGCTTTTGATGTTGAAACCACATTTCTCATTTTGTTGTTTGATCACTGTTGTTAGATAGAAGAATATTTAATGTAGAAATATAGAAATCATATAGAATGTAGAAATCCTATAGAAACCTATAAAATTAGTCAGTAAAAGAACAGAATTGAAAGTTGAAATTTCTAAAATATACAGAATCATACTGTCCACTTGAATCTTTGGACCAAATCAAAGTAACATGCAGTAAAAATGTAATTTACAGTTTTCTTTTTTCTTTCATAAGTATCATTTTTTTTAAAAAAAGAAACTGTGTTTATTACCATATTGAAAGAGAAGCATAATCTATAGCCCCTCCCATACCACTTGTAAAGAGTTTAGCATATATATATTTGCACTGATTTCCTCCCCAGAGCCCTCTCTCCTTCTCTCTTTGTCTTTTTATAGACTCCTTGACATCAATACACTACAACAAGCATGTTATGCACCAAACTCAGTACTTGGGTACTGTCGTGCCTGATAATGCTAAAGCTTTTTTAGTCCATTCCTAATGCCATGTGAAATTAGATGTTATTCAGAGTATAGAATAAGTATGTTTCTACTGCAACTCCACATAACTGTTTAACAGAGAGTCTAATAGAAGAAAGTCCTCAAACCTTCCCAGGTCTTTACTGCAGATGATTGGAGTACCAATTTTAGTCTACTTATCATTTTATGATTTTAGTTTATTTTTAAAGTATTACGGTTTTGGGGGTGTATTGGTAATTTGCCTTTCTGTATGTTGCCCAGAGTAATTTTAGTGAGCTGGATGGCCATACGCACGCTAAAAATAAAGAAATAAACAAATCACTTTCAACACACAGAATGAGCACCTGAAAAGTTTTGATCTTTACATTCTGTGGAAAGCTGATTCTGTGATTTTCAGCGGAGGCTAAAAGTTCAAGTAGGTTTTAATCCCCAAACAGTTGTGGTTGTTGCTGTTGTTCAAAAGAGGTCTGTACAAAACAACAATGACAAAAGATAAACACATTGTTATTAAGGCGGGGGGGGGGGATAGTACAGAAACCTAAAGTTGGTGCAACAAAAGATGTCCTGTATTTATCCTTGGTTTTTCATCAGTTTATTTCTGCTCATTAAGAACTTTCTCTTCATGTGAACTGGAAGTTCGTTCTGCAACATTAACTTCTGAAAGCAGTTGGCAAATCATACTGATATGCAATAGAATGTCAGCCATATACTATCTATATCCAGAGTCTGGTATCAGACATGTTGCCAATCCCAGTGACTGTGCCAAACAATTTAAAAGATATGATAAAGGCTTCCTTACATTGCCTTACTAATGCTGCCACACAGGCTTTTGAACTACTCTTGCTCACAAATGATGAACAACGCTTACCTGTTTCGAAAAATGCAGCTCCAATGTCCAAAACTCTAAGAACTAGGAACACTTTGCAATAATAGTCTAGTTTCTCATGTGGAACAAAGAATTTTGCAGTACATTTAGTTACCATTCCTGTGTTTCTGCTTTACATAAGGATAAGTATACCATGAACTGTGAAGAAGAGAAGCCCATCCTCATCTTTGTCTTAAGAGATCAAATTTGCATAAGAGATTGGCATTGCATTAATTACAATTCCTATGGAAAGGAAGCTTTGCAGTCACTGTCTAAAAAACCAAGGTCAGTTAGAGACAGTCCATGACTGGAAGTAACAAATCTGAGGCAAAGGAAAAAACAAGCTAGGTATGATAAAGACATACTTGTATAAGAAGACCTGAAGACAAGAAGATGAAGGAAAGCAGGAAGCCATAGTTTATGAAGCAGAACTTCAGGCAAGAAACCTGTTTGCTAAAGGTTCCAGTCTGATGATTGACCTAATAGAAATTTAGCCTACAATCTTTGGATCACCTGAACCATCCTAAAAGCTAGAACTCACAAGAAGAGACAGGGATAGAGGAAAATATACAAACTGTTCCTGATTGTGAATTGTTGGATGAGATAAAGTTAGAACATTCAGATCTAGGGGAAAAGCTACTGAGAACTTATTTCATAACGAAAAATCTCAAATGTAGACACAACAAAGGAGGTTTCTCGAGGAAGATTTATGTGTCTGAAGTCCAGATCAATGGAAAAAAGATAGAGCATCCTAGACTGCTCTACTTCAGGCTAAAAATGTCGCCCATATCTAACCCAATCAGGACAATACTGCAATTTGTTAACTGACAATTCATATTGAATTTTTATGGGTCTTTTCAACTAGCATCGTGATAACCTGGAGTGGCTGGTATGCTGCATTCAGGACTAATGCCTACAATTTCCTATGTTTGGTTCCACCAGAAAAGCTGTTTTAAAGCTTTTTAAAACTATCTGAAACAGAGTGGTTTTCAACCCAATTGATTATGGGTTTTGGAGAGTCATCTTTCAAATATGCAATCTGTTCAACCCATGAATTCTATCTGAATCCCTTAGCCAGTTTAATTGGAGAAATTTTACTGTGCCACAAACAACTGCTTGTCTTACCTGTTTGGGACCACTCTACTCTTACAAACTGGAACATACAAATGCATCAGTTCTGTTGGATTTGCACATTCCAAAAGTCCAAAATGAAATTATATGCCCAATTGCCACCTGCTTCTCAAGCAGAATCTTTGACTCCAAGAAGATCCCCAAATCACATACCAGTCCCAAAAGGTGAAGTAAAGAGGATGGTGGTGCATCCTTCTCAATTCTTAGCAGGAAAGGCAGCAGGGAAAGGAAAGGAAAGGAAAGGAAAGGAAAGGAAAGGAAAGGAAAGGAAAGGAAAGGAAAAAAGAAAAGAAAAAAGATCCTTGGAGCAGTATGAGTTTTTGAGCTGAATAGCTATGGTCTAGTTTTGTTCTGTTCTAACATTTCACCAGCAGCTGTGGTTGGCATCTTCAGAGGCACAATGAGCTGCTTTGAGGTGTACCTCACGCAGGCACTGAAATTGGCTACCTGGCATCTTGTATTTGAACCTGACAGTTCCTGGTCCCTGATTGGTCCAGGAGCTCAAGAAAGTTAATTCCTGATTAGTTTCTTATCTGGTCCATTTTCAATCATTCCTTGGCTTGCCTTTCTTGATGAGCTGATTGAAAAGCTCTTTGGAGCCACAGTAACATTCACTGCAGTAGGTTAAGCTATCCTTAAATTATTTGATAAAGATATAATTTTGCATGTCAATATTGAATTTCTTGTTCTTTTTCTGGGGTATACAGACAAAATTTTGAAGTTTTACCTCGCATTGCTGAAGGTCAGTGATAAAGCAAAGGTTGAAAGATATAATCCTTTTGAAGAAATTAAAATATAGTAGTTGGGTGACATTTAGTCAAACAGATTTCTAAATAGAAACAAGGCCTATTCTAAGGAATTACTAATGTGAATTTGTAAGGGTTACACTGATGCTTAACAATTTTCCATAGGCATTCTGGATTTTTATCTGCACCACCTAGCCAAGCTCTGACCACTTAGATGATGGCCACTGATTGACTCCTGAAAATCCCAGGGTTATTACCCCAAAAGGTAATAACAATGCACAAAACATTTCAGACTTTCCTAAGTGAAATATGTAGACATCAATTAATACCTTTGAATAAAAAATGTTTGTATGTATACTCATAGATGTAGGATCTAGCTATCAGCAGGGAGATGATGACTGTCATAATATTGCTCAATGCTACAACTTCAAGAGTAGCTATAGAACGACTTCCGGTGGCACCGTAGGTGCCGAAGACGCTCCTTTTGTGAGCTCCAGCCCCGCGATCGCGTAAAGCCGCTAGAACAGCACAAATCAGCTGTCTAGTGGCTTGAAAACTTTCTCCCCAGGAAAAGGGAAGGAAGAGAGCAGACGGATGCAGGTAGAGCTCCCCAAGAAGCCCCAGAAACAATTCTGGGGCTCGAAGGGTGAGAGCTCCCTGGAAGCCCGACAGAGCTCCGGATCCGGGACGTTTCTGCTTTAAGCAGAAGAAGATGCCGCGACCACCCCTGCAAACAATGCTTTGAATAAAACATCATTTGGAAGTAGGCTGAGCAAACTCAGGAGAGATCAGATTTGCAAGTACTAAACTTTAACTCCAAATGTGTATTACTTCCTTCTGATTTACTAAGGGGAGAAAGTGAAACCAAGATGGCGATTGAGCTTTAATGGGGTGTGAAAGTGAAAGTTAAAAAGGAAAGTTTCGTTTAGCTCTGGCAGCCCCGGTCTAAAATTAGAGATCTTTGCTTGGAAAGAAAGAAAATTAAAGGCTAAAAAGACTATAGCAGTGTTTTTTAAAAAAAAGATTGATATCATTTAAAGACTGGAAATTTCTGGATTTGGTGGATTTGTTGTTCTGGTTGCTGAATAAATTTAAATTGGAAACTAAAAATGGCTTCAAAACAAATAAAGACTATTGTCCCTAAAAGTGCTCGGAGCTCACCAGCTCAAATGTCCAAATTGCAATCTCTCTCTATTCCAACGGAACCACCAATATTAACACTTGAAATGTTGCAGGAAGCCCTTAAAACACAAGCCTCTGTTATAGAAAAAAAAATTACTTCGGTGTTTGAGGAAAAAATTTGAGATGTTGCTGAGGAGACGGCTCAAATTAAAGAGTTCATTCAAAAATGAAATCAGGAAATTAGAGAAGATATTATCATGGCAGTCCAAGGTCTGGCAGGCCATATTGAGGCAATAGATGAAAAAGTGGAAGAAATTAAGCAGTCTAATGAGAATTTGGAAAATAAAATGGGAGATGTCCAGAATAAGATGGAAAGAGCTGAGGCCGATGTGATAATGATACAATATAGAGATATGGAATTTGTTTTGAGAATAAGAGGCCTCAAAGAAAATAAACAAGAGAATTTGAGAGAGATTTTTTCAGAAGCATTTGCACAGATAATGGGAGATCAAAAAGCAAATCTTGAATGGCAAATTGACAAAATTTACCGTGTCAATTCATGGGTTGCCAGACAGAAACATCTACCAAGAGACATTGTAGTTTATTTTACAACAAGGAGAATATGTAATGAAATCCTACAAGTCACCTTTAAAAATAAACTTCAAGTGCAGGGGCAGGAGGTTTTAATACTGAAAGAAATCCCACCCCCCAAAATGCTGAGACCCAGAAGGGATTATGCCTTTCTGGTGGAAGAACTGAGAAACCATCAGATACAGTACAGATGGGAGGTTCCAGCTGGACTAGTGGTGAACTATTCAGGAGAGAGATATTGTCTTAACTCAGTGTGGAAGGCAAGAGATTTTTATACCAATGTACTAAAGGCTGGATGCCCACAGTCCCCAGAAGCTAGAAGGAAGATGAAAGCAGAGGGGGCGAAAGGGGGAGAAGGAAGAATTGTTGGCACAGGCCCAAAGGGGAGCTTTGATTACTCAAGAAGATTTAACACAACTTTTGACTACTGTTCAAGCCTTGGAGATAGAAGAACCTAAGGATCAAAGACAGACCCAAGCGGCAGCCAAGCGTCAAGAA
Source organism: Arizona elegans (assembly GCA_022577455.1). Classification (NCBI taxonomy): domain Eukaryota; kingdom Metazoa; phylum Chordata; class Lepidosauria; order Squamata; family Colubridae; genus Arizona; species Arizona elegans. Next base: position 124,588,669 of record JAKOOJ010000001.1, read on the forward strand.
GAATTAAGAGTGCAGCAACTTCAGATGATTCAAGAAACTACAAAAACAGAAGCAGTGGGAGGAGCAAGGCCAAAAAGCAAAATGCATGGAGATTTCCAGCAGATGCTCCAAAAGCTTCAGGGGGCCAAGAATGGCAACTAGATTTCTGACTTGGAATGTTAATGGCCTAAGTTCACCACAAAAGAGGAGAAAAATATTTCATTATTTGAAACAGTTTAAAAATGATGTAATCTGTTTACAAGAGACTCATATTAGAAGCAAAGATCAAAAATATTTAATAAATGCAAGGTTAGGTATACATTTTGTTGCATCTGCTCCCGAGAAGAAGAATGGTATAGTTATATACCTAAAAAAAGACTTAATTGCCAAATTAATTGAAGCAGATGATCAAGGAAGATTTATAGCAATTGAACTTTTAATAAAAGGAGAAAAAATACTTTTAATTGGAGTATATGCACCGAACCAACAACAGGAAAAATTTTATAAGCTTTTACATTCCAAGTTACTACAATGGGATTATAAATCATGCATTTTATTGGGCGATTGGAATGGAGTTTTGGACACTAAAAAAGATAAGAAGGGGCTCTTGCAAAGTATCTCAACGCGTGCCAGATTGCCAAAGTCTTTTTTTGAAATGATGGATGATATGGAGTTGAGAGATATCTGGTGAGAGAGGAACACTGAAGAAAAAGACTTTACGTTTTTTTCCGAGAGACATCAATCTTTTTCTAGGATTGATTTCATGTTAATTACTAATGATCTTTTTTCTAGGGTGAAGAAGATGAGGATCTGCCCAAGAGTTTTAACGGATCACAGTCCAGTTTGGATGGAATTAGAGTATGGAATGGGATTTAAGAGGTCTTGGAGGTTAAATGAAAACCTGTTTAGATATGAAGAAAATGTAAAAGAATGTAAAAAATTTATGAAAGAATTTTTCATTATAAATATGCATAAGGGTACATCTATGGAAATGGTTTGGGATACAAGTAAAGCATATATGATAGGCATCTTGATATATTTGAATAATAAACATAGACGTAAACAGGAAAGAAAAAGGAAGGACTTAGAAGAGGAAATTAAAAAAAAAGAACAGGCTTTGATATTGAATCCAGCAGACAAGAAAATAAAAGAGGCAATTAACTTACTGCGAGGGCAATTTAACATGCTAATGGCAGATCAGGTTGCAACTAATTTGCAATATGCTAAACCTAATACTTTTTGCAATGCTAATAAACCAGGGAGATGGTTAGCATATCTGTTAAGGAAAAAACAAAAGTCACGGACCATAGAGAAAATAGAATATAAATATTTATTATATGATAAGAAAGTGGACAAGACTTTCAAAAGTCATATATTAAGAATTGCTTTACTGCGGCTTCCGCTTGGTGCCACCGTTGTCGCTAGACGGTCTTCCAAGACTGCCAGCCTCGCCGCCCGTAAAGAGCCGCCTCCACAGCTGAGAGGCGGCTTGAAAAACTCCATTTCTTTGAGGAAACGTGAGAAGAGCTGGCGAGATCAGGTTGAGCCCCCTGTGAAGTCCCCAGATTGTCTTTTCTTGCATCTGGGGAGGAAGCAGGATGAGGCTCCCTATCCAGCTCGCCGAGGCTCCGGACTCCGGGGGAACTCTGCATGCAGCAGAGCCAGACGACGCGACCAACGTAATCAGCGAAAGTTAAATGATTTATTAAAAATAAACAGGGTGAAATCTGGATCTTGAACTCAAAACTGCAAGTATTTACAATAGCCCTGTGATTGAATTTAAGGATGGAGAAAGAGTGAAAGTTTAAAATGGCGTCTGGCTTCAGTGGCTTGAAAAAAGCTGAAAGCGAAAGTGGATTTGCCTGACTGTCTCAGTATGCTACAAAGTATCTAAAGCAACAGCGCTGGCTAGAAGAGAAAGGAAAAAGTTTTTTTTCCCAAAGTGTCTTTATGTTTCTTCTCCCTTAGAGACTTGTTTAATTTAGAGAGGATTTTATGGTGGTGAAGAGGGAGAGAAGACTTCCTTCTTAAAAAGAGTTTGTCTGCGTGGCAGACATGGCTTCTAAACCAGACAACAAAACTGGGGGGGGGTTTCCCCCACCCATAAGTCTTTAAGCTTGCAGACTCAGAGCCAGAGACTGGAGATTGATTTTAAAGATTTGAAGGAATTTATTATTGTGGCTCTGATGAAACAAGATGAGGTTATGGACCAGAAGTTTGAAAAATTTCAACAGGAAACTAAGGAGGTGGTTCAAGAAAAGTATGATAAGATGAAGCGAGACATTTTGTTAGTTTTGACTGGCCTGTCAGAAGTAATTGTCCAGATTGATAAAAAAGTGGAAGAAATTAATTTAGAAGTAGAGTCTAAAATGAAGGAAGTTGATTATAAGATTTACAATGTGGATAATAAAACGCAAAGGATTGAAAATGAAGTGACAATGATGCAATTCAGATTTATGGAGTTTGCTGTAAGACTGAGGGGAATAAAGGAAAACAACAGAGATTTGAGAAGGATTTGTGCTGATGCTTTGGCTGTGATGCTAAAGGTTAGCCCTGAAGAGGTCTTGTCCAAGATTGACAAGGTTTACAGAGTGAATTCTTGGGTGGCAAGGCAAAGGTAATTGCCCAGAGATGTAGTGATATACTTTACAGATAGAAGAATAAGAAATGACATCTTGCAAAAGTCTTTTGTTGCTACCTTACAAGTGGATGGAAGGGAGATTGGGATTTATAAAGAGCTGCCGCCTAAAATGCTAAAAGACAGAAAGGATTTTGGATTTTTGGTGACTGAACTAAAGAAACAACAAATTCCATTTAGATGGGATGCTCCAGTTGGCATAATATTGAGGTATCAAGGAGAAAGATAACAATTAAATACTGTTGAAAAAGCGGAAGAATTTTATCTCAATGTTTTTAAAATTGACCCAACATCTCCACGTACATCTTCAGTGTTAGGAATACAGGAGGGTGATAAAGAAAAGCAAATCGAACAAGAGATTGAAGTCCAGTGGAAGCAGATGGAGATGGAGGCAATGGAAATACAAGGAACCACAGGGGGCTTTTTGGATGAGCCATCCCCGGATCTTCCTTTAAAGGTTATAGGTGGACTACCTAAAAATACAAGAGAAGTGGCTTTGGATCTCGATTTGATGTCCTACAAAGTTAAAGATCAGCATATAGCTCGATCAGCCTACAAACAAACTCCAGAAAAACAACAACAGCAGAGGTCTAAGTCAGCACAAGGCAAGAAAAGAAGCAGGTTCTACAAAACTAGAAAATTTTAGACCAATATCTCTCTGAAATATGGATTATAAAATTTTTGCAAAATTATTAGCCAACAGATTAATGCCAGTTATCCAAGAGCTGATTCATGATTAAGCAGGATTTTTAGAAGGCAGATATATGAAAGATAATGTGAGGCAAATTATAGATTTATTGGACTATCTTGAGAAGAATAAACGGATCCCTGCAGTGCTGGTGTTTTAGGATGCGGAGAAGGCCTGTAATCGAGTGAATTGGAACTTTCTATTACAGACTTTAAGAAAGATGGACTATGTGTACGTTGAAGGGAATAGCTATGAGGCAAGAGGATTATGGAACAAGGGCATTTGCAGTTGATCTGGTTGTTACCCTAACATGGTCGATGGAATTAATAATCTAGATGAAAGACTTTATAGAAGATATCATACGGAATATAAATATAAAGTCACTCGGGGGGGCGGGGTTATATATAGAAGTATTCTTCAATGATGGGGGCAGATGGCAACTAAAGACATTAAATACACTGTTGGAAGAAGGATTTGATGTGATTGTTTAGATGTTATAAATTATTATATATGGTGGACCTGCAGGAAAGTGGGTGAAACAAAATTGATATGGTATATGGTGATACTGATTGTTCAATATTGGAAAAGGGATGTTATGTTTATTATTGAAGAATGGACTCTGAAGGTGGCCAGTTTTGCAGAAATGGTGAAGATATCAGCATACATAAAAGACCGGACCCAAGATTTATGTATGGGAGTGGAGGGAATGGATAGATTATGTGTAGAATAAATATTAAACTAGGAAGTACCAGATAGCTTTTAGTTGAATGTTGTGTAGAAATGTATAGCATACAGGGGATAGAATACTAGAATGTCAGGAAGAAATGTATTGTACACAGGGGGTAGAGTAGGTGGGCGGTAAAGTATTATATAATGTGATTTGGATTTGGATTTCATCCTGGGGAAGCCATGGGGGGAGGGGAGGGTAAGGGAGGGTTAGGGAGGGAAAGGGGGGGAAAAGGGGGAAAATTTGTATTTGTAAAACTTTTTCAATAAAAAAAAAGAAATGCTTTACTGCGTGTCTGGAAAAAGTATCAGTATAAATTAAACGATAAGTTACCAATGTGGGCAATACCCAGACACGCAATAGAGAATATAAATGTAGAGCAAAAACAAGATGTGTTTATTTATAAAAAGCTTCTTAATAAGGAAGGAGGTATATTACAACTAAAATCTTTGAATCAATTAAGAGAAGAAAGGATAATTCAAACATGGTTTCAGTATGGACAGCTGCAAGCTAGATGGAGAGAAGATCAGAAAATTGGTATCTCACAAAATGAGGAGAACTTGGTAAAACAAATTAGAGACCAAAGTCAAATGCATATAAAAAGGTTGTATAATGCATTGGTAGAAATAGATTCAGAAACAGAGCTAGTTAAGGATTGTATGATAAAATGGGCACAAAATATTGAAGAACCAATAATGATGGAAACGTGGGAAAAAATATGGATTACGCATAAAGTTTACGCAAGCCCAAAACTTAAGAGACATTTTTTATAAAATGTTTTATAGATGGCATCTAGATTCTAAAAAGCTAGCCTGTATGTATCCAAGTTTGCAACCTAAGTTTCGGAGATGTGAATGTGATGATGCCACGTATTATCATATATGGTGGACATGTAAAAAAATTAAGGCATTTTGGATAAAAATATGGTGGATTATTCAAAACATTCTCAAAAAGAAGATAAAATTTACTCCACAGTTCTTTTTGTTAGGTATAATTACAGATTGTACGGTCATAGAGACTAAATTGATTTTAAATTTAATAACAGCAGCCAGACTTTTGGTGGCGCAGTATTGGAAGAAGGAAGACTTACCTACTATTGAAGAATGGACATTAAAAGTAGTGAATTTAGCAGAGATGGCAAAAATTTTGGCATACTTGAAGGACCATTCAAATGAAAGATATATATCAGAATGGAGAAGATGGATTGACTATATTCAAAACAAATATCGGACTAAAAAGTTTCAAATAGCTTATGAATGAAACCAACATTTTCTTTTTGAATTATGTTTTGTTAGTTGAAAGGGGAGTTAAAGAGCAAGAGGGAGTATGGAGCTTGCAGAAAGTTAGCATATTTTAGTTTATGTTTGTTAAATGTTATACCCTGTATTTGCTCTGGGAAGTCCAGTGGGTGGGTGGGTGGGTGGGGAGAGGGGGGTTGGAGGGAGAAGGGGGATGAGGGATGGGGGGTGGGTGGAGGAGGGAAGGGGGGAGGAGGAGGGATGGAAAAAATTGTTGTAATATTTGATAAAACTTTTTAATTAAAAGGCATTCAGAAAAATATTTACAATGATGTAAGTTTTTATTTATTTATTAAATAATATATTTAAATAATTTTCTTCTTGCTATGTGGCCAGCCCATTTCCATTTCAATTCGTTTACTCTCTTGACGATATCATATACTTTACAAGAAGACCTGATAGCAGGCGGAATAAGGCAATTAAAAATGGATCCCATCCCACTCAATAAAAAAGCATCCACAAAAGAGACCTAAAACAAGATGGATTGATGACGTCAGCAAGTATTGCAGACCCAATTGACAAAATAAAGCTTAGGACCGTATTGGTTGGAAACATGCAGAAGAAGCCTTCATATTGCAGTAGATAGACAATTGCTAGAATGATGATGAATTAAATTTATTGTTGTTTGTTATGAATTGTCTTTTGTCTGAGGTCAGGTGGGGGTGACACATCAGCAGACTAAAGTTAGACATTTTCTGAATTTTTGACACACCAAGCCCAAAGGTTTCACTATCACTGCACTACCATATCCCTCTTCATTTTTGCTAATAAACCTTACCCCCAGCCTTCTGGGAAAACAGGATTCTTTGTGCAATATCATAAAATGACTGGCCTACTTCAAGGCTGCCTTTGATGGTCAGTTTGGCCTTGGGAAATAGGTGGTGCAGCTGACTTTCATCTAGAACTCAGAAACAAGCAGGAAGTGGGTCTCCAATGGAGAGAAATAAATGCCTAATTTACTGTCCTTCTTAATCCAGCCCGTTTTCCCCCCTTAAGTCATTATCCCCAAGTTCTCATTATGGTGGCAGTGCAGGGATGAAAGATGAGTGCGGTGAAATCATGATTTCAGCACTTCTATTTACAATAGAGACGGCCTAAACAATTTCTCGTTAAGGGGGAGGTGGGAGAGAAACCTGAGCAGCTGACTTACTACATGGAAAATTAAAGGCAAATATAATAAGACCCAGTAATCCCTTGCTGGGCTCAGATACACTGTTATGCAGAAAATATTTTGAAGTAGGAGGATGATGATGGTGGCAAGGATGATCATCAGCGCGATCACTTAATTGTACAACCCTGTGTATGCAATCCTGTCAGTATGACTGTGAGGAAAAGATATTATAAATGTATTGTTTTGTTAATGATTTTTTTGTTCAGTCAAATATAATTGCACAAGCTGAGCATCCCTACCTCAGATTAAGGCTTCTTATATTGGAATGGTGAGGCAAAAAGGGGAATTCAAAAGGCCTTCCTGGTGCTCTGTGGTTTCAATTCTGGTCTGCTCCCTTGATCATTCTGGTAAGGAAATCTCCTCTTCCCTCTCCTCATATTTTATTTTTAGATGCACCAGAAGCATTAATAAACAGTGGGTGGGACGATGGCAAGCCTCATTGCTGACAGCTACCATATTAATTTCCTAGTACCGTCTCTGGAGTCTTTCAGGGAAATGTTGAGGGAATAAACAAGGGGCAGACACTGTGCAGTGTCATGTAGAGAGAATTAGAAAAGAAGACACAACCACTATCATCAGTATCTTTTCTTTCTTTCTTTCTTTCTTCCTTCCTTCCTTCCTTCCTTCCTTCCTTCCTTCCTTCCTTCCTTCCTTCCTTCCTCTCCCTTTTGGGGCTTGAGAACTGAGGCAAAATTGCATAAGACACTTCAGTTGGTTGGTTTCTCTGGGTAAACGGTTGCTGCAGTTATACAACAGGAACCTGTTGTGAACTTGATTGGGCCTGGAGTGTGTTGGGGAGCAGAGGGCTTTGGGATAATGTCACCCCTGCCTGTAAGCCCATTAGAAATGCACCGGTTTCTTCCTACCACCTGAAGAAGCCACCCAACCCTGTATCGGCAGGAAAGGTGGGACATTTTAACCTCCCTCTGATACATACCTCGAAGAAAACTAGAGGAAATGGAAAGAAAGATTATAAGTTACTGAGGAAGACTCGAAGGGTTACGACACTGCCATGTTGCATTATCTAGGGGGGAAAGCTTTTGAAAAATACACTAGTCTTCCTAACAAGCAAATGAGACACTAGGAAAAGCCTTTTCTTCATTGCAATGTGACTGAACATCCAGGAGAAGCCTTATTTTGGAATAGTTCCAATTTTGGCAATTTCTTACAATAAGACAGCAGGCACAAATTTTCGTTTTATTTTTGTTTATTTTCCCCAGAACTCTTAGAGAAAATGCCACTTTTGTGAAGCTGGGAGCTCTATAGATCTAATGTTCAGAGCAGTGGTGAAATCCAATTTTTTTTTACTACCGGTTCTGTGGGTGTGGCTTGGTGGGCATGATGGGCGTGGTGTGGTCGGCGTGGCAGGGGAAGGATACCGCAAAATCTCCATTCCCTCCCCACTCCTGGGGAAAGGATATTACAAAATCTCCATTCCCACCCCAGTCTGGCGGCCAGCCAGAGATGGCATTTGCCAGTTCTCCAAACTACTCAAAATTTCCGCTACCAATTCTCCAGAACCTATCAGAACCTGCTGGATTTCACCCCTGGTTCGGAGGCAAAATGATCTCAGAATGGGATATTCAACTCGAAAGAGGCATGTTGAAAATCCTTATTTGACTCTTGCACAGGCAATTGAAAACTGCCGAGCAAACACTTTCCCTGGAGCCCAGGCAACAGCAAGTGTCTGCAGAAGCTGAAGCCTTTACTCACAGTCATCAAGGGGGAAAAAGATTGTGAGAAGGCCCTGCCTCAAGTTTGTTAAAAGCTACAAGAAGTTTGCAGTGGAAGAATTGGTGTGGGCAGCTGATGACTTGATATGATGAGTCCAAGATATGTCTCTGAATTCTCAGTTAGTACAGATGAACTGTTCAAAAGTTAGTCTGTGTTTTTTTAAGGCTAGAATGTTTTCTATATGTGGATTCCATTACAGTGGACCACACAATCTATCAATGGTTCAGCATCCAATCTGAAATATTTTCTGTGAACTGCTTTTTAAAAATCCTCCCCCCCCCAAATATTATACTTATTATTTCCAATATCTATCTATATTTTGCATGCATCTAATTAATCCTACAGCCCCTGAAGAAGTAGGACTGGAGTATTAATATTTAGTTCACAGGTGGGTGAGTTTTTCCTGATTCATACTTTATTCTTTTATATAGTTGCTGCAAATTTGTTTTTGCTGTTTTAAATCTTACGTTTTAAATTTTATTCACACAGAGAACATCATTATAGGTGGTGTTCAAGTAGCATTTAGAAAACAAAAAATAAATCCTGATGATATATAGGTAGATATCTCTAAAACGTTCAGGGTGTCTGTGTCATTTTTTATTGAAGCTGCTGGATTTTTAAATGTTAAGAATTGTTATCCAATAGCCATTGCAATCAGTAAAGGATTATTATCAATATAGTTCTAAAACTCTGCATTTATGGCAACAGCCATATATACACAGAAATAGTGTGGAAATATTTCAGGAGAAACAAATCAGAATAATGACAATCCTCTCTCTAAATAAGGTTATTATTCCCTAGTGGGGAATATTTTTACATAACTTCATTACTAACTACCGCTTGCCCATTGCTAGATAAGGAAGCCTTTTAGAGGAGATGAACTGTCTACTGGCATAATGCAATGCCAAAAAAACCCCATACTGTTCAGATGATTTGGAAAACAGAAATATTATGGAACAGTTCACAAAGATAAATATCCTTTAAAATGTCCATTATAATTTTCTACTGCATGCAATGAGTATAAAAGAGCAACATTAATATAACTGCAAGACACCTCAGAAACATATTTCATACATATTTCAGCCAACAAATAGTGTTTGTTGTAAATAGTGTTATTTAAAACGTGCTTGTTATAGGAAAACTGTACTATTTATAAGCAAATTTCCTGGAAATTCTGTGATGTTTATATAGAAACAAAGTGACCCTGTAGAGGCAAAATTTAATATAAAACAATAGACAATTTTGGAGAAGCTTTGTTTCACTCTTCAGCCCAATCAACTTCAGAAGGTAAGTATTATATATACTGTAGCTGATTTCTCATAATATATGGTAGATGCTTCTAATAAATAATTAAGGATCCTCTGCAAGCTGATCATATCACATGCAGGCATTTGTGTGAAAACGGATAATGTCCATTCTAGATGTTCCATCTACCTTTAAAACTCCCATCATGTAGTATCGCTTACATTCAGAAATAAATTTGGAGCACAGTTATCTGCATGGTGACACAATGGTTAGAATGCAGCATTGCAGGCTAATTCTGCCAATTGCTAGCACTTTGATTCTCACCAGCTCAAGGTTAACACAGCCTTCTATCCTTTCAAGGTCGGTAAAATGAGGACTCAGATTGTTGGAGGCAATATGCTGACTCTGTAAACTGCTTAGAGAGGGCTGTGAAAGCACTATGAAGCGGTACATAAGTCTAAGTTTTATTGCTATTGCTGCCTTTCAGAATTATCATTAGAACATCATTTAAACTTGTTAACATCTAATAATGCTAACAAGAAGTCTGTAGTGCTTGGGTTTGAAGGGTCTTTGAATCCAAAACTCAGACTGCTTCCCTCTTTAGTAGCATTTTATGTCTTATAAGAAGCTAAATAGATGCCTATGGAACTTCTCGGCAGGAAATTATGATGAGTACCAGAAATACTATCAGGTATTAAGGGACAGATGTCAGCTTTGTGAGATACTCCAGACAAGAGTACCAGCTCTGTCTTTAGGTTATAATAACAGAACCTTGCAACTCTGAAACCACATCTCTTCTTCCCTCACTTTCACAGTTAAGTCCCTTCTGAAATGCCAGACTCCTATTCTTTCTGTGAATTCAGTGTTGCCTAGTCTGCAGCCATTCTTCCTGTCTCCCAACCGTACCATTACATCACCTTCACCTTTAGCCTCAGTTCCCTCCTAAATTTCCAGGGGAAACTGAGTGTGAACTATGAGAATGACGTGCAACTGTCTCACTCCTTTCTTCTGCTAGTAACTCCCTGGGATCACATGAAGCATCCTGCAGAAGTGAAGCTTAAGTGTGTGTCTGCTGAGGTTACACCAGATTGTAAAACAATTTAACAGCTTGATATCCCTTTCTTATAGGGCCTCTTATTTTATAACACTGTTACTTGCATTCTGAACTAAAATGCAGAGGCCGGTGAATACTTCCTCTTCCAAGCATAGTTATTTGTGTCCTCTTCTAATTCTTGGAGGCAATTATCCAAGAACAATCTGCACTGCATCCTCCATCTCTAGCCTAGAAAACGATATATTCATAGCAAAAAAACCCTGACCTTGTGTCTTTACGTTTCTTTCATTACTCAATATTTACTATGCAAACTCAGATATTCTGGGTTTTTTTAGCTGTAACTTTGATCAAAATTTGGAAACAGAATCTAATTAAAATGCCAGTTTGAGAAGAAAACTTGGCTTTAAGACATGACAAGAAGTGTTAGCAGGCACATTATGTCTCTGTATTATTCCTCTATTTTTCCCACTCCTCTACATCCACCCCCAGCAATCCTATCCCCTGCAGTTGTCCTCAGTTTCCCACCACTGGATTGGACCTGATCATCTCATTACATGGAACTTGGACTTTTCCCCTTCATATCTAGTGGTTAAGATACCAAGCTATAAACTAGAAGACAGTGAGTTCTAGTACCATTTTAGACATAAAAGCCCAGATGGTAATTTCAGGCCAGTCGTTCTCTCTCTCAGCCCAATCCACCTCAAGGGTTGTTGTTGTGGAGAAAAGGAGGAGGATTATACCATATATATTCACCATCTAGAGTTATTTATTTAAAAAAAACTAAAAGCAGGGCAAAAATATAAATAAACAAACACCTCATTCATTACCACCTGTGTAAGGGCCTGCCTCCTTTTTGCCATCACCAATTAGTCACCGTTGGCGATGGCTGAATTGTCTTGAAGATCTCAGCAGTTTCTTTGCATCTGGGAGATGAGCATCAAATGGTACAGGTATAACCTAGATTTAGCTATATTTCTTTTTGGATCTTGACCTCATGTCTGTCTGTCTTTCTTTCTTTCTTTCTTTCTTTCTTTCTTTCTTTCTTTCTTTCTTTCTTTCTTTCTTTCTTTCTTTTTGTCTACTACTTCTTACTCCCTTTAAGCATTTTGCAAATTTCATATTCAAAAAGAAAATAGCATAACACATATGAATGAATAATTATGCTGTTTAGAATTCTGTGATGTAAGAGTTTCTCCATATCTTCCCCTCTCCCTCTAAATCCCCCCCCCCCTTTTTAATATATTTAGATCTTTGGTTATACCTTAAGTTATTTCTCACTAAAACCATCCACACGTTCAAGACTGAAGAAGTGCTCTGTTTTTCCTTGTGCTTCTGGGTGTTCATAAGGTTTGCTTAAACCAGTGGTTCCCAACGTGGGACCCATGCCCCACAGGGGGGCAATTTAATTTTTAATGGGGGCAATTGGAACCTTGTTTAAACCAAGTTAATGGCCTTTTAGGCTTCCTCTGTGTGAGTAGGAGTCACTTTTTGAATAGTAAGAATTATGGGGGCAGGGATCAGGATTTTAGAGATGCTTAGGTGGGGCATGGCCAAAAAAAGGTTGGGAACCACTGGCTTAAGCTATACTTTTCTCAGCTTCAAGCAGGAAGATCCCCAAAAAACCTTCCTTACATTTTCTGTTATCCCAAGGCTAAAGGAAGAAATAAACTAAGATCTTTCCAGCTGGATGCAATGGATCATATCAGGAAGTTCTGCTCAATTGGCAGCAGGAAATTGTAATTCTTCTACTACTGAAACCTGGAAAGAAGGATCTCTCAGGAGGGCAAAAACAAGACTATGAACAATGGGCATATTCAAGGTCCCTCCCCTCCTTTCTGAGTACAGGGCCTTCATGCAGTGAAGGAATACGTTGGGCTCCTCTTCCAAGACAGAAAGGAGGTGCCATCTTTTTCAGATCAATAGTCATAAGGTCCTTTTACCTGGCATGCTATGGGAGTAACTGCAAAAATGCTGATGGGCCTAGAACAAAGCAATGTGAGAGATTGAGCAATATTGGGTTTTGGTTTGGTTTTAATTACATATGATTAAATATAATCATTCCCCATATCTTTAATGACTTTTTCTCTTATTGTCTCACATTTACAAATTATAACTCAAAAGGTCCTTTAATATCGGGCTGCCTACAGCCTTAAGGTCAGAAGAATGACATCCTTCTAAAAATGGGGAATTGACTTTTCTCCCATGGAGTGAGGGAGCCTTGTTTGGCAGCTGCTGCTGTTCTTTCCCACCCAATACTTGAGTGTTTTCTCCAACATTATTAAAATTAATAGCTTCCAAAAATATTACAAGAGCTAGTCTGATGTAGTAATAAAGGCATTGGACTAGGAACCAGGACACTGTGAGTTCTAGTCCCATTTTAGACACCATGCCAGCTGGGTAACCTTGGGCCAAATGTTCTTTCTTAGCTCTAGGAAGGAACAGATAAAGGCACACTTCCAAAATCTTGCCAAGAAAACTGCAAGGATTTCTCCAAGCAGTCACCAGGAGTCAGCTCTATTGAAAACACCCCCCCCAAAAAAAATCCCCATAAAAAAGAAAATAAATGAATGGGCAAATAGTAGTGGTAAAATCCTTTTTTTTTTTACTACCAGTTCTGTGGGCATGGCTTCTTACAATGCATTAAGCAATAGCCTTCATACTTTTATATATTTATACAAAGTCAGCTTATTGCCCCCACAAACTGGGTCCTCAATTTACCTACCTTAGAAAGGATGGAATGCTGAGTCAACCTTGAGCCTGGTGAGATTCGAACTTACAGTAATTGCAGACAGCTGGTGTTAATCACAATGCTATCAGTCTGCTGAGCCACCAGGCCCACTCTGGAGCCAGCCAGAGGTGGTATTTGCCAGTTCTCCAGAACTGCTCAAAATTTCCCCTACCGGTTCTCCAGAACCTGTCAGAACCTGCTGGATTTCACCCCTGGTAAATAGCATTGAAAACAATATATAATATTAGAGCAGAGTGAAACTGTAGAATCCAACCTGAGTTGAAGAATATGAAAATGCCTACAAAAAGCCAAGTCAATTAAAAAAAAAAAATCCTCAAAAGGCCATCATACTACTAAAATAGGCTTTTCGAGCTAATCCATTTCTGAAATCAGCTGAGGACAAACACCCTCTGTCTCTACTAATAAATGTGTTTTGATGCCGTCTCTCATAGCCACATGCTTAAATATGATGGAGCCATGGTCTCTTCAGGTGGGGTGCTCTGGCCCTCCCCCCATCGCTCCACTGAGAACAATGCTTGCATTCCAACCTTTTCAATTCAAGCCTGCCCCCCGCCACCTAACCCCATTCCCCAAACACAATTCCTTCCACAGAGAACAATATTTAGCTGTCTGTCTGCTGAACTTTTCTCCGGATTGCAAAGACATACTCTCATCAATCATTCCTAGGGACTCTCCTGATTCATGGCTGCTGTCCAAATTAACAGACTTCCTTGTTCACTCTCTCAACTGGGCTTCCAGCCTTATTACACCATCACATCAATTACTCCATCTTCATTTCAGCGATTTCCCACCTGTAACTCAATAGTGCCAATAGAAAAGTTTCCTCCCATTACCTCTATCATGAACTCTTAAAATATGAACACCCGTTTTAACTTAATCTGCTGGATTCTTTCAGATTGCATTTTACCACAGAAATTTCTATGCCAAGAAATATTAGGATGGTGCTTTTCCTGAATTATTTTATACATCTCATCTCAGTTATCAATATCTTTCCAAAAGAAGTGACAGAAGTTCAAATGGTGATCTTTTTGGTTTATTATATTTGTATCCTGCCTTTCCGTCAAATGGAGCGACAATTGACTAAGAGTATAAGAACTTCCAAACAAGGAGTCTGCACTAGTTTGATCATAGTTGTAGGTTCTACATTCTCAAAACTTCTGCAGCATTTGAGAGCTGAGATTTATTTCTAGTTCACTTGAATCTAACACTGCTGAAAAGCAAGGTGTGTGCAAATGGGAGTGTGTTTTAAGATGCTGTGACTCTGTTTCCCTTGCTTCATTCCCCCATTGCCTCTTCACTTCAGGGTCTATAAGAGAAATGTCCACTTGATGGCTTTGCAGTTCACCCCTCATGGCTTACTTCTCTTCATTATTGACAAGAACTAGGCTGCTACATTTTTAACACAACACCTGCCCCTTTTTCTGGAACAGGTGAGGAGTTTTTTAGACTTACAGAACTAATTGGGTGAGGAGATTTTTAGACTTGTAGAACTTTTATCTACCTGCAACAGGGCAAAGATTTGCATTTCTTTATTAATTTTATTAATTTATTGTTTATTTATCACATTTCTACACTGTCCATCTCACCTAAGTAATTCTGGGCAGTCTGTGGTTTTAAAAAGAGAGAGAGAGGTTGAATCCCGTGTTGCTACTGCCCTATTGCCATTATTTAAGGGACCATTTCTCCCCACTTAACTCCACCCATCCCTTCAGGGTCAACAGGACATGTTATTGGTCCCATAAAGACTTTCATCTGACAAGACCCAGTTGGCATACCTTTTTTACCACAGCACCTGCCCTGTTGCCGTTTCCTTAATGCCTCTTGAACTCAAAGCAGTTCCCCCCACCCTTGGCCGATAAGGCTATTGTTGTAGAATGGGTAATGCAATCATCATTTAACATTGGGCAGATCAACCCCAAATGCAATTTTAAAATATTCTAATGCTGACATCTCCTGCATTGCTCAACCCCAGCTGACAACAGGCTAGTCTGGTGGAGGGACAGATAGATATTTGCCTTGCTACATATTTCCCCTCTGGCTGATAGAAATGAGAAGACAGCAATGATAGACCCAGGGAAGAATGGGTCTAAATGTTCCCTGCATTTGGGGACACCCTAGAAGCTAGGGGAGATTAGGATTCACAGTCTTCCTTCTGATTCCTCCCAGCCAAATCCCAAAACTCTTCTTTTCTTCTCCTTTAGTAACTTCAGCAAATGGGAGAAAGGAGAATATGATATTGGCTTTCCTCCTTTTGCAGTCATAGGTCTTTCTCCAAGCTCCAAAGGGGGAAACTTCTCTGGCCCATGCAATGTTCCACCAGAATCAGTTGAGAGATGGATCTGAGTTGACAAATCTGTCAGTAGTTTTTATATAGAGGAAACAGTTGTAGCTGTGGTTATGTTCCATTAAACTTCTTAATTTACACCTTTTCAGGTCCATCCCATAACTTTATCAAGCAGTGCAAACATTAAATTGCAGTGTTCATCAAGGCAATAGGCAACTTTAAATAAAGCTCTGTATGTAAGGTCCCCTGGCTTGCATCTCCTCCACCAACCTGTCAGTAGAAATGTTTGATTCCTACATGTTCTTTCCTGTTAACTGCTCGTACAGGCAGTGACACCCAAATAGAGAAAGGACATGACATACATAAAATAAACAGAAACCAAACATAACACAAGAAAGCAACATTTACAATCCAGCTGACAAAGCCAGTCACTTCTCTTGAAATAACATGGCAGGCCTCCGAAATATTATCCAAGTGTGTATGCACACACAAACACAATGCTGGCATCTTAATAATATAAATTAATATAGCATATATTAACGCAATTTACAACACTATGGACACACCTAGATAAAAATATTGTCGTTAATAAAGGAGCCACAAGAAAATGAATGAAACATCCAAAGGAGCTACAAAAACAGAAGTGTGCGTGCTTGTGTGTGTGTGTGTGTGTGTGTGTGTGTGCGTGTGTGTATGACCATGTCTGCCTATCTCTATAAATACAGTATGTGTACCTGTCTTTATGTCTCTCTCTCTTTCTGTGTGTGTGTGTGCATATCCAAATGAAAATAAACTGCAAACATTTGAATAGCTTCACAGCAGGGATGATATATCTAAAGAAATTTACTGAAATATGCTAGCGAATTCATCCTCTTCTCTCCCATTAAAATGGCAATTGACTGTAAACCTCCCACCCCTCCCCACTGAGACTTTAATTGTAAAGATTCCTGTTACATATCATATTAGAATTTAGTTAAAATTGTAGAACACATTATTTCCAATCAGACAGCCAACCATCACTCACAAAGATTTTTTAAAAAGGTGATTAATAATTCATCTCAGATAAGGAAAAGATCTATATTTATACCATCTTCTCAGCCACCATAAACTACCTGACAATTGTTCAGTAATGATGCCCAGTAAATTCTTTAAAATGGTAATTTGTCATTCTGTCACTTCATTTGTGACCTAAAATTCCTCACTTGAGGCATCATCAAATAAATTAATCACTTTCCAGGATCCATTTCTCTGTTCTGCAGGTTATTATGCCCGGGTTCTCTTGTGTTTCTGTTCATTTGCATATATTTAATGGCTCAGCAGTGGTTCACTATGGCGCATAGCACACACATCTCATTACAGGTGAAATATTCTAACTGCCACTATCCCTGGGAAAGAGAGTAACTCTTCCAATTTAATTTTCCTGATGTAACAAAACCATGATTCTTCACACTGCAGTGTTGATGCCATCCATCAGTCACAATCAATAAAATCATCCTGGAAGTACGCCTTCTTCAGCATCATGCCTTCACACTGGGTATTATTTGAGGGAGGTAATTAAACTCATAATATGTAATGAATGTAAATGAAGAAAAAATCCTCATGTCCTCCTCTAACTATGCTTATTTTACGGCTTTGATTTAAAGTATTTTTACATCTTACAATCTATGAAATACACAAGGCCCTAAAGGGAAGCCATCAGAAGTACAGTAAGGCAATCAATCAATATGTATAATGACTAATTAAAAAGGAACATATTTTAGTTTGGTGTTTTTTTAAAAAAAAATGCTATCCTTGATAGATCTTTTCCCCCTGCTTAAAATGAAGCATTTCCTCTGAGTCCTACTTATTTATTTTACTGATTTCATATTCCCCTCTAGATTTTGGATAGCACCTTCTTCTCCCACAGAGTTGTCTTTAATACGCATATCGTCTCTTTTAAAACACCTAAGTTAACAAATGGTGAATTTGATCTGTACTCTTCTCAGGAAGGCAGAGAAAGAGAAAGGCAGTATTTGCAATTTACAGGCATGCCTTTCTGTTCTATGAATCAGAAAATAGTTTGTTAAAGGTACTACTTTTACTTTTAAGAAAATCAGCCTCAATTATATACCAGTAGTAACTCACTTCATTTTGATAAACAAGGTTTATGTGGAAGGTTATTAAATCCACACTTCCTGCTGCAATATCAATTAGATATATAAAATTATGGTTCCCCCCTCCCCCATCAATTTAGAAAGCTCAGTTGACTCTGGTTGGCACAAACATTTTTTCTATGTTCTGCCTTGTGATCCACAATCTACCTTCCAGGACCTTCCATGTCCTGATTGATTCCTCATGCACAGACATTGAAGATGGTTATTGCCAGTGGCTATAATATATGTGTGTATCCAAAGGGCAGCAGGTTTTTGTGAATGTAGAACAGAAAGAATTCCCTGGTAAAAGCACTTTTCACCGAATGAAAAATGATCCTTATTATACATTTCAAATTAGTAATTTGGGTAATTGTTTTAAAGAGACTCACTAAATCTGTATAGAGGAATTTTAGGGGCAAAATCATGAATTAACCATTTATAGTTCTTATCTGATAAATTACTGTCGTTGCCTTTATTTTTAATAGTGCATTTATTCTGGAGAGGCTGCAGGTTTGTCTTTCATATGAAATTCAGCTGGCCATTCATCGGGAGCTGACCCATTACACAAATAGGTTTGGTGCTGTATTTTTAATACATCAATGTCCAGCCCATTTTAGGTAAGCCTGTAGTTCAAAGTGGCCACTGCTGCTGCTCTCAAAGACAGGAATTACACATCTATACAATGAGCAAAAGTAGGCTGTCAGAATGGATATGCCTTCACAAGGGAGCAAAGAAAAAGGATGGCCTTGATTTCAGACTGTGGAATGGAAACTCCAGTTCTCCAACTGAGCAAAATCCCAGGTGCTGGGCTTCAGGATTGAGGTCTAACATACAGATTTGATTTGATTGATTGATTGATTTGCATCATGCCTTCATTATTTTTACGGGTAACACAAGGCAGCAAACATATCCAACACACCTACCTCCTCCTATTTTCCCCACAACAACAACCCTTTTGAGGTGGGCTGGGCTGAAAGAAAATGATCAGCTCAAGTTAGCTTTCACCCAGTTAGCTTTCATGGCTAAGTTTCAGGATTTGAACTCATGGTCTTCCGCTTTCTAGCTTGGTGCCTTAGCCACTAAACCAAACTGACTCGTTTGCTGACATTTCCTGGTATTTCACTAGCAATTGTGGTTGGCATGTTTAGAGATATTCTGGATACTAAATGCTGAAGCCCACCATTGCCCAAATGATACCAGCCATATCCCAAAATGCTTAAAAATACATGTACAAGTGCACTTCTAGGATACTGGGCCTAGTAATCATTAAATCATTGTTGCTTTGTTGGATGAGGAAGAGAATGCAAGGTCTGAAGAGGCATGTCATAATACAGCCCTATATGAATCAGAAGTTATCATGAATGACCAAGGTTTAGTCAGAGAATAAGCATAACTACATGCAGTCTTACCACATATCTCACTTTGACCAGGATTGCCCCAGTTCTGCACTTCAGTCTTGACATCCAAGCAAGTTTTCAATAACATCCCAGAAAGTAGGACTGTACAGACCCATAAAAGGGGCTTCCAGGTGTAAATTATTTATTATAGCTCACTCTGCATAAGCCAATGGGTATGCACAAGCAAGAAGGGGATCGGTTCAAATGGCTAAGCATGTTCTATTATTTAAACACATTCCCTCATAGCCTACACAGGCAACAGGAGCTTTATCCAATGGCTAAATCCCCAGTCTTCCGTTGCAAAGAGGAAAGAGAAGAGAAATTTAAAACATTGCTAAACCCACCACTCTGAAGTTTTGCCTGTACACACCCATTGATCAGGACTTTTACCCTAGTTTGATTGCTTGAAACTGTGTTAAGCCTCAGT
This sequence comes from Arizona elegans, assembly GCA_022577455.1. Lineage (NCBI taxonomy): Eukaryota > Metazoa > Chordata > Lepidosauria > Squamata > Colubridae > Arizona > Arizona elegans. The sequence goes on from JAKOOJ010000001.1 coordinate 124,608,192, forward strand.
CTTCCTTCAGACCTTCTGGTTTCAGAGGGGGAAGATTACAAATGGAGGGATGGGCCTGGTGTGGTGAACTATATGTCCTCTGAGCTTGGTTGTTTTCTTGCAGACGTTTCATTACCCAAATTAGCACTACCGCTGTTGATGTCACCTAGTTTGGGAAATTTAATTAATTTAATTTAATTAATTCAATTTATATGCCGCCCCTCTCCGAAGACTCAGGGCGGCTACGAAACATCTGCAAAAAAACAAGCAAGCTCAGAGAGCATCAAGAACAGGGGTGGGTTCTACTTACCTTTACTACCGGTTCGCAATGGGGCCGCACGCGCGCATGCGCAGAAGTGTTCTGATGACGTCGGGGTCAGTGGGTGGAGCCTCCCACTGGTTTTACTACCGGTTCTATAGAACCGGTGCGAACCAGGGGCAACCCACCACTGATCAAGGACCGTTCATTTCAACTTTGAGCTATAAATATTCTCCTTTATTGGTAATATATATTCACCCATGCAAAGAATTTAGGTATTAGCCAGAATACAATAGAATTCTAAGGAAAAACTCCTCCAGGTCTTCACCTGAACTAGTTCAAACTTGCCCCATTCTCACCCTGACCCAAAACCTCCAGCATCCAAACCATACGAGTGGATGGAGTGACCCCCATCCTGAAAAAACTGCAGTTGAATCCTTTGTTGAGTCAAGTATCTTGTGCCTTGTCCGAATGTGGGATATGGTTCTTCTCCAATATCTTGTCTTGCAGAGAAATACCAGCAGGGTTCCCTGAAGACGAAGCGTATAAGTGTGCTTCTTCAACACACATTACTAATACCTGGCCGGAGGCTGACTTTTGCATCTTGACAAAGTTGTGGAACCTCCACATTCCACCATTAATTTCTATCTTTCTAATTTGTGAGGCAGAAAAAGTGCTGATCTTCCCTAAGCTCTCTTTGTATAAATTCACCAAAAGAAGCAATTGTCTGCTGTGAGTAATGCTTCTATAGTTGGCCTAGGCAGCAGCAGGATACTCTTCAGCATTTTATCAGCAAATAAATGAGCTCAGTCCCACCTCTATATGCTTTGCTCTGAACTGATGGATTAGAACTGACCATCACAACTAACTCATTCTCTATATTCTTTATGTTTATTAATGCTAGCGTTTGGGGGAGAAGCGAGAAGAAAAAGATTCTAAAAATTCTTTTGGAATTTTCTTCAAAAATTCTTCTGAAATTACCATCATTACTGTAACCTATATTTGTTTTTTGTTTTTTTACAGGCCAGTCACTTTTTGTTTTTCAGTTCAATAGGAAAAAAAAAATGTTTGAGCACTTCTAGCCAAGATTTCTCTTTTTCTGCTAATGGGATCCAATTAGACCTGGCTGCTGATCCAAAATTGGGGTGGGGGTGCAGGGAGGATTTTTTTAAATAAACATAATAATCAATGCACCCATCCCTTGCTTATAAAATTGCCAATAGGATAAAAGTAGAATTGCATAATTTAGATTAGATTAATGAAATGAAACTTTTGAAAGTGGTTATTCGTTTGCAAGGGGAACAGGACAGAGGTAGATTTCAGCAGGTTCTGACCAGTTCTGGAGAACTTTATAAGTATCTTTATTGGTACTGTACTTCCTATATGGAAGTATCTATATTTATCCCATTTATATATAGGAAAAACTTAAGTGCATGCACACCAGTGGTAGGTTGCCCCCGGTTCGGACCAGTTTTATAGAGCCGGTTTTATAAAACCGGCTGGAGGCTCTGCCCACCGACCCTGACATCATCAGGAAGCTTCTGCGCATGCGCAGCCCCCTTGCGAACCGGTAGTAAAGGTAAGTAGAACCCACCCCTGATGCACACCCCTTCCTTCTTCTATTTTCCCCACAACAGCCATATGATGTACATTGGGCTGAGAAAGAGTGACTGGCCCAAAGTCATTTTAAGCTTTGTGCCTAATGTGGGACTAGAACTCACAGCCTCCCAGTTTCCAGGCCAGCACCTTAAACACTACACCAAATCGGCATTTTTATTGTGATGATGATGATGATGATGATGATGATGATTTGACTGTTTTACTGAAGCGGTCCCCAAACACTTCAGCTCATTCACCACTTCATGAAGCTTCATATTATTGCTTGGCCACCAAATGCTGCTTTAATAATACTGTGAATAATAATAACAACAACGATCCATTTGGATAGTTTGAGAAGGAATCGACTTTGAGTAACCTTGTTTTAGTTGTTTGTTGCAAGTTGCCTAGAGCTGACAAAATAAGAGCGTATGCATGCATGTAATAACGTTAAATACATAAATGTTCCAGTTGTGTCCCATTTACATCCTCACACTGGCAAAATAGAAAATTTTGCTGCATTTCCAGTTCATAAGCGAGGAGGCACAACCTGCTGTAATACCAGAGATTAGCCATTAATGATTTCACGTGGCTTATTTTTAATAAAAAGTTCCCAGTGGAGGAGAATTGGCTCAGATCTATGGATCTAGGGAGAGGGGTTAAGTGCCTCCCACCACTCATAATTCTCCCAGTTAAGAATACTCACACCTTGAAGCTGCTGTTTGATCCACAGATAAACACACATGTACCAGATAGCTTGGGGGAAGACAATTTTAATCAGAAAAATTATGTGGGTTAGCCGCCTTCTCCAGAACCATAATCCTGAGCTGGATCTTCACCTCTCTGTGGCTGCTTGTAATTTAAAAATACACACTGGACATGAGCACCATGGGCTTCCTACCTCCTATTTATTTGCACCTGGAATTGGGAAAGCAAGCAACGGTAATATGCTAGCTAAGTAATTACAGTCAGACTCTCTAATACCTTCTTTTCATTATCCATTAATAAGGCCCCCTTTACATTCTGCTCCTCACCTCTGTGTCATTTTTGCAATGTGCTGATAAATAGAAACAGGGTTGTGTGTCTCCCTTAAGTATGTAGTGATCCTTCTCATGCATCTGGATCTACTTGAGAAAAATTATCCAGTCAAATTTTAAATGCAGATGGAAGGGAGGGAAAACTTACGCCTCACCTAGCTTGAGCATTTGCGGTCTTCCAATGTCCACTCGTAGGAAGAAGGCACTTCTATTTTTGCAAAACAACTAAATATTCCAAAGATGCATTTGTACAAAACAGTTATCTTGGCCAGAACAAGATGGGAACTGAGTCCCCAGATGGCTGATGACTGAAGCCAAGAAATCGATAAACCAAAGTATTCTAGAAACATGCAGACATACCCATACTATTCCCATCACACTCTTCTCCCTTATGCAAAACAGAGAAAAAGAATATGAAGCAGTAAGCCAAGAATTAAAAAGCAGGAGGTAAGGGGGCAGGGGAGGGAAATCTAACTAAATCTGATTTAGTGCAACACCATTCCCTAGACCTGTGTCCATTCTTACTTCTAAACACCACTCTGTATATTATCTTTTATTCTTTAAAAGTCTCAGCTGCCTCTTTTTGGAGACCTCATCTCTCCATCCATCCATACTTTTCCAATCTTCTCCCCTCAGGGCTCCCACCCTGAAGGTATTCTAGAAGGCCCTAAAGCAGGGGTAAATTCAGCAGGTTCTCACAGGTTCTGGAAAACCAGTAGCAGAAATCTTGAGTAGTCCATAGAACCAGCAAATACCACCTCTGGCTGGCCCCAGAGTGGGGTGGGAATGGAAATTTTGCAATATCCTTCCCCTAGCAGAAAATAGCATAGTCCCCTAATTTTACTAATTCTTTCTCATTCAAGGGCATTACATGAAAGCTTCATTTAGTCAGAGCCATGATAGGAAGTGGAGTCAGAATTTACAGGACCATCTATTGACAATCATGGCATATTCTAGAAGTATATATTTCACTTTCACTCAATGCAGTCCATGGGGTTGCGCACTCCTACTACCTAATTTATTTTCTATTTTCTGCCATGTCTAGGAAGGCCACTGGCTTAGAAAGTGGTTTTAAAAAACATTAGCCAAAGCCAGCCTCTCATGATTAGAAGGAACAGCCAGATTCAGAAGCAGTGTATCATTAAATCTCAACCACTGGGTAGCAACAGGAAAACAGAGCTACATGTGTCATGTGATGCTTTGGGACTTCCTGAGTAGCAGAAGAGGCTAAAGGCCTAATGTCAGTGGTGAAAATTTGTTACTACCGGTTCTGTGGGCGTGGCTTGGTGGGGTGGGTAATGTGACTGAGTAGGCGTGGCCAACTTTTTTAAAAAAAACTTTTAAAACCATTTTTTCTACAACCTCTTCGGCCGAAGAGGTTGTAAAAATGCTTTTAAAAGCCTCTGACGATCCCAGCTGAGCTGCGCGGTCATCAGAGGCTTTTTTTTTTACTTTTAAAAGCCTTTTTTCGGCCGAAGAGGTTGTAGAAAAAATGCTTTTAAAAATTAAAAAAAAGCCTCTGATGATCGCGCTGCTCAGCTGGGCATGGGGGGGGGGCAGGGATTTTTGCTACCGGTTCTCTGAACCATCCACCGCCATCGCTACCGGACTGCCTAATGTCTGGATGTTCTTAAGTTGTAAGACTGGAACTTGCTATGAAGCACAACCAGCCCAGATTCATAACAGCTTGCCCCAAAACTGTGAAGCCTAAATTTGTCAGCAGATTAGAAGCTGACTGTCTCTCAACTCCTCGCAGCAGCCGCAGCTGATCAATATGCATATTCACCAGCAAAATGGACTGCTACATCTGTTCTGTGAAAAAAACATACATTCCGCCTGTAATACAATCAGTATAATTAAAAATTAACATGCATTAATTGTTAGAGCTGATGTAAACAGCTGATCTTCTACTTAGGGTTGTCTTCTGTATATATCATTAGGCAAAGCCAAATATTGTTTAAGGCCACTCTTGCAAAAAGCAAAAGAGAGACACAAAAAGAATACAAAACTAATTTCAACTAAATCAATTTACAAAAAAAAAAAAAAAAAGCATACAGCACAAGGAAACACCTAAGTGATTATTAAACCAGTGGGCTAACCAGAAAGGAAAAACATTGACTCTGCATTTGTCTGAATCTCATTCTATGAATTGTAATTTGAAGCGCCTATGCATAACAAACCTAACGGTTGGAGAAATGGGATCTGCTGCATGGCACAGCTGAAGCAAAACAGAAGTCCGTATTCAATAGATAGAGAAACAAATCCCTTTTAAAATGTCTCTTTCCATCTTCAGGGCTATCTGATCGGCAGGAGATACAGTATACACAATTCCTAAGGGTGAATTTCCCAGATGTACCTGTACAAGTCCTATTCCAGAGGTGGGTTTCAGCCGGTTCTGACCAGTTCTGGAGAACCGGTAGCAGAAATTTTGAGTAGTCCAGAGAACCGGAAGTAAAAATTGTGACTGGCCCCACCCACATCTATTCTCTTCCTCCTGAGTCCCAGCTGATTGGGAGGAAATGGAGATTTTGCAGTATCCTTCCCCTAGAGCAGGGTGGGAATGGAGATTTTACAGTATCCTTCCCCTGCCATGCTCACCAAGCCACGCCCACCAAGCCACACCCACAGAACTGGTAGTAAAAAATTTTGAAACCCACCACTGTCCTATTCTTAGGAATAGGAACTATACGTCTGGCCATACCACCTGGAAAAGATGGGCTTAGTAAATTGTGGCTGCTATTTGAAATCACAGTTCTTGATATAGGTAATATAGGTACCTTTATAGGTAATCACCGATAAAGCCCTACATGGCTTAGGCCCGGGGTATTTGGTGGAACATCTGCGGCCAGCGACAGCTCCCCATCGTCCGGTGCATTCCCACAGGGAGGGCCTTCTTGGGGTGCCGTCGGCTAGACAATGTCGGCTGGCGACCCCTAGGGAGTGGGCCTTCTCTGTGGGTGCACCTACCCTGTGGAATCAGCTTCCCCTGGGGCTCCGGGTGGCCCCTGACCTTCGCTCTTTCCGCCGTGGCCTTAAAACATGGCTATTTCGCCTGGTCGGCTTGGACTGAAGGGGTTTTAGAGGGGATTTTAATGGTTTTTATAGTTTTATTGGGTATTTTTTTCAAAAAAATTGAACTTTGTGTGTTTTATTGTTGTGAGCTGCCCTGAGTCCTTTTGGAGATAGGGTGGCATATAAATCCAAATAATAAATAAATAAATATGCCATTGCAAAAACGATGCTCCCCTTTTGTCTCAAGCAGCAAAACCAAACCTCTGCTTCTAGCAAATGAATGTGGTTCTGCATTTTTTTTAATTTTTTTTATTTTTTTTTTTAAGAATAGCTGTCTCAGATCCTGGTGGCAAAGTTAGAGTTTGCCGGAGGGATGTCAGCTGCTTGTACCCTGAGGCTCTCCTCGGTGTAGAGATAACTGTGCAGAAAGCTGAGTCTTTGTTCCCTGGGAGTTCTCAGCAATCAGTGGAAAGGCAGAGTTTCTGCCAGGTAAATGCAGAGCACCATAAAATGTCTCTTGTTTACACACACACACACACACACACACACACACACACCACCACCCGCCTGCCCTCCTGATAATGGCACATTTGCAAAACATTTGTGCCTGGAGGGGCAAGGGGCAGAGAAGAATGCATTGTACCAGTGACATTTATGACTTGACTGAGGCCAAGAAACATCTCCAAACTTCTGCATGAGTGGCATCTGGAAAAGAATCATTACATTTTTGAGGAAGGAGCCTCAGGAAAAGCACACTAAAACAGATTCGGGCTGATCATGAGCTGGGAAGATATCAAGAGATCCTTTCTCGTTGTTTTCTTTCTGAGTGTATGCTGAACGTTTGAAATGGGGAAAAAAATGTTTCCCGAACAGGAGAGATGGGGAGGAAAAAAGTGAACTTTGATAATGAAAGAACTGAGAAGGTAAATGTAAGAGCTTCTGTACAGAAAAGGGGGAGAGGGGTAAAACCATGAATGGAAAGTTAAAAGATGGCCCTTCCCTTCGCACCAAATCTGAGTTAGCGAAGTCTGACAAGCTCATTTGGAAAGCTTTCATCAGATGTTTAAATTAACCTGCTTCTCAGCCTAGTTCTTTCTCGGCCATATATTATATTAGACATATTAGAGATATCAAAAAATTCTGCAGTGGGTATTTAATTCCTATGAGACTTCAAACAAATATTCCCCATCAAAAATGCACAAACTTTGTCAAAAATGTTATTGAAAAAAAGGCAGTATTTTCTCCAAACAGAGATCAATTTCTGGTCCCTTCATGAGATGGGCACCAATATCAATCAAATCAAATCAGTCAAATCAATCTATAAGAACCCAGCCATGTTGTTTTCTTGGCAACAGTCCTGAAGTAGCTTGTCACTGTCTTCTTCCAATATGATTTTCAGTTTCCCTGCCTAATCTTTAGTCCTGGGATTGCCTGGTGGTGCCCTATCCAAGTATCAACCAGATTAGACTCTGTTTAGCTTTTTGAAGGCAGACAAGGTCAGCTGCGTGATGTCACCTATTACTGTCTATTATTGAAAACTTAATGCCATCAAGGTTCACTCATGTAACAATATTACTATGGGTGAACCTTGTAATATTATTACACCCATGTAATAATATTACATACATTTCCTATGGGTCAGCTTTCAGATACAATTCCAGAGACCAGTTGTTATTGCCGAGCCTTTTGCAGCTCAGGGCCAAGATGACCTCCTCTGAGTTGTATTTGCCTACAGTTAAGACCTGGATAGGAAAAGTCTTGTTGAGGGTCATTTCCAAGAATACCAGCATTCACCTCAGTGATTGTCCGTGAGCCTCTGTAACAACCTACCTCTTGATTTTCCAGTCCTTCTCTCTTTATTATATTTTCAAAAAGCCATGAAAACAGGAAGGCATTTGGGAATGGTGCCACGTCAGGGTGACTGAATTCTCATTGTCATTAATGGGTTTTTTAATCCTATTATACTGATATTTTTTTAAGATGCTTGGAGCCTTCAGAAATTGAATTGAAGTAATAAATACATAAAAATACCTGCCTAACTAAATAGGAATCGTGCTTTAGAAGAGAGCTGGCCAGGATATTTGCATTTTGAAAACCCTCATCAGGAAAATCTTGACACCAAAAAAAACCAAAACAAAAGCTGAGTGATTTGCACCATAAAAATGTTTATAAATCATTAAAAGTAACACTTCAAAAAAATGGGTAAGATGTACAGCCAACCTCTTTTTGTGCACATTTTTTCCATATATAAAGAAATCCTGGCTTAGAATACTGCTTTATCAATCTGTACTGTGCTTCGAATGTAAAACTCTTAAGGCAACCAGATGTAAGTATGTAAGCTGACCTCCATCTGCTCCCCCTACAGACACCTATGAAGAGCACTTTATCTCTCTTTGCCAAGTGATTTGATGTCCCTTGCTTTCTCTCTCTCTCTCCCTCTGAGTTACAGAAGTAAGTAATTAGATTTTGAATCAAATGTCTATTCTCGATACATCTTTAATTTTTAATTTGGGTTCTGTAGATATTTCATTTTGAATACATAACATTAACATCTCATTTTGTAAGAATCCATCTGCAATGCTAATCTAGGGCTGTGTGTTTCAGAAGTGGGGGGCTCAAAACCTGATGTTGCATCAGACCCCCAAATACCTTGGGCCTGAAAGGAGGGCCACCTACTCTTAGCAACCGAGAAGTCTAATGGGACATACATTAATAATATGGGGGGGAGGCGCAACATAGGGGACGTGATGGCACAGCGGTTAAAGACGCTGAGCTTGTCAGCTGGAAATCTGACAGCCTGGGTTCGAGACCCATGCACCCATGATGAGATGAACTCCTGTTACTTGCCTCAGCTCCTGTCCACATAGCAGTTTGAAAGCATGCAAGTAGATAAATAGGTACCACTTTGGTGGGAAGGCATTCTATGTGTCTTGGCCTATAGCTGGCCACAGGACCAAGGAAGTTGCTTCAGACAATGCTTGTTCCCTTGGCTAAGAAACAGAGATGAGCACTGTCCCCCTAGGGTCAGGTAGGCTGAGTAAGGGAAACCTTTATCAATAGTAGAATACATTATGGGCCTAGTACCTAAAAAGCATCAGTCTAGGGTAGAAATCCTTTGCCCAAATTCCCAAATGTTTTAAAGCAGTTATGACTAGATACAAGGCCATACAATGTCATTTCAAAAGATTTGCTAGATGGGAGTCCCCAAAATGGGCTACAATTAAGAGCGTGAACTTTGTTGTTCTTCCTGGATAAAGCTCCAAATCGATGATACCAGTCATAATGCCACAAAGATCGTTAGATGGCTGGTTTATTTGGGGTCCTCACCAGTATATGTTTAATTAGATCATTTGTATCTGTCTGACTTTCATTTAAATAAAGAGCAAACAATGTTTCTATATGGCTCTCCTCTCATTTTAAAAAGCACAGCAAATGCTCATGAGCCGTGCTGCTGAGCTGTTTCATATCAATATCAATCTAGTAATGCAGCAAATGAGTTCTGATTTGTGCTATTTAATGTCCTAATGGCTTGACTAGTTAGCTAGATAATTACACTGTATGATTTATCCAACCCATTTATAAATATTTATAATAATGGATAGATTAACCTTTGGGATTACTTTCTCGTAACCCTATTGGTTGGGTGAAGATCACTTGACCAAAGGTAGAGCGAGTAGTTGCCTGCAAATGAGCAACAGTGTGCATACTGGACCCATCCTTCCTCCCTGGCAGTCTTTCTCTCACATCTTTGAAGTAAAGCCATCATCCCTGAAACCACCACCCCTCCCCACCCATCTCATCTTCCTCGTACACAGATCCTTCACCCAGGCACAATTTCCAAAGAAGAAATGTAAAGGGTGTAAGATCTCCTCAGTTTGGGTGTATCACATGCATACTATACACATTTTCTAATTCATTGTTGATACTATCAGCAACAGCCAGCAGCTCATATTCAGCTAATTCAAGGTTCTTTGGCTTCATTATTTAGCAAACAGCACATCACCTTTGCAAGATTTAAGCTACATCTTGCAGGGTGAACTCCAAGACAGTCCTTAACTAACCGTCAACTAATCCTAGAGTGATTCTTGTCCTATGCCCACCACTGTTTGGAGGTAGCCACTGAATCAAGTCTTAAAGATGCATTATTCCTTTTCCATAACTAATTTTTGACCCTCTAATGAGAAGAAGCAAGGGGATAGTTTGGAATAAGAGGGGCAAGCAGATTATGGCAGGAAAATAGTCCCAGAAATGGAAGTACTGTGTAACCTATAAAAAATGAGATGTTAATTTATTACATTTTTCATCCCATTCTTATTATTTTTTATAAATAATTCCAGGCAACAATCATACCTAATCCTCCTCTTATTTTCAATATAAAACAACTCTGTGAGGTGAGTTGGTTTAAAAAAAGAGTGGCTGGCTGAAAGTTATCCAGCCAATTTTTCATGCCTAAAGTGGGATTAGAACTTGGAGTCTTCTGGTTTCTAGCTTGGTGTCTTTACCACTGGACAAAACTGATTTGTTAACTTTTTCACCAAACTTACAGCTACATCACTGTTTCAAGCGTCTTCTTATTCAAGAAATTTGTTTTACAAGGGGACCAGGGAGACCTTTGGCCACCACCATTTCATTCTCACAAACTGATTTTGAATTTCCTCTGAGAATGACTGTGTCCTTCCTACATCTTATTGAATGGAGTGGGGCATATTCTTTCTATGTAAGTGTCCGTAGAATCAACATGAGAATATTTTGATGTTAGTATGACAAGCATGCATCACAGGGTAGGCACCCTATGGACTAGACGCCACGTCTGCCTCCCTAAATCCCTAATTCACAGCCGTCAGAAAATCCCAAAGTGACATCAGCAAAATTTTGCAGGGAAATTTCTGAAAAAAGAAACTAAAATAAGGATGGAGATTAATGAATTAAGCTTTTGTAAAGCAAGATACATTCCCTTTAACCTTTAAAACCCAGATCAGACATTTTTTAGTCCAGTTCTATATTCAACATCTCTGTATTATATTCTCCCTGCTTACATATCACCAGGGGTGGGCTTCAAAAATTTTAGCAAGGGGTTCTCTGCCCGGTTGTTGGGTGGGCGTGGCCATGGTGGGTGTGGCCTGTTTCTGGCCTTCCCGAACTTCTGGTAGGTCCATTTTTCGCCCTCCCCGAACCTCCATGCACACCCTGCATTTAACTGCTTCCAAAACAGGCCGCATGGGGACTCCTGGGAGGGGCAGGATGCGGTGGGCGGGGCCAGCCAGGGGTGGAATTTGGGGGTTCTCCGAACTGCACAGAATCTTAGCTAGAGGTTCTCCCAAACCCCTGCAAACCCCCAGCAGCCCTTCCTTACATATCACCCTCAGGCAAAATAAAACAAGGTGCCCATGCCTAACAACAGGTGGCAGACCATAGCCAATTGTAGCTGATCTTGAGATACCTAAAAGATCAGATCTGGCTAGCCTTGGATGGCAGACCACTAAGAAATCTCAAGTCTTAAAAGTAGGCAAACCTGGAAGAAGGCAGTGAAAATCACTTCTCTATTATGAACAAGAAAATAGAACAAATGGGTCCATTTAATCATCCACTGATACAAAGGCAAATTTACATGTTATATTCTTGGCCTATACTGCCATTCTTGTCTGAAAGAATAACAATCCTGGACTTAAGATGACCTCCCACACATGAAGTAAGAGTAGACGGGACAAAATTATAAGCCCAGATGAAAATCCTATCTGTTTCCCAGCTTTCTCACCTTCAATTCAAGGTAGTCAAATTCAGATTAAAGCAGTCCTAGACATTTTCTACTTCCTACAGTAAATATATGTGTGTATGCACGTACGCACACACAAACACACACACACTTCTGCCAGGAGATCTATAGAGAGGAGTGGGGGGGGGGAGAGAAATTATAAAATTAAGTGATTCCCAGCAGCATTGACTAACCACACACAGAAGCACACTGATATGAACATAAATACACTCCCCACTTTTGTAGCAAAAAAACAAATAAACAGCAAAAGCAAAAAGCAAGCGAAGGCCTAGGAAGTGGAATATGGGAAAAAGAGTAATACACTAAGGAAGGAAGGGAGAAGAAATGAAGAAATGTTTCATGGTAACAGAAAGGAATGAAGTTGATCAAGCAAGCAATTCCTCCCAAATATCCACTAAATTTCAGAGATATCTTTGTGACAACAATATCTGCAGCCAACTGCACTTCTTTCTGCTTCCTGTGTTTTCAGCATCTTCTACGGTTGTCAGCAAATGTAAAACCACACTTTTCCCAGTGCATAAACCATCATGGGTGAGTGATTCCTTTTTCTCTCATTACTTCCTGACCTGTGTACCTCTTGGAAAATGGCTGCCGCCCAAGCCAAATCCAGCTCCCTAACCTGAATAAAATAGTCCTATGGGATTTCCTAAAACAGAGTTCCCCAACTTTACTGGATTTGCGGACCAGGGGAGGGGGAGAGGGGATGGTTCCATGTGAGCGGCAGACAAGTGTGGAATCCATGCGCACATGCTCACATGCTGCTTCTGCAAGCGTGGATGCACGAGCTTGTCTGCCACTTCCATGATCTGGATCTGAATGGCTCAAGGCCCGGTAGTGGGCCGTGGCCTGGGGATTGGGGACTCTATGCTAAAATATTCTAGGTTGATGAGTTTAAATACAAAGGATGAGTATTATGCTTCTCAAGCAGATGCTAACCATTGCCTGACACAGGGGAGAACCAGTTTTAAAAACAATAGCACACAATTTTAAAAAAACAACAACAGACAAATCTCCTGGATGTGCAGCAACAAATGTAACAGCTGCTGTTAAACCAACAATTGTGGTTGTAATGCTAATCATGCAAAAATCCCATTGAAATCAATGGTGTGAATTAGTCGGGAATAGTCCATTCATTTCTATGGGACGTAGTTGAAAGTCATTTGAGCTGGGTAGACCCCTGTATATCATCATGCAAATTATGTCAAATATAAATGTACTATTTTACATATTGCAGGTTAATCATGTTTAAATAAAGCATCTGTTTATATTTTAATACATAACGTGTTTCAATTAATTCATTAAACACACTATCAATGCAACAACTCACATTAATTAGAGAGCTACATATCACAAAACATAAGAAATACCTCACACTGCATACAAATGACAGAAAGAATCGGCAACATTATTTTCTTTCTAATTGTTTATGCACAGGATTACTACTCTGCTTTTCATTAAAGTTACTGTAAAAGCAGCAGTCATTAAAAATGTTTATGTTACACAATGAATATCACACAATGCAATACAAAGGTATTAAAATAGTGAAACCAGTAAATCATCCATAAAGAAATAAATATTAGTGTGGCTCATAAAAATCCCCTATGAGGGGAAAAAATCACTGCAATTGTCAAAAGGCATGACACAGTCAGACAAGCTTTTAATCCACTTGGAAACCCTGACATAAAAAGCCCCAGGGTGAAACCTTGTGTGAAGCCCTTAGGGGAAACAGTAGAAGAGGAAAGAGAACATTATTTTTAAAGATGAACATAAAGAAGTACTCGGTACTTAAAAATCTGGCCTAAAATACCCTCCAAACCCACAATGAAGCATTAACCACTCTAGCACCTGAAAAAGCATATAATAAAATGGAGAATATTGATCTTGACCATGGCTTCATATGAATGTAGACCCCCCACCAGCTTGGTGGCATGTGCTGGCAATGAACATCCTGGATCACCTCTCATTGAGATGCACTTGAGGGGCAAGCAGCAAGTAGGGCAGGGAAGGGTATGATATGCCTCTTATTTGTGCAAAGAGGAGCATTGTTAACACATGAAAATTGATCAGCATTGGTGAGAAGTGTTGGGCTAAGCCAGGGGTTAGCAACTCGCGGCTCTGGAGCCGCATGTGGCTATTTCATCCCTCTGTTGCGGCTCCCTGTTGCTGGTCAGCAACACAATTTTGACAGGAGCTTTTGGTTGGGTGGGGGAAGCATGGCATGCTAGGAGGAGACTCTATGGCAAGGGGCAGGTTTTCCGGTCGGCTCCACAATTGATAGAGTTGCCTATAAATATCTAGGAAAAGGATTGGAGATTCCTGTTCATCATCCGAAAGAGAACTGTTAAGATAAAAAAGAAGATTACTTCAGATTCCACCTTTATAGGGTAGATAACATTTACAAGTTTGGGAAATTCCGTGCTTTTTCAGCAAAATTGGGAACTATTGGGGTTTTTTTTGGTTCATGTTAATCTAACGTCAGCATACAATTTTGTCCTTTTTGAACTACTTTGCACTTGTTATTATTTTTGGCAATATGAGACCTGTGGCTTGTACAGGTTGTACTCCTCTTAGGCTAGAGTTTTCATCTACAAAATACCCATTCCATGTACTGTATGTAAACCAACAGAAATTTAGCTCAGTGCATATAACCCTTTCATTTAAATTATACAATTTGTTTCCTGCTATTGTTTTGCTATGATTGCCTATAATTGCCTGTAAGATTGGGTAGTTAGAACATTGTCTTCTGTTACCACTGTGTAGCTGAAATGGTGGAGGGGAAATTGTTTCTTAATTCTTAATTGTTTCTTAAAGCAACTAAAACATTAAGCAATAGTACTTAGACTTACATACTGCTCCATAGTGCTTTCTAGTACTTTCTTAATGGTTTACAATGTAAGCATATTATCCCCAACAATCTGGGTCCTCATTTTACCGACCTCAATAGGATGGAAGGCTGAGTTAACCTTGGGCTCATAAGGATTGAACTTCAGACTGCGGGCAGAGTTTGCTTGCAATACTGCATTCTAACCACTGCACCACCAGGACTCTTTTAAGCTAAGAGTTAAGTTAATATGCACAGAAAATCTGTCTCTACTTCCTATGAATTAATTTAAGGTAGAAGGGGCTATCAATGAGCAAGCTCTTCAGCTAAAAATGAGGATGCCAACTGCAATGAGATGCATCTGGTTTGCACAGATTGCCTTAAACAATAATGTATTTACAAACTCTGCCCATGGAAACACTCTTCAGAGAAGAAAATAACCACCCAAGAAAAATTGAACAAGCTTGTAGTGATAAGCCTGTCGGCTAAATTCTTGAACAATCTCCATCTCCCTACTAAGCAATGTCAACATTAATACATACGTACACCCTCTTTTAAATGTTCCCTGACTTACATTTATAACATGTCTTTCATGACTTTTGAATGGAATCAATATGGAATCATATATAAAGTTTATGCATTTTAAAATGTCCTTCTAAAAAAAACCTGTTTTCCATAGTAAATTTACTTTAAGTAAGTGAAGGGGGAGAATTATCAGTGGTGGGTTGCCCTCAGTTCGCACCGGTTCTATAGAACCGGTAGTAAAACCAGCGGGAGGCTCTGCCCACTGACCCCGACGTCATCAAAATGCTTCTGCGCACACAGCCCCATTGCAAACCGGTAGTAAAGGTTAGTAGAACCTACCCCGTAATATATGGAAGGATTTGTTTTCCTATGTAGTACATAGAATAGTTTCTGTCTACCTTGGTGGCCAAAGAGAGGTTTCCAAGCTGCTCATACAGAAGATCATCTATTTTGCTGTTTTCCCCACCCATCAGCTCTTTTTTTCCCCTCCCAGGAGACATCCTGGACTCAGGGGATGGTACAACAATTGTCAGCTCATGTTGCATTTACCTGCATGTGATGACTCAGATGATATCTTGGTAGCACTCAATCGTTTAGCAATTATTGCAGAAATATGGCCAAGATACAGGGTTGCCAAAGGATTGACATCTCTTCCACTGTTGTATGTCCATTTCAGCAACACAGGCTTTAACATACATGCCCAGATCCTAAAATGTAGAGCAGAGACAATATGAAAGAATAAAACACATCCATTGCTTTCTTTTACAATATGCATCTTTCTTGCCACTTACTTTAATTAATGGTATTAATTTAATTTATTTTAAAATTAAAGTAAAAATGAGCTTTGTGGGTTTTAAATTATACAACCCTCTCAAAAACAAATCTCCCTCTCTGGTTTTTTTTTAATTGCTGTTTTTACTTTGTTTTAATTGTTTGTCATCCAAAGTCATGATATGAGATGGGTGGCCATATATATTTGGTCCAATGTCCAATTTCAAACACATACCATATTTTAAAGCCAGAGCTAGTATTTCAGTTTGTTCTTAGTCTTCAGATAATAGCAAATTACACAGAAAATCTACCAATTCTTTGTTGAACCAACAATAAAAAGGGGATTTGTTAATTCATAGTTCATTTAAGAGAGAAAGAAGAATAATAATTTTGGTTCCGTTCTAAAAAACACATGCAAATAGCTGTAATGTCTTTAAGAATATGTGTTTTAGAAGACCAAGATGAAGAATAATTTAAGATCTTCCTTTTATGTTAAATAACTCTTACACCAAATACAGAGATGGCAATATGAGCCTCATCTCATGTAACAGACATTTTACAGCAGATGAAGTGAAAATTTCATCAGGGCAGTAGGATTATTCTCATTGTTTTTACTGAAGTCTAGATGTCAACCAGGAAGTAATGGAAGATACTGCTAACACAGATCAAATTAGGTAATGATGAACATCAAAAAAAAAAAAAAAACCAACAACAAACCCTGTATCGAAGTCAATAGAAATGTTGAAGCTAAAGAACAGAATTTGTTGGCATGAAACGTTTTCTCTATCTGCTTAATGTATTAATGTTACAGTATAATGTAGATCACTCCTTTTTTATTTTTAACAAGTAGAAAGTCAGCCAGCACTTGTGAAAACTTCCAGATTTAGATTTAATTTCATGAACTCACTATTTCCTTTACTCTAAAACTGCAAACTTGAATTAATGTATGGCTTTTCTTTCTTCTTTATTCAGCGAATTAGAACAACGATCCATTATAGATTTATTTTGATTAAATCAATGGGAATGATCACCTGGCCTGCGTGGTCACTGTGAACTAACCTATGCATTAGTTTTTGCATATATTCATTATGCAATAGAACACGGCTAGTCTACATAGGGACTCACCAGTGCCAATAGTATCTGAAGTAAAATTAAAGGTCAGATTCTGGATGCTCTGTGTGGATGTATGCACCCATGTGTGGAATATTTATCCAGCTGAATAAATGAAAGGAAAAAAGAACTTCTAAGACCATTCCCCCCAACGCTGACAGGGCAAGCCACTAGTATATTTAAAAAAGAGCAAACCCCATTCCCTTCTAACACTGATGATATTACCAAGTTGGGTAATGAAAAGTTTTCAAGAAAACAACCAAGCTCAGAGAGCACCAAAAATATTTCTTTTTAGAGAAAAAAATAGTATTGTAGCATAAACAACTAAAATTATTTTAAAAAGATGTGTTTTTTATAAAATGGGATTAAATCACAAAACATAAACTTTCTGCAACACCATGAAGAATAAAACTAATATTTCTGACAATCCTCTTCATGGGTTCATCTACCCTCTGTTGTCTTGTGAACAATTGGCTATCCTTTTCAGGCTGAACTTCAGCTTTTTTCCTCAGAGCCCCAAATGGCTCTTTCACTTTCTTTCACTTCCTACACGTGTGGGAACCATTTGCACATCCACACTAACTTTTGGCGAGAATGTGAGGGGATGAAGTTTATAGGTAAGGGAGCTTTGTTCTGGCATGATAGATGGCAAATATAAGCCATGGGTTTGCCTCTTAATATAATAGTAAACAAAATTGTTGATCCAAGGATTGAAAGATATTTCTCCAGGACAAAAAAAAAAACTACTGAAATTCCCTTGCTAATCAGGGTTTAGCTCAGGGTTCCTACCAAAACAAAGCATTTTGCTGCATATTACTGTTTCTGGAGTCCTTTGATACTTGCATTAAGAGAATCAGTGCCAAGCCTTCAATGGATGGTTTTCTTACTGCAACCTCATTGAGTTTTGCAATTTAAAACCCTTAGAAGGAAAGCATCTGAACCAATGAACAAGTGTCTTTAAATGAAACATTAATCACACAGAGCAATTTACCCCACAAAAGAGGTTTCAAAACCTTGCTTTTAATTTTATGTTTTATAAATATAGACATATGAAAGCAAGGAGGGGGCTCATTTCAAAATTTACTTGAGCTCTTTAGCCTTAGACATATGCTACTGGAGGATATGCTATAGTTTCTTCAAGCCTCCATAATGTTATTTCTGTTCTCCATTTTATTCTAAGAATCCCTCTCTATCTCTGATGAGCAAAGAGACCCAGAAAGGATGCCATTGGAGAAAGCTTTGTTTAATCAACATCATTGTCTTGTTCCTTCCCACAAAGGTATTGTCTTCTCCTGTTGCTTTATGCACCACCAAGAATTGCTAATAGAAAGAATACATTGCCATGGAGTGGGGAATTGGGGCCTCTTTCTACAACTCCAAGAACTCCTAACCATCTTGGCATGAAATGGTGCAAGCTTTGGAGAGACAAAGCGTTCCCAACCCTGATTCACATTATGACATACATCCATATTGGATAGAAAATAAGATTAAAACTAAAACGGTAAATATTATTTGAGTGAAGCTGGAGTCCTAGAGATCTCATGGACATGAAGTCTTTTCTTGACCACGCTAGGAAACTGATTTACCTTTGCCCTCCTTCAGGATATTTTTCAACAACTATTTTTGGTGGTCTCCTATCCAAGCACTTATAAGGTCCAACCCTGAATAGTTTTTCAAAGTGGTCAGATGCTGCCATCTAGCTGGGCAATAGTCACTATTTTGGATTAGTCTGTATATGCTGATTTCAGTGTAAGTAAATAAACATTTTATAGGCATGTGAAACTGAGTGTAGAAGTACATATACCCATGCATAAAATATCATTCATATTTATTTTAATTATATACACATGCACACATTCAACCAACTTCACAATATACAATATACTACAATATATAAATACAATAGGGTGTCTGAATTACTATTGTCACAGCGTAAGTTAATATCCATGAGTAGATCTGCAAGACTTCATAGTTTCTGTTGCCACATAATGGAGGCTCTTCCATATTTTGCAATGCCATTAGCCTCTTCACTATGATGAGATGAAACTACTTTTCATAGAGAGGCAATTGTTTATTGTTTGATTTGGGTAATCCTAATGGCAAAGAATCTGGCAACTTCCCTAGAAAATGGTCTCTCTGCTTGCATGCTAGAACTTTAACAGATATATTTGTACAAGGCTAGTTAACTTAACTTCAAGTTTGTAGTCATGTAGATATTCCTTTATTTCTAATCTGTTGATATCTTTTTTCATATAGATTTATTAATTTTTTAAAGGAAAAAAGCTAAATCAAGAAAGGGAAGAGAAGAGAGTCTAGCGAAAGAAATGACAGAGGGATAATAAAATAGAGAGAGACAAAGATACACAAAAAAAAGGAATGACTTTCAATTGCTTTTACAGCACATATAGATTAAATTTCATTTCAATTCTTGCTCTCCAATTGCAATGTAACTTCCATTTTTAAATAAACTACAAATATTCCTAGTCATCAAATCCATATGTCATGTTTTCATTTTTTTTTCTGTTTCCCACAAGAAGTCCAAAGGGACTTCCAATTGGTATTAAATTTGGCCAATGTCTTTTCTCTAATCAGAGCCATTGGCTTCCCCATCCCAGCTAGCTTCATCGGCTTTAAGAATCACGCTTCCATTGTAGCTACCATTGAATCCTTCCAACTTTGCCTATATAGTATTGTCTTGTGGTCATATGATATACAAGAACAAAATACCGTGCAATTTTTCCAAACTTTTGTCCATCAAGCCTAACAAAAAAATATCTTTGGCCTAAATTGTACACTGACCTGCAAAATGTTTTGGATTAACATATGTACAGCATCAGTCATGCTGTTGTTTTAAATGACCTGGTATAAGGTGTTTTTTTTTTTTTCAGACTAAAGCAAAAGACATGTGTTGTGAGTATGTGTGTATGTGTGTCTGTAACACAACCATGCAGTTTTGAGCTTTCTTCCACATTAAGCTACATTTAATATTCATTTCACATTTTTTTCCTATTAATTAAAAGTAAACCGTATATTGTATGGTACATTATCCCTCTAACAGCCCCATGCGGTGATCATGAAGTGGAAGACTAATGGTGTAGACTTTAGCATTTAGTTTTAACCAGAATAATTTACATATCTGGAAGAAGAGTCCAAGGCATATGTAAATAAGCAAAAGTCTGATAGCAAGACCCTTGCCTACTTGGCTACGGACAGGAGTGCCATGGACTGTGTGTTTATTCCATCAGTCAGCTAATTTAATGACTTTACCCAGCATCTTTTTCTGCAGAAACCACCCCCCCCTGCAAAAGATATTATTAAGGAGAGACATGTGGCAGTAAGAAGAATGTGTTTGTTTGCTTTTTCTATTATATTAGCCCAAAAAGCAAAGGTGCTCTCATCATTAAAAGTCACCTTTCTAATGGATCAAAAAAGATCTATCGGTTTATACTCAGGCTTCAGAATTTGGAACTGATTAAAATTTACTAAAGGACCATGCATATGGGGTGATTTAAAAACCCAGGGCAAAAGTTATGTGAAAACAGAGCTAGAAAATAGAGGAACGGAGCAACTGTCTCTTTATCTCTGGATGCTACAACTTTAAAAATGCATACACTGCAGAAATAAAACGAAAATGCATGAATGAAGCCAACATATTATACTTTGAATTCTAATGCAGCTTCCTATGTCACAACATAGGAAGGGAGATTGACTGTGTTGTTTTGTTTAAAGTAGCCCAGCAAAAAGCGGGCATAGAACTGGAAAAATCAGAAAGGAACATCCACACAAAGTTTTCCATTTTCTTCATATGAAAGGAAACCCACAATTCCTTTTGCTGCTTCTCTAAAAATATTGTTTATAATGTTATGTTGCTTGGTTGGTTAAAAGTTCTTACGACTTTCATTCAGACATTCAGTGGAAAGTTGTAAAGTGGGACTTTTTAAAGTTTTTCAGTTAGTCTGCCAGAAATTAGACCTCCAAAAGGAGGAGCTATGGGGGGAAAAGGACGGGAGCAACCCTGAACAATCAATCAATCATGATTGAATTCAGTACTATTGTCATCTTGTTCCCCATTAAAATTATCTTTTGGAACAGCTCTTCTGCTGCAAGGAGTATGTTCACTGATAGAGGTAGCTTTGAGATTGCGAGAGTAACCCCATACCTACAGCTTTAGAAAAGATATATGCCTCAATTTTTTAGCACCCAGCTGGAGAAAAGCATTTTATTTATTTATTTATTTATTTAAATTAGATTTATATGCCGCCCTTCTCCGGAGACTCAGAGCAGCTTACAATGCGTTAAGCAATAGCCTTCATACTTTTGTATATTTTATACAAAGTCAGCTTATTGCCCCCACAAACTGTGTCCTCAGTTTACCTACCTTAGAAAGGATGGAAGGCTGAGTCAACCTTGACCCTGGGGAGATTCGAACTTGCAATAATTGCAGACAGCTGAATGTTAATAACAGGCTTTTAGTCTGTTGAGCTATTCAGGCTCCTGGATAGTTTTAAAACTAATGTTGTTAATATTATTGTCGTTGGTTTTAGTGTCATACAGATGTTTGGACTGGATCTGGCATTTTTATCCAGTGACTTACAAGGATCTGGGATAGGCAGATATTGTTGTCTAATGGTGGTAAGACTCATCATTACAGGATGTAAGCTGTTCCAAGTAAAGCTGCCTTTTGCAATTGACTGATGGTGGTTTTGTCAATGCTGATGGTGTTTAAATCATGCTACAGTTATGGTAGGATTCTATTCAAGGTGCCTTTTAGTACTGGTATTATTAATGGGCTTGAAAATAAGAGCATCTTATAATCATTGGTGTATTAATTAATTAATTAATTAATTAATTAATTAATTAATTAATTTTATTTAACTTATATGCCGTCCTATCTCCAATGGACTCAGGGCGGCTCACAACAATAAAATCCACAATAACCACAGTACAAAGTTAAAATACCTAATTAAACCAGATAAAAGTTAAAAACCCATATAAAACCCCATCAGTCCAGGCCGGGGGACTTGAATAACCAAGTTTTTAATTCACGGCGGAAAGTGCGAAGGTCAGGGACCAGCCGGAGCCCCAAGGGGAGTTGATTCCAGAGGGTGGGCATGCCCACAGAGAAGGCTCTATGCTTGGGGGCCGCCAGCCGACATCGTCTAGCCGACAGCACCCTGAGCTAGCCCTCCCTATGGGCGCGGACTGGGCGATGGGAAGTTGTTGCTGGCTGCAGGTGGTCCGCCAAATATCCTGGCCCTAAGCCACGTAGGGCTTTATAGGTCATCACCAACACCTTGAATCTCACCCGGAGGGCAACCAGCAACCAATACAAGTCGCGCAGGAGAGGTGTTACATGGGATTAATACTGTGTTTTTAAGTTATTGAAAGATTGATTGATCATGTGCCATCAGGTCATTTTCTACACTTAACAAGCACATAAATTAACCTGGCCCCCGGGATCAGGCATCCCAACCTGGCCCTTCAGGTCACCCAACAGCGCACCCACAGTTGCTGTAATCAAGTGGGTAATCCTTCTTGCTGCTCTTTCTTTCCATGTTTCCCGAATTCAAGAGATGTTTATGCAGAACGGGTCCCAAATATGATAATTTGAACCTAGCCATTTGTGCCTCAAGTGAGAATTCTAGGTCTTTTTGATGTTCCATTTGTTTTGCTGTCTACCCATGGGATTCTTGAGAGTCTTCTCCAACACCAGAGTTCAAAAATACTAACCTTCTTTCTATCCTGCTTCTTCAAATTATTGCTTCCATAGAATGTGACGGAAAATCATTACCTGCACAATTCTGATCTTTTGTACAGAGAACATAGCAAGTGGGTTTCTTTTCCAAGCCCTTCATTGGCACCCTACCAAGTGCTAGTCTGTGTTGTACTTTTTGACTGATGCTCCCTTTACTGTTGGTAGTTGATCCTAAAAGGCATGAGCTAGCCGCCACTTCAATAACTTCATTGTCAGTTCTGGTTTTGTCAAGTTTGGTTTTCTTTATGTTTAATCTAAGTTCCGTTTTTCCCCTGGGCTCCTTGACTTTCATTATTAAAGCTTCCCAATCTTTTGCCTTTTGAGTGATGAAAATAGTATTGTCAGAATAGTGTAGGTTATTGATGTTTCTTCCTCTACTTTTAACACATGTTCATCTTATTCCAGCCTTCTCCTCAATATATATTCAGTATAGTCTCACTCCTTTTGCCATTGTGAAATCAGTCTGTTTTGACATATTCTGTCTGGATATTAGCTTCCTGACTTGTGGTAGGTTTCATATGAAGACAACGAAATCTTCTGGGATTCCCATTTTTCTACTTGTTGACATGGTCAACATCATTGAAGGTATTTCTATAGTTAATGAAACATATATTGACTTATTTTTTAGTATCCTTTGGCTTTTTCAATTATTCTGCATGTCTTATCAATAATGGCTCTTTTTCCTCAGCCTTTTCTGTAACTTCTGGCCTCTCCCTTTCCATATAAGGAACTAATCTATTTTGCATGATTCTAAACATTATTTTACTAGTGTGTTTTCCTTCTTAGTTTTTCTAGTTTTGGCATTCCAGCCAACTACAAGCAGCACTCTTCTTTGCACGTTCTGAACTTGATCATAAAACTAATTCTCCTCCTCTTTCTCTTTCTCCTCCTCCTCCTCCTCCGCATCAGGGCTTGAAGCATTAATTTGGATAACTACCATATTAAAGAGGTGTCCATGAAGTCTAACTGATATTATTCACCAATTGCATTGTACCCAAACACTGTATGATCTTTGCTGTAACCTTCTTGACTATGAAAACAATGCTGTTCCTTCTGTTTTTCACATTTTGAGAGGTATAGTAATCAGTGTGATCATTTGACTGAAAATGTCCAATTCCAGTCCATTTTACCGATCTTGAAGATGTCAATTAATTTCATCTTTCACTGTGTTGGATTGACTTTTTGGAATTAAAAAATAATAATCTGTAAGCCATCCTGCAAGGGCACTGCTCCATAAATGATGGCTTGATTTGTAAAGCCTTGCTTCCAATTTCACTGTATTTTCCCTTTAAATGCAAACTTTACTTCGAAGCACCAATCTGTTCTTTTTACTTTCTCCCACATTCAACCTTTTCTGCTTCTTCCTAGCTTTACCAGAGCCAAACAAAGCAGCATTCTCAGTTATCCCAATTCTCCCCAGAGCAGCGAGGATGCTCACAGCAGACTCTGCCTGAAATTCAAAATACACATTGTAGAAAGGAACATTACAGAAACAGTCTCCACATGCATGGAGGGAGGAGATGCAATCCATTTTTAAAATTGGGAATTTATGTAGGAAAAGCATGGCATCTCACCCGACCACTCAGCAGCTGCTAACCCCTTTCCAAAGCTATATGGCACAGAACTAATTTGTTGGTTTTTCCTAGAGTTAAAATTCTAGATGCAGATTGGGGCAAAGAGATTGTGTATTCTTTCATATGACATATATAATGCATTTGAAGTAGAGTGTGCATGTGTGATAATTATAGACTGTGCCCACTTTCTTTTGAAATTTCAACTTCAGAAGATGCACAGATTATAAGATTTTGGTAGATTCAGAGGGATGTTCGGTGCCACAATACTAATCCTTACCTTCCAAATCCAATATTAATTCAGCTTTCTAAGTTACAGTACTATCTGCTCCATTCTAGCTCTGTGCATCAACATCCTTCTATATTCAGGAGTGATTTAGCTCCAAATTCCAGATGCTGAGCATAAGCAATAAGAAAGGGCATGCAACCTTGGTTTGTTAGCCCCAGGAGGCATCAACAAACCACAGCTAGCAGGAGAATGTTGGAATAGACAACAATGTGTGACTTCACAGAAAACAGAGTACTGGAATCCCAAATGCCTAGTCAAACATTCCCACCACTCCCCACAGTATTTATGTAGGCAAAGACCCCCAAAGATCAATTCCTACTTTCAATTCATTTTCCCATCAGGTTTTTCTCCACAGATTCTTCTTGCTTCTCCCCACTTCTAATTATATCTAATGTTGTTCCTGAAAAAGATGTATAATATTACCATTTCAGTTTCACTCAGTATTTGCTCACAGTCATGAAACTTAACAGTTCCTATCAGCTATCCAGCTTGTAAGAGTTTTTTCCACCCATCAGCCTTCATCTGCTTCTCTTCCAAATGTAAGCTGGCTGGAAATGGTCTTCTTAGGAAATCTTTTTCCAGATGCCAACTCTTTCCACCACTTTGCCAAGTTTCTGTCTGCATTACCGTCAACCCAGCCCCAGTTGATGGTGTCCCCTGCTGCTGCCGCTGCTTCCCCCTCCCACCTATACTAGGAGCAAAGTGGCAGCTGCTTTCCCTTCTTTTCAAGCCTGGTGAAAAAATTACGACAGCTTTATAGTTCTTCCTGTCACTTGGGCTAGAAGGAGAAGTTTGGCAGAATACTTAGTCAATGTATTCTCATTGACTTAGTCAATGTCAAAAACAAACAAGCAAACAAACAGCATTTCACTGTTTTAGTACTGAGCATGCTAGAAAGAAGGTAGGCAGCCCATACCAAAAGGCATTAAGGCAAAAAACATAAATCAGGCATGGAAGTGAATCTACTACACCAACCTATTGAAACAGGAACATTTATGTAAGAAAGACGAGGTGAAGTACACTGGATTTCCTTGCTTGTACCAACAAAGGGAAAAAATACACTTTTGATATAAAATAAGAGAAGTTAAATGGAGGTCACCTTCCCATCAGGCTAGAAACCATTGGTGGGATTCAAAAAATTTTACTACCGGTTCTGTGGGCATGGCTTGGTGGGAATGGCATGGCATGGCTTGGTGGGAGTGGCTTGGTGGGCCTGGCAGGGGAAGGATACTGTAAAATCTCCATTCTCTCCCCACTCCAGGGGAAGGATACTGCAAAATCCCTATTTCCTCCCTATCAGCTGGGTCTCAGGAGGCAGAGAATAGATGGAGGCGGGGCCAGTCAGAGGTGGTATTTACTGGTTCTCCGAACTACTCAAAATTTCCACTACTGGTTCTCCAGAACTGGTTAGAACCTGCTGAATACCACCAGACTGAAGATAATATCATGTATTTCTGCACTCCCCAATTGCTTGGTGGTTATCTTGTTACAGAGCAAGCAGAAAGAGGAGGAGTTCTAAATCTGTCCATTAAAGTAATCTCTGCTCAACTAACACCTCACCCCAGTTTAAAGACACTGAAGTTTAAAATCCTGATAGCTGGACAATTAGTAATCAGCAATACTACTACAAGATAATACTCAACAATTCTCATATTTTTTTATACTTTACACTGGAAAACACACCTATTCAATTTTTTTTACTGTTCAACTCTCATTCCTATGAAGCACAAATTGAATCTTGGAGATTCAGATTTGGTCTCCTGGATAAAAAAGAAAACAGAAAACCAACTAAATTCTATAGGAAAATCGGTAGATGCTTCCTTGGCTTGTATTGATGGTGTAACAGCTACCAACTAGTAGAAGATCTTCTGACTTCATCTAGGTTTTGAAAAGTAGAATGAAAACAGCAACAAATAAAACTTACGGTGGCAAATGAATTCAATCTTGCCTACCAATTAATACACAAGTGGGATACTGGGTTGGTTGCTTTGCTTCCTCGTTTAAAATGAGCCATTTTAAAATTTAGAGATTTTTTAAAGAGTTTTTATGACATCTATTCTTTTACATTTCTGTGAATTGATCTATAAGACCATCTGGCATAAAAGTGCTGGAATTAAATAAAGATTAAATGAATCAAGGCAAAATGGGAAAAAAAAGTTGAGAAGACAGCGGGAAAAAAACTAAAAGAAAGTTAAATGTCATTCCCTGTTCTGGTCTGATGGGGCAGCGGTGATCCAAAAATACACAACAATCTAAAATATCCCATGATAGATTCTGTATCATCCGCGGGGGTTTTTTTTCCTTCTAAGATGTCTGGAATGACCCTGTCTATATATTCCACAATACAAAATACAGCCATCTTTTTAATCATTTCCTCTTATGTTGAAATGCCTTGTTAATCTGATTTAAAAATCTTGAAGAAAATATGAGGGCAGTTAAAAGTTGACACTAGAATATGTCCTCTTTGGGGAATACTATTGTTATTTTTGCCACTCCGTTCACCCCAAATGGAAATGACATAAAGCATGCATGAGCCTATCACAATCAGACTAAGTGTCTATAAAGGCCACATGCTAATCTGACATACTGACAAAGTATTCTCTCCCATCTCCAGTCCAAATGAAAATGAGAGCCCAATAAATATACAGTCCTTTCCTGCAACCTGGGTGCAGGCCCAGTCAACATGTGCAGGAGACTGGAATGATAGACCTGACTGGGCGATATTTCCTTTCAGCAAGCAACATATCTTGATACTTACTTGTGTGCTTTTTCCTGCAGTATTTAAAAACATTCTTGAAAGTAGAATGATTATACTGAAGCAAGAGTAGAACCAGTCTAAATCACTTCATATTTTAAAAAAAAATCTAAAAACCAATTGGGGCTTCTGGGAGCAGTAGTTAAGCATCCTCCAGATGTTTCTCACTAAGAAAGAAAAAGGGGAAAGGGGAAAAAGAGGAAGAAGAGGGGGGAAGGAGGGAGGGAGGGAGGGAGGGAAGGAAGGAAGGAAGAAAGGAAGGAAGGAAGGAAGGAAGGAAGGAAGGAAGGAAGGAAGGAAATATTTTATAAGGAGCTTTATATCCTGCATTAGATGGAAAGAATGCTGTGTCTGTCTTCATATAAATTATTCTGATGACTATATGTGACAACACATCAACCATCAATACTTTCCTACTTTCTCATATATTAGTTAGATGAATTATATCAAGACAAGCAAGAGTCTGCAGTAAGTTATATATCATTGAGAACTAAATCCATGTGCATAAACACAACGAAAAGTTCTATGTTGAAACTCGGATGCAAGGTATAGTTAAATTACATTTTGAACCTGATACCCCTCAACTCTTGCAAATGAATGATAGCCATTGCATTTAATAGCATTGTTATTTAGACTCTGCCACTTGTTTTTGAAGACAAAACCAAAAGAAAAAAAAGGAGATCTTGCAGTATTATATTGTGTATTAATAGCAGCCTTTCTTCAGCTTTGCATGCTTTTTGTGCTATCAAGATTTTTAAGCAATTAGTTTGCCGATGTCGCTAAATAAAAGGCATTCACTCCTTAAGCCGGAACCATACCTGTTAACCATCTCAACGCTTTCTAGCTTTAAAGCTGAGCTTGATGTGCACAGCATGCTCAAAAACTGTACTCACAGTTCAAATGAGCTGGATTACAGACCATGACCACTGAGACCCTCACATGACAAAGCCTTTGTGTAATTAATATGCAGGGTAAAATGCTCCCTGGACGGCTGCTAAAGCGATTTAAATCATGCACATAAAAAATGTAATCACAAATTTAGCATGGTGGACATTGTAGTCACACTGTGCTTGATTGCATAGAAGGTTCCAAGTGTGTTTTAAATGTCCTTTAAGATTGAGATTAGGACTTGTACTTACAAGATGCATATTAATCTAAAACTCAACATTTTTCAGTGTGGGATCACAGTGGGAGAACATTATGGGCAATAGAGGTTCATTCTAATCCCAGTAGGTAATTACACTTTGAAATAATATTCTTTAATTAAATCTTGTTTGCAGTTGATTGATTTAAACACTAAATCTAAAAACCTAAATTTGAGTTTTTATCAATTTTTGATGCTTATTGCACAGAACTTCAGCTTTAATTGATGTTTCTGAAGTTTTTAAAGCCTTTGTCAGCCATATCCTGGCTGAATTTATTACAATTAAATTCCCACTTCCCCCTTTCCTTCTTCGATACAGCAGTCAACTTGCATATATAACTACTAATTTCATATATTTGGAAATCAGTGATATGTACATATAAACCATAAGAATACAGATATTTTATATGGGATATTTTATATAATATTATTGAAAGCCTTTTGTTTTATTCAAAGCAGGATTCAGGTCAGAGGCAAATATTAGGATTCAGATAGCCGTACTACCTGAAATGTTGGTCCAAAATTTCCTAACTGTATGAACACATATATAACAGTATAACAAAGTTGGAAGGGACCTTTGAGGTCTTCTAGTCAACCCCCTGTTCAAGCAGGAGACTCTATACTATTCCAGACAAATGGCTGTCCAGTATCTTCTTAAAAGCCTCCAGTGATAGAGCTCCCACAACTTCTGGAGGCAAATTGTTCCACTGTTTAATTGTTCTCACTGTCAGGAAATATCTCCTTAGTTCTTAATAGCTTCTCTCCTTGATTAGTTTCCATTCATTGTTCTTGTCTTGCCTTCAAGTGATTTGTATCTTTTCAGAATGTATTCTTCTGTCCCATATCCTACTTTGGAAAAAGCCAGCCAACGAGACCAGATGCCAGATTTTCAGTTTATCTCCTGCTAAATTGTTTTGCAAATTTAAAAAGCAGAAAC
The DNA here is from genome assembly GCA_022577455.1 of Arizona elegans. Taxonomy (NCBI): domain Eukaryota; kingdom Metazoa; phylum Chordata; class Lepidosauria; order Squamata; family Colubridae; genus Arizona; species Arizona elegans. Next base: position 124,637,526 of record JAKOOJ010000001.1, read on the forward strand.
CTTGGCAAGGTGACTGATCCTCATTACATGACTTATCTCTAGTTGAATACCCCTTTTCAGAAACAAACACTACAATAACATTTTTATTAATCTCATTCATCAATTTATTAGAAATTCAATATAGCATTTCTCAGATGAGATGAAACCAATGCTAGAGATGGATATGGAGATCATAAGCTGCATCTGGCCCCTGAACCTCATTTTTGCATTTTTGGAGCCACTTCTAATTATAATTGACAAAAATAGATATGGTTTCCTGCCACTTAGAACTGTGAAATATACAACAAATATTATTTTTATAAATTTTTATTATAGTTCAAAAAAACAAAAACAAAAACAAATGTATAATAGTTTTTCTATCATGGTATAACAACACCAAAATATCCATGTATATATACACCAATAATCAGAAAGTAAAAATAGAAACTATTCACATATTCTTAAATACAAATTTACATTTCCAATACTTATTGATTATCATAATTATACCATCATCTATAATTATAATCCAACATTATCCTTTATCTCTCTCCCATCATTTCTGGATCTAATCATACCACATGTTCCAACTACTATAAAAATCTGAGTCTCTTTTACCCTTGATCAGTTTTATAAGTCTGTTGGACTCCGCATATTCCATGATTTTATAAATTATTTTTGAGTCCGTTGGTAAGTCCTCATTCTTCCATTCTTGTGTGAATGCCAGTCTCCCTGCAGTGATTATGTGCAGCATCAGATACCATTTAATCAATCCAATATTTGCGGGTCTAACCCCCAACAAAAAAGTTTCAGGTTTCAGTTCCACTCTACAGTGTGTAATTTCAAGCAACCATCGTCGAGAAATATACAACAAATATTCAATATGACATAAAATACACATAACTTCTAAAATTCCTGTATCACCTCAACTCAGGGAAAAAACTCAGAAAATCCTGACTCTAGCAACATTGCATTATCAGCCTGCCCCTGACACCTGCCATATGTTGCATTGTCTACTCTTTTTTAAAATTACCCACTCTTGAATAAGATGCCCATATTGCCTCCTGACACTAAATTTTAGTATCAACAGTTTGCAAATGAACTAAAAACAGAACCACTGGTAATTCAAGAGGAATCCATCCAGCACTCCCAAATTTTAATAATTTCCACACACAAGCCAAATGTGTTTGTCTCTTCCCATATATATTTTTTTATCCTCCTGCTGGGCTACATTGTTGGATGTGAGTTTCTTACATGAGAAAGAGGATGAGAAAAGGTAAAGTATGGCTTCATGACTCACGTAGTTGAAGGAAGTCTTCTTTGACATGTAAAGGCTTGACAGAATCCCTCTGCTTTTATTTTCAAATCTTTTCAAGGTGCCTTCTGCTCAGATACTACTATGTGAACAAAATCTTCTCTAGATGTTGCCTCTTTTGTGGAACATTCTCACTTCTCAAGGGTAGTTTGTGCTTTCTTTCAAACAGGTCCAAGTTGAAACTTTTTTTTTGCCTATCTAAGAAATTTAGCAACTTAAATTGGTCAATCTTTTTTCTTTGCACTTTTAGGCTGCACAAAAGATTGCATTTATCCTTTTACTGCAATTACAGTTATTTTCGTAATTTATTGTTCAGCATCCTGATAGTTTTTGATGAAAGGTGGTTTATAAATATTGCAATAAACAAAATGTCACTAAGAAGAGAATGTCAGGGGGGGTGTGCCATTTTCAACAGCAGCCCCAAGATCCCCATAATGTGAACAGCCTCTTCAGAAATATAGTTTGAGCCTTCCTAATTTACAGGAAGCCAAAAATGAAAAACAATGGCAATGTGGCAAATAAAAAACAAGTATAAATATGAAGACTGGCTCCACTTAATATTTACATTGGAATTCTAAATATATTTCAGATATCTGAAACAGATCGAACAGCCTTTATTTTCCTGGTTGGTCACTGGGGCAGACTGGCATTTAGCAATTATGGGGGGACAGGTTAGTTTGGTTTGCATTTTAAAATTAACTTAGCAAATTTTGCATTTTTGGACCAGTACACAAGAAATTCAAATTTCACAAATTCACACTTACTCCATGCTAAATTGTGTGATATTCTTGATTCAGGGTTATGTTTGGAATACCTCAAATTCAACTGATGTCCGTCTCCAGATAAGTTACTCTGCTATTTCACAAACCATTTAAAAGAGCTTATCAACTTTTACTTGGCAGTTTTGAGGAGCATTGCAGAGAACTACCAAAAGTAAAGGGAAAGGTTTGTTCAGTAAGCCAAACTCTACTTGTGGTTTTTAAGATCTAAATCCCAGTTTTTAAAACTGGTTTAAATTTTAAAAATTATACTGCAACTACACCATTATTTCTCCTGAGAACTTTTTTGCAATATCTCACCGTTTCCTTTTGTGTTCCCACAAAGTGGATTCACGTGCCGTGCAAACTATGGTGTAATCTGTTTATGTTGGAGTTTTGGCTGAGGACTCGGTGATGGTTAGACAAACCCTGATTTAAGGAAATGAATGAATCAGGATTATTTCTGAGTCTATTCTCAGTTCTAACAATGACTTCTTTCCAGTAACAGTTCCTTACAATACTGAAAATCATTTCTCCATTAAGCATGCAGAGCATTGCTTAACACTCTACGTAATGAGTGTAACCCCAGCTCCTATGTGCCTGAAGCTCCCAGGCATGCACATCATCGTTGCTAGATGTGGGCGACTGCATTTTATCCTCCTCTATTTTAGAAGATTTTCAATTTGTCACATGAGAGCTTAGCTACAGAAAAAGAATAACAGTGTGATTCAGAGTGCAGCCCTGTCACTTTCAGAAAGGAGCCCAATGGATAGGTAGGTAAACCAGGTGATCTGGCAGGTCAAGTAATTTCACAAATCGTTGCAAATTTAGACATGATCCTTGAAATAGGCATCTACATAGCCTGTCCATTCACAGATGACAATTTTATAACCAAAACCTTGAGCATGCTGTCCTGAACACTCTCAGCTGAACTCTTCATATATAATTTTGCACAATTTACATTGCAAATCATATAAGCAGGGAGAAGGACAGGATAGGTTTAGCTCAAGATACCACTGTTCCGTACAGTGCAATTTTATGGGGGGAATGAGTATACATATATGTGCTGTATGCATCTCTGTGTGAGTGTGTGTATATTGTGGTAAATTCAGTTCATGATTCTATACATTTAATAACAGAAAAAAATCACTTCTTATCCCAGCTGCATTTGTCATTTCATAGAAAAACAAGGTAGCATGTGGAATGTTTTATTAAGATGACTGGGCTGTTGAGAGAAATGATTAAGTCACTATAAGAGCAGAGACAGACCACAAGACCTCATTCATTGTAGCACCAATATTAATCACATACATAATATAGGTGCCTTGTTATAAGCCACATTCCCTTAAAATATATATTACATATCCTAGGGGCAAACAATAGCACAACAGACATGAAATAAATCCCTCAAAAGCAATGGTAGCCAGATGAAAATCATTTATATTCTGGCAGATTAATGTACTTACTACATAGGCATAATAGATGACAATATTTACAACAATATCAGAGAGAACTATAGAAAATTAAACCACACTAATCAACATTCTCTAAAGCAGGATTTAAAGTCCCTTCTTCGTTTTGTAGCATTGTCAAAATGTTGTGCCAACAAGTAATATTCTTCTTGCAATTGAGTTGGGAATCTTTGTGGAGTGAGTGTTGTTTTTAATAGGTATGTGCTGTTAAAATTAAAGCAAATGCTTTGGGTGGGAATGAGGGACGACATCTTTTCAAAGCATCTTTGCAACATTACATATATCCCAGAAAAGAAAAAAAAATAATGTTGTGGGAAAGGGGTTTAAGAAAAACTATGTGATATGTTAAGCAAATTCCAGTGGCTTTAAAAAAACAATCCATTCTTCAGAGATTCAGAGTTACTCCATCAAACTAAGACTGATAAGGTCTTAGATCTATGGAGAGCAAACCGATTCAGACAGACGAGAAACAGGTTAATCAAGAGTAAAAAGTTTCACTTATTCAGTCATCTAGCCATAGGACTAAATCTAGATGTCAGCTGCTGGATTGAAATTGATAGGAGTAAAAATCATAATACACATTTTCTGTAGATTCAGTAGAAAGTATGTCTGAAAGAGAATGGCAATCCAGCACTCTTATAATCCCTAGTACAACTTCACAGGGACCACAAGATATATCAGATTTCCACATTCAAGGATAAAATGTCCTCAAAATTGGAACTCTGACAGTAGCTCCTTCTTCAACCACTCTCACTTTTTTCCAAGCATAACCTGACATTTTCCATAGCAGGAAGAACTCAAAGGGATTGTGTCATAAATTGGGCAGGGATAGATTCAGAAGGACCTTGTATCTGAGGTATCCCAAGTCTTTACCTACAAAATTGGAGGATATTTATAACAGCCCTTCACTCATCTGACACAGTAGTATATATTGGCTGATAGGAGGCAGTGGAAAGAATGGAAAAGTCTCCCCATCTGAAGGTTGAAGACTCCATAATTGGAAGTGAAGACTCCCTTATTAAAAACTGAATTGCTTTGTCCATGGAAAGAGACATAATAGATATGACTGAACACAATAGAATGAGTGAAAGTTTCCTTTCTTTCTTGTAGGTGCAAGAACTGCAACCAACTATCTCAGGCCTCTCTTGGGCAGAAGTTTCAAACTTTAAAGACTGGGAAAAGAACACCAAAAATATTTTTATTTAAAAAAAAATACTGGGGAAAGTTTGGAAATTAAGCTCTCAGGCTAGCATATATTTTTATAGAGTATGATTTCTGGGTTCTGTTGAACATGATTTTTCTGCACAGATATTATTTTGGTTGTTTTGGTATTCTGATCAGTAGTAAAGCTTTAGATGTTAACTCTGTCTTCGGCTGTTTCTGAAGACAGAGTTGAATTTCAGCAACTTTTTGTTGGAATACAGATTCACTGTTTGAATCCTGTTTTTCCTTTAACTCTTAAGCCTATCTCAGGCTTAAGTCCTATCTTATTTTCACTTCTTATATTACATGCAGCACCATAATTTTACCCCACTCCTGTTTTATACTAACTAGGCAAGCAGCAGTAAAAATGAAATGGAAAATGGAGATTGATGGCTCAGTTGAATGATGCAATATATAGATCATCAATGAAGAACCTTTTCAAATTTCTCTAGCTTGCTGCCAAAGTTGGTGGAAGAAACCCTGAGCATCACCCAATGGAGTTAGGGATAGTTGACCCATCCCTGTCATAGATTTATTTATTTATTTAGCATTATCACATGTCATACATGGACTAGCAATATATATTAACCTTTCACCTAGATTAATAAAACACAATAAAATATAAATGTTAAAAAGATCTATGTTCAAATACCAATGTCTAGGCCTGTCATAGATATTTAATGGGATGTCCCAGTCTATAGCTGATCGGATACGGCCTCTGGCCATTGTATTATTTTTAATAGTGCCCTTTGATTGCACTAATTCGTTTTTTCCCATGGGCAAAACTAGCCTTTGTCATCTACGTTATGTAAGTTCAAGGGTTAACTTCTGCAGAAATCCTGCTTATATAAATTATACATATTCATTTTGATTCTGTTTCAAGATCTGTAAACTACTTCCACTTTCATATTTAAAAAGAGAAGTTTATAGTTCAGTAAAGATGTTGGCAACATTTTCAGAAATTTTTCAGGTTGATATAGACACCCAATTTTTTTTTTTTAAAAAAAAAAATTAATGGTCAGAATCTCACAATTTGGCAAATACTTCATGATTTGATGATCTTGTAAGATTTTTGCTATGTGTGTTTATGTCTGTTGACCCACTCACTCACACACACATGTACCGGTAAGAGAGTTTATTAATGTTCCCCAGCAATTCCCCTCACCCAGCCTCAGAACAATCCAGCCACAAGCAGGCCAAGGTTAGTCCACAAGGCCAATAGTCCATAAAACAATGGAAAGTTGCTCCAACAAATAAGTCCAGCAAACAAACTTAATCCACCAGGTCAAACTGAAATACACCCACAAGAGCTCACTTTGCAAGAGAAGTTCAAAGTCTCCAAAATCCAGCAGGAAGCATGAGGAACAAACACATACAGCCAGAAACCAAACATATTGTTCCCAGCAATGCCTCCCTCTGCCTGCAGTGATAAATAGTTTTCTGCTGCAGCCCATCAAGATGGGTGAGGCCTTCTCCCAAGTAATCTAACAGATCTCTGTTGCTCTTGTCTTTTCTGTGCCCTGCATGCTCTCACTACAGGTTCACAAATGTGAGTGTGTGCACCTCCTCCACGCATGCACAGAGGGTCAAAAACGGAATGTGATGACGTCCGGGCAGGTGAGCAGAGCCTCCCGCCACCAGTGCTACCAGATCGCACGATATGGATAGAACCGGCTGAATTTCACCACTATCATCCTCCCTTGAGCCGACTTTCGAGGAAGAATATGAGGAGTCGTCCAAGGGAGACATCACATTATATGTTTGTGAATGTGCTTTAATAATTCATATTACCTCATGGACACTGGGGGGGGGTGGGGGGCAGGGTTGATAGCAAATAAATTAGTGGGCAATAATTTTAACCCTGGCTTATTTTAAATTAAAGTGGTCTCCATCTAGGCTGGTTCAAAGCAGAATGGTTTTCTAAACATCAGGTCCTTAGCCTGCATAGCTTCACTAAAAGAAAATCTCTATCTCCCTCTCCCTCTCCCTCTCCCTCTCCCTCTCCCTCTCTCCATCCATCCTTCTCCTTTTCTCTCCCTCCCTCCTATCGCTGATAACCCACAACTTTTTTTGCAATTCCTCAGCCTATGCCATGAAGATATGATGCCACATCTCGTTTGTTCACAGCACTTGAAAAGAATTATGAGCAAATAGATAAAGAGGCCCTCCGTTTGGTTTGAAGAGAGGGCTGTTAGAAAATCTCACCAATGTTTATATAGATGACCTTTTACCTTAATAACAGACCTTCAGACTGACATCTTTATTCAGCTCCAGAATATATATTTCTATAATGTCTAATGCACACTTGAAATGCCAGCCACTGGTCCTCTGTGCAATCAGAATTCAACAAGGGATTCAAATATGTATGGAGAGTCTGATCTACAAATATACTAGTAGACAATTGGCTGAGACTTGATGCTCATCTCACATGAGCTCCTTCTTTTCTTGATCTGGTGACTTTACCTAGCTGGGCAGGATTTGATGCACATACAGTATATCCAGTTTTCCCCATCATCTTTCTTGGGAATGCAGAGTATTTATACAACTTCTGTTTCTTCCAATGGCTTGTTTCCTGTGAATCTCACAATGTACTTTAGACTCTGGTATAAAGTGTGAATTTAAGGCAATTTCTGCATCCTGATATAAACAAGTAGAGTCCCTCTCCTCAGTGCAGACTTCACAAAAGATGGGTCTACCAGAAAGCCATTCTCCAAATGGGCCATGTTATTTGCTTCCTAAAATAAGAAACAAAATGCTTCTTCCTTCCCATTGTAGATGTTTGACAATTAACTAGGCAGAAGTTTTATCATTTTTCCATATTTCTCATGGGAGAAATGCCCTCTCCCATCTCTGAAGAACGTAGAGGTCATGCCAAATGGACAGACTCTCTGCACCTCCATCTGGATAGCTATTTATTTATTTATTTATTGAATTTCTATACCGCCCTTCTCCCAAAAGGGACTCAGGGCGGTGGACAGCCAAAATTAAAATACATACAATACAAAAGTTAAAATAGCTAAAATAAATTAAATCAATCAGCCTCCCAATTTAAAACCCCAAGTCTATAAAATTTAAAAGTTCCCATTAAAAAATCATTTAGGATAGGCCGGCTTGCTGGAATAAATAAGTCTTCAGGGCCTTACGGAAAGTACGGAGGTCTGGGATCAGTCGTATTCAAGGAGGTAGTTCATTCCACAAGGCGGGTGCCCCCACAGAGAAGGCTCTCCCCCTGGGGGCCGCCAGCTGACATTGCTTGACCGACAGCACCCTGAGGAGGCCCTCTCTGTGAGAGCGTATTGGCCGGTGGAGGTTATCAGTAGCACCAGGCGGTCTCGTAGGTACCCTGGCCCTAATACCATTTGGCAAGGTATTATGGTTAGTTCTCAAAGTTTTAATGCAAACCACAGAACTAACATTTTCTTTTATGGAAAAAAAAAATCAGATAACAAAAAATCATCAGAATGGGATAAGATACAACAATTTTGAATAAATTAACCAGCAAGCCCAAGAATAATTCTGCTTTGGTCCTTTAATTAGTTATTTATCAATGAGGACATCTAACAACAGCTACAAATATGATAATAGGACTCCGTCTGCTCCCTACTGGCATTGAGGAGACTACTGAAAATAAAATTATTACAGAGGGCATTCTCCTAACCATTACCTAAAATTTTTAATTTATGTTTCTCTTCTGTTTTTCTGTCTTAATTGGAGTTTTCTATTGTCATAATTTCTTTTAATTGTATAGAGGATGATTGACCTGTTGCTATATTTATTTATTTATTTTATTATCTTGTGGGGCCACATTATTAGTGTCCATGGCTGCATGTAACCCATGGGATATGGGTTGGACATGCCTGCCCTAGAGGAACTGATAATTTTTTTAAAAAAGGAAATCATAAGCAGGAAGGAAGAATATCACTGCCAAGTTTTTTCACCCAAGTTCAGAAATGCTTCTTCAGATGCCCCTACCTTACAAAATGTAACTAGTCAATTGATGCGATCTATCCTATCTGAACTAAGCAGCGGATTAAGTGCAGTTGTGAAATTATTGGTCTTAAATCTTGATAATAAATCTGCCCTAATGTTCTTAATCCAAAGGGAAACAGTACACATTTTTGGGATACAACACCAAATGTGCTGAGTAATGAGTGATGAGAAAAGTATTTGCCCAAACAGATGGACATACATTATAAAACATTGAGATAAGCCTGTGATCTTTGCAAGATAAGAAAACAATATAGATAGAATACTTACAATGTATCTATGTCGTATCCCACATGAGAAACTGCCCCATCATCTTCACCTCAGTATCTTTTCCATCCTGGGAATCATAAGTTGCTATTCAATTGTATGGCAGGTGTGACAACATAGGACCAGTTGTGTAGAAGCAGTGCCCCTATCCCTGATAAAATACCATTTCCCCCAAAATAAGACATCTCCTGATAATAAACCCAATCCGGCTTTTGAGCGCATGGCAATAAGGCGCTTATTTCAGGGTTCAAAAAAATATTAAGACAGGGTCTTATTTTCAGGGAAACATGGTAAAGTAATTTTAAAAATCATGGATACATCAGAAATCCAGAAAACTTGTCCACCTTTACATGAGAATGTTAAATTCCTACAGGATCTTCGGCAGTTTTGTCAAATGTTGCATGACAATTATTTTTATTTTTTACTGAGTGACTAGTTCTAGGAGTACATATTTCATTTATTGAGTCTAGTCTAATGATAGATTAGACCAAATAAATGATATATCTGATAGACCCAACTTTTTAAAAAATCATGCAATAAACAAAATTAAAAATGTATCACATTATAAATGTGCACATGCATTCTGAACAGACTCAAAATAGCAGAAATCTATATTAGTAACGTTAGTTAGATTATGCTTTAGAATGCAAACTTTGGGTTCTTTTACTGTGCATGTTCCAGGTAAAAACAGAGCAACACATTATTAAGCAATTAATCACTTCTTTCAATTAATTGTTTCAAAATGACCCAGGCTTTAGCTGTTGTGTTGCAATGGAGAAGCACGCTGATGTTTGGCAAGGTACAGTTACAAGCAGTAGTAATTTAAGAGAGCCAGGCTATTAGTTGGTGTTTAGAATCTCAATTACTCTTAAAATGGATAATTACAAATAAAACAAACTTGTGATGTTATATTAATAAGCACATTTTTTTTCCTCTTTGTGAAATTTGCAAGCAATTTTTCAGACAACTGGATTTAATTTCCAGATGAAAAATTGACCTTAACAGTATGAAGTATAGCTATGAGGGAGGAAAGCCGTGTTTCCACTGAAGAGAATAAATGCATTTCCTGAATGCCGGCTGTTAAGGCTAATTGATTTATTGGCTCCCTATATAGTATACTATTGTCTTTAAACTCATGGGACAATGAAAGTCTTCCAGAACAGAAGTAAATTCTGCCACACTAGCAATGATAGCCAAAGGGGCCTTAAATATACTGTGGGGCGGGAGGGCTCTTGGAGCTAAAAGAATTTTTTCTAACATTGGAATATAGTAATTGGATGTATACCCCACTGGCTTGCTGAATATGTACTGTTGATGATTTACTTTATAATTCTATATACACCTATCCAGAAGTAAGTCCCATTGTTTTCACGGCATCCACATAAGTACATAGCAGATGATAGCCTCCATGTTTTTCAGCAGTTAATAGCATTAGTGGCAGGGATTTTTTGTTTAATCATATCCTTTCCATCATAATACAATATTTATTCAGATAAATGTAAAATACTTCTCTAAAGAACAGAAATGTTTTATAGCTTTCCTTTAAAATTCAGGAAAGGTTCAGAAAAGTCTTCCTCTGTATTAGTAAAGCACAATTTTAAAATGCATGGCTTTGCTATCATCTTCAGCTCATGTTTAGGTTACTATGCAAATTGTGTTTGTAAGATGAAGGAAAATGCAGTGGAATCAGATTCACATAATCATATCTATTTGAAAAGCCATGAAGAAAAACAAATAAGTGAGGGAGAAAATCAGAATGGAAACAAGATATTACCAATGCATACTACTGAAATCCATTATTTTCAGTTCTATGTTCCATCCCAGGAAAAAGGACAGATCTTGTTTTTCAACCTAAGGATATAATCCTTAAAGCAGGGGGAAGAAATCTGTGCCCTCCAAATGCCTTGAACTTACTATCGCTTGTCATTAGTCATATTGTCTGGGGCTGACAGAGACACCAGTTTGTTTTTTGAGTATAGAAACTTCATGGAAACTAAAGGCAACCAATTCAAATCCATTCGTTTGTAAATTGTTAAAGATGTTGTGATGTGATGGCTTGTGCACCTGTAGCAGTGTGTCTGTGTGTATGTGTGTAGTTTCCCAACTCAGAATTTTCCAGAAAGAGACTCAGATCAAGAGACTGCACAGTCCCAACTGGAGGAAGGAGAGGTTCAGGCTAACCATATTGAAATATCTTGGGATATATTTAGTAGCTTAGAAAGTAAGAGATTTAATTTTGTCTATAATATAAAGTCAAATAAAGAATTGGAACTGATTGGATCTCATTGTCTCCTCTCTGAACTTGGGCCTGACATCTTTGTTTTTGCTGTTGCAGCTGCAGTGTTAATTTAACACTGTATTGCAATAAATTATCACTGCAACAGGGACCAAAAACTATCTCCATGCCATGGAAATGTGAATGCTATGTTGGAAATTGGGCATCTCTCTTCTTGACCACATCACAAATGACACCATTTGACAGCGGACCCTGCACCTGTGGGAATAGGCTAGGAAAAAGAAGAAAATTGCAGTAAACTATCACTATTGTGGTTTAATTTTGTTTATTGGTTTGCAGATTACCTTGTACAGAAGAACACTTAAAAGCCTCCCAAAATTAACATTTAACTCTAGTGTCATTTCAGATTTTATTAATCCTCTTCCACAATTAAAGCTCAGTGCTTGGTTGTTTCTTTGTGGTTGGAGTATTACAACAATGCACAGTGCTCAAATGAGGTAGAACTAGAACATATAGCAGCAAGGCAAATATATTTTAGTATGCAGTGAATACACTTACTGTATTACATTTTAAAAACCTTTGGGACATCAGTGCTGACCTCTGTTATCACAGTCTCAGGATAATCTGAAGTACACTAGAGATTACTGGTGATCCTCAGATCAAAATCTAACAACTAAAACTGTGCAAAACAACTAAAACTGTGCAAAATAACTAAAAATGTTTTGAATTCAAATCATTTCAAGGTCATTCCCATCTCCATCTTGAGCTTTAAATGATTGAGTTTAAAATGGGTTGTTTCTACTTTATTCAAAATGTAGCATTCCAAAAAACTCAGGCTAAATAAATAGCTTTTTCCTGGTTACAAATATTTGAGATAAAAGTAGATTTTATTTGTATTGCTTCCCTCCCTCCTCCACTGGGTAAAACTTCCTGTACTTAAATACTTTATGACGATATGGGATAAACTGAGAACTCTCTGATACATTATTTTTCCATATACCCTGGTTCACATAAAAACCATGATGTGGTTATTGCAAACTAGGGTTTCCTACAAAGCCAATTCTACTTGGGACACAGTCTATTAAACTACTAAATGAATAGATTAGGAATTTTGGAAAAATAAAAAAATAAAATATAATCAATCAGTACAATTTATTAAATAGCATTTTAATGGTATAGAAAACAATAAAATAATAAGCAGCTAGTATTGTAACAGACAGAAATTAAAAGACGCTGGGGAGTCTTTTAATTTCTGGGGAGGAAAGCTATGGCAAATCTAGATAGTTCACTAAAAAGCAGAGACATCACCCTGCCAACAAAAGTGTGTATAGTCAAGACTATGGTTTTCCCAATTGCATTGTATGGCTGTGGAAGTTGGACCATAAGAAAGGCTGAGCACCAAAAGAATTGAGGCCTTTGAACTATGGTGCTGGAGAAGTCTTCTGTGAGTCCTTTGAACTGCAAGGCGATCAAACCGGTCAGTCCTAGAGGAGATCAACCCCAACTGCTCTTTAGAAGGCCAGATCCTGAAGATGAAACTCAAATATTTTGGCCACCTAATGAGAAGGAAGGACTCATTGGAGAAGAGCCTAATGCTGGGAAAGATTGAGGGCAAAAGAAGAAGGGGACGGCAGAAAACGAGGTGGTTGGATGGAGTCACTGAAGCAGTAGGCATGAGCTTAAATGGACTCCAGAGGATGGTAGAGGACAAGAAGGTCTGGAAGAAAGTTGTCCATGGGGCCGCGATGGGATGGACACGACTTCGCAACTAACAACAACAACATTGTAACAGACATTTAGTTCTGAGAATTGCTGGAAAATGGAAGGAGAGTTAAGTTATTCACTTTCTGGTTTTCAGCTCTAGAAGAGACAGTAGAAAGAGAAAAATGGAAACTCCTCCCACAATGAAGAAACTCAGAATTTTTAGGCTTCCTGTCATACTAAAGGAGAGATATTTATAATATAGATGTTAAAGGAGAGCACCATTTGGACAGGTACCACTTCACTTGGAGATGGAGAATCGAAGGCCAGATTATAAACAAGGATTTCTGGGCTGAAGGAGAAGTGTATCACAAAGACGGAAAGAGGAAAAAGAATTGCTTGCTTTTTGTAGCCTTGGGCTGCATCAGCACACAAGCTGGATCTTAAAGGTTAGTTGATTTTTGCTAGTTGAATTTGGAAATGAAAACTATATTAATATTAATAACTTTGGTTTCCTAGTCTGATCTACTGTGTTTCCCTGAAAATAAGACCCTGTCTTATTTTATTTTATTTTTTTTGAACCCTGAAATAAGCGCTTGGCCTTATTTTCAGGGAGGTCTTATTATTTTGGGGTGTGTGGAGCAAGACAGGGCTCCTCTTGCCATCTTACCTGATTTCCAGCTCTGTCTCCCTAACCCTAACCAGAGGAAATGGCAGGGACCGGCTATGCATGTGTTTAAATATTTTCAGGAAGGGCTTATTTTCGGGGGAGGGCTTATTTTCGGGAAAACATGATATCTCCAAGGGCTAACAAATGATTGGCAATGTGTTGCACTCTCTTGCCTGATTCTGGACCTAAGGCATTGATAGGTGGGGTGTTGTTGTTTTTTTGGTTTGTTTGTTTTTTTTGTAACATTTATATGTCATCATCCCCTAACTCAAGCTACTTGACTCTGGACTGCATACAAAAAGTCAAAAAGACATTACAACTCGTAAAACCCAATTCATCATGGATGTCTCAGCAACCCAGGGAGTCTGGAGTTTAGGGAAGCATTATAATGGCAGCGTTCTATGCAGTTCCTGTAACAGTAGGAACTTCCTTGAGCTTCTAACTATAAGTCCATTCCGGACGCCTCTATCCATTTCAGGCCACACTTTTTGGGTTTAGCTCTGGCCTTAGATGGCTCAAAGAGACTGCTCCCAAATGAGGGGAAGGAAGGGGAAGTCAGTGAAGGGAAAACCTCAAGACTGACCTCCCTTTCTGCATTAGTAGCTCCATTAGCAGCTACTAATGGAGAGAAAGGTAACTTAAAAAAAAGGTGTTCACCCATAATTTCTGGATATGATATGAGAAAATATTTGGTAAGAGCTCTACGAGTTCAGAAGTGAGAGAAAAATTAAAGATGTCGAGAAATTGCACAGCAGCTATCCAGATGAGATCATAGTCACTAACATAAACTTGTATGTGTGTGTGTGTGTGTGTGTGTGTGTGTGTATACATGTGTGAGTGTGTGTGTGTGTGTGTGTGTGTGTGTGTGTGTATTGATGATGACAAAGACTGCTGTAAGTCTGGATTTCACATCCAGACTTACAGCAGTCTTTGTCATCATCCAGAAAGAGAAAACACAAGATAGTCAGGAACACAAGAATATCATGAGGTAAATTAAAGAATATCCAGAACACAGAGAAGAGCGCGCGCACGAGCGAGTAAAGCAAGTGCACGGCCCCACTGCAAACCGGTAGGAAAGGTAAGTAGAACCCATCCCTGAATCATACCATTCCTATTTTCCCCAACCCAGAAAATGCAAAGTCTCAAATTAAGGCACTAGTCCTCAATCACTCATATTCAGTCAAGTGGATTCTTTAACAACTGTGTAAGAGTGAGCAGGGTACTACAGATCTATAGAAAAGATTGTGAAAATTATATTTATGAAAAGATATATTATTAAAAATCTTTGAAATGCAGTGGACTCTTGAGTTTGCTATAGCTACTTGAAGACCTTGTCATCCACTTTCAGGACCATACTTGTTTCACCCAAAGAGTAATTGGTCTGTAAATAAATGCCCATTTTTTCATCATTAACATTTAATCCGAATCAAGCTTTAAAACATGACATTTATCAAATCCAGAACCTAGCTGTCTGTTTTTCCTGATTACTTGTAGGCAAGTCATATCAAATTCCTTATCTTATTTCTGGTAAATCCAAAGGTTTTTCCTGTATTGTTAAGACAATATATGCTACTGTTCCCGTTATTTATTACCTTTGCTTAAATTTAGTTACTTCCTCTAAATTAAAATAGGATATTAAAAGAGAATAAGCATATCCATCTCCATGAATTCTTATTTTTATGCATAATAACTTGTAATGCTAATTTTAGATTAGAAATTTAAAAGATTCCAAACTTCTTTTGTTTTATGAATTATCTGTTTCCATATGACCCTCAAAAACATTTGAGAGAACGTACAGATCCTATCAGTGTCAGAGGGTGAGATGAGAGATAAAATCTATTCTATTATATCAATTTTTGAAATGCCTGTAAAGATAGAAAGCTGTTAGGTGTAGCATGCTTTAAATACGGGAGACTTTTTTTAAAAAAAAAAATTACACTGAAAGATAAAAGAGAAGAATAGACTTCTGTGTCTGAATTATACAGGAAAATATGGGAAGGGAGGCAAAATATTTACTAGGATTTGATTTTCCTTAAAATATGAAACCAAGGAAAATAGAAACAGGAAAAGCAGTAACCTCTGATGACTAAAGGGGCACTTGATCTGTTATTTTGTATTCTACATTCTTCAAAAGAGCAATATAAACAGAATTATTTATGCCCAGCAAAATGTTGCTTAATTACTTATGCACCACTGTTTGCTTATATTTTAAGCTCTCTCTACCACCCACAGGCAGACGTTAAACAGCTGCTAAAAGCTAGCTTTAGTCCTGCCTGTTTGAAATTAGCATACTTGAGCTTTGAAAAAACTTTGTTGCCAATTTACATATGCATAGAGACTGATATTTAGACTCGCCATATGATATGTCCCTCAAGAGCTTTTCTTATTGCTTCCATCCTCAGGTCTCAACCTAGAGACTGTAAATCTAGCAGGTGATTAATTCTATACCCTTGAGAAACTAGCAATTAGCACTTGCAACCAGTAAAAAATTGTCATTTCAAAACCTGTTTACTATGCCCATGTATCCTCTATGAACTCACCGTTAACTCTAAATAGATGTATAAAACAAGAGATTTACTGTCATTTCCCTCCCTTTATATAAAACAGAATGCTTCTCCAAACTAATCAAGCTATTAAAATAGATTGATAAGAAGAAATAATTGTCACATTCTCTACCTTCACCCTCCTCCCCAATGCACTTTATATAAAATTGCAAGATGTAGCAAGCATGGCCTGAAAATTCTATATACACAATATTTTTAAGTTACCTAATCTTAATCAGCTCATTTCAACACAAGATCTTTGTAGGTTTTACCTGTTCTGTGTCAATTCTTATCTCTGAAAGCTAAAATTACCGTACTTCCAGATGTTCCTATGCATTATTGAGGTCTTCTGCAGTAGATGCTGGAAAAGGTAAGATAAGGTTTTATTTCTTTGTAGTAGTCACTATGCTGAGATCAAAGGCAGTAAAGTGCAGCGCTTAGTACGGAAAACTATGATGAACTTAACATTTATTTTTCAAGTAGCACGTCTGTCATAAAACTGCTCATCAATCTTCAGTTACCTATTTAGCGTTATCCACTGAGCCTTCGCTGAACAGTTTTAAAGGCTTGAAGATATATGCCTGTGTGCTCTTTTTCTTAAAATAAAATAAATGGGTACATGTAAGCATCAGCAAACAGAACACAGCATTCTCCACCGTGCTAGTTTTGTTTTCAGAAATGCTCTAAACTGCAAGTGAAGTAATAATTGTACACTGAAACTATTTCAATTGTTAAAATCTACATCCTAACCGGAAATAGATTTACTGCAATAGAAGTGTCAGAGATTCAGCCACTTCAATGGGACCCTTTAAGGTTGCATAAGACTGAAGGACCCTGGATCATACCAGGGTCGTAGGTCAGAGTTAGCCACAACAGAAAGCCCTCCTAAGCACTAGTGAAAATTTGCCTTGTTCTTACCCATTTCTAAAATAAGCAGAGCAGCAAATCATTATTTAGCTATACATAAAGAACAAAGTCTGGATACCATCTTTTAAAAACGGTTACTTTATCAGATTTTTTTTAAAGTTGAAAATAACACCTAATAAATCAATAGCTCTTATTACAGGATCCCGAGAACATGCCGTGATATTTTTTGTTTGTTTCCAATTGTAAAATTCCTTTGCACTAGCAAGTCTGCAGAGGGTGAAAGGAATGTTCTGGAAGGGGAAAAAAACAATGTTGCCTTAAGGAAGAGTAAAAGGTGTTTTAAAAAATGGTTTCCTGTAAAATGTTTCACCTAAACTTTGCCTGCTTCCTCAGAAATCTGATTTCGTGCAAAGAATTTTACTCTGTAGTCAGAATCATAAGGATAGTTGCTGAATTTAATTTGGTTTACAGTTATGTAAACATTATAGAATTCTTGGACAGCCACTTCCTTGTGGCTAGCCCCCCCTCCCCCCTACATTCAGTGAGTACATACATAGAGTTGGTCTGCTGGCTTAAATCATTGTCTTTTGATATCAAAAAAACTAACAGCACTGAAATGATGGCTAACACCCTGATTCTTTTATTTTTAGCACATGTAGTCATTAGGCAGTTCACTGCTAAATCCTGCTAGATTTTTACTTTGCACTAATTACATCATCAGATCATCACACTGGTACAATGGGTAGCAGAGCACTTGTATACAACTAAATCCTGATTCTAATTACTATTTTAGTCTCTTTTCCTCATGACATGTTGGTGATAGATCATTATTTTTTTTCAGCAATTTGTTCGCATTTATATGCAATATAATTGGATCTGATTAATTATTATGATTAATGACTGCAGAATTTTCTTGCAAAGCTATTAATACTGGTAGTATCAAATGAAAGACAGGGACAAATTAAAGCCAATAGAGTCCTGTTGCTTGCACTTACAATGTCTAAGCTTAAGGTAACCCTTTGCTGATTTGATCTCGTGGGGTGGGGGAGGAGAAATGGACTGGAATGACAATGGAGGGGGGAACTGGAATGTTTGGAAAAAAACATGATTGGTTAACATCTTTAAGAAAGCACTTTTAAGTCTCAATTATTTTAACTGTACACTATCAGGTGACAGATATCCTTTTCCTACGTTCAGGCGTATATTTGCACACACATTAAAAAAACTATATGACATACAAAGAATGGGATTAAAGCAAATTATTCAAGGCAAACTTTTGGATTTATTCTTTTTGCAACAAACGGAGTAAAACAAAACAGTTAATTTTCATTAAATACCATCTTGTTAAATTTTCAAAGGACATACTTATACAGTAGGTGTGTTTTAAATTGTCTCCTGGCTTAGAAATGGGATATTACATATTTGTAAAAAGCAAACAATGATTGAGTAGCTTAAGGGATCGACTTTTGTTTCCTCTGGGACCTGACTTTACACACACACACATACACAGAGAGAGAGAGAGAGAGAGAGACCAGATAACAGAAGCTCCACTCAGGTGGCACAAAGCTCCACTTTAAATAAAAAGTTCAGGATCAGATGTGCTTTGAGAGTCTCCAGACTTAAGAGGAACTGGAGGATTTTAAGATAATTTAAGTCTTAAAAAGAAGAAACTGATTAGAGTTTCTATCTATAATAAGCAGCAGCCTTAATCACATCCTGAGCCACAGCAAAGTCACTGATATTTCAGTTGTTGTGCTAACGGGCATTGCTTGGAAAAACTAACATATTTGAGAACTAGAAATAGAGACACAAAATACATATTTATAGTGGAGCTCAGCACCAAATAGCTGTTCTACTTGCCGTATTATATGAATAAAACAGCTGAACAAAATGAGCTGCATGTTGTAAAATATCCACATAGCTGAAATTTAAATTAAGCAAATTAAACTGCACAATTCAAAATTCCCCCCCAAAAAAATTTCAACCAATCTTTACCTAATATTTCTAATTCATTCAACACAACCATCTGTCCTCTGGTTTTCTTCCACCAGATTTTATTGTATCAAATTCTGTGCAAATTCTGTAATTCATTAGCCAAGAAAGATTATTTTATTTTATTTTATTTTATGGAAATTCAACTAGTATACAATAAACACAAATAATAAAGAGAAAAATAGCTATACAATGTTAAAAAAATATATTTGAAAATCCATTTTAACTCAAAGCTGGTAAGATCACAAGTTTGAATCAAATACCATATAGGCTTAGTTCACAGATCACATTAAACCGTAATACAATTTGCTGGTTTTGGTTTATCATGTTAAAAGAAGTGAATGCAGCCATCATAGCTTGTAAACCTATGTTTATAGTTTAGTATGTTACATGAATTTAGGCAAGTATATGGTATGCAATATAACCAAATAATGTAAGATTTAATTTAATGAGTGTCTTTAAGCAAGAAGGCACCAGTTCAACTTTCAACTTCAAAACAAAGCCATATTTACATGTTAACTGCTTGAATATTAATTAGTAATAGACTATATCAAAACACACAATCCTATTATCATTATTTGTTCTTTAGGATTTAAAATGAACTAGATTTTGAAAAACATGATTAATATTAATAATCAAATCTAGTTAGGTTACTGTGTCAGAGCTACAATAATTGAGATTGCTACTAGCTGTCAGATGTTTTCTGTACCATTTTCCTGACATATACTGCTTGTTCAAATGTTTCTAGTAGTTCTACACCCCTTATTCTTTTGAAAGATACTTCTGAAAGATGTTTCCAAACATGCTAAGCCACTTTTTCTTTACACCAAGATGACATCCAAACTCATCCCATGGAGTTATATAATACAGCAGTAAATCTCCTTTGAATTAAAAGTGATTTATGGTGACTTCATAGACATCCCACTGAGTTTTCTTAGTAACAATACAAAAGAAATTTGCCACTACCACAGTTATTTTGACTTCTGAATCTGGCCCACAGCCCTGCTACTTACATTAACCAAGGTCAGACTCCCTTGGCTCTTACAAAAGAGTGCAGTCAAAAATTTTAAGATCATTATTTTTCACCCCTAGTTGCATCCTAAATGAGGCTTTTAAAAAACAGAATAGAAGAATAGAAGCTAAGAAATAAAAGCTAAAGTCTGCCAAGCAACTGGCTTGGCTAAGGCTCAACCCATTTCACTGGTTTTCTTGCTTTAATGACATCTGATAGATGTAGATCTACTTGGTGAGAATATATCAGAAGAACATTGCTGTCCTGGGGATTTTCCTTTGAACTTTTGTTACTTATTGGTCTTAGAAAAGCTAAAGAGGTTATTAATCAGCATGCTGAGAACGCACATAAATAGTCAAAGTGACCTCAGTCCTCAGGAGTCTCCAAGAGACACTTTCAGCAGAATATCTGGGTTCATTTATTTATTCTAAATATCTCATTTCAGTGTCTTCTCCTCAGCCGTTTTACCAGGTGTGAAATCCAGCAGGTTCTGACAGGTTGTGGAGAACCGGTAGTGGAGATTTTGAGTAATTTGGAGAACCGGTAGTGGAAAATTTGAATAGTTCGGAGAACCGGCAAATACCACCTCTGGCTGGACCCAGAGTGGGGTGGGGATGGATATTTTGCAGTATCCTTTCCCTGCCACGCCCACCAAGCCACACCACGCCCACCAAGCCACACCCACAGAACTGGTAGTAAAAAAATTTGGATTTCACCACTGTGTTTTACCCAATTGTTACAACAATGTTCCATCTCCTCAAAGATTTGCTCAAGTGAAATAGCAGAGCTTGAGCCAGTTGAGCACATCCATGTTATTTTGATGTTTAGATTAATTTAGCCATTATTAAAAACCAGCTAAGTTATTGCGATGAACTTTATACAATTTACTTGTAGACAGAAACTCTAAAGTGACATATATAATTGTAAATTTCTGCTCCTGGCAATGAGGATCTGTGGGAACATTATATCTTTGTTAGGACCCAGATGAATAATGCCACAGGATTTAAGTCATGATCATCTTAGTCATGATTCCTTTTATTTATCATGATTATTTTTTATTATCTGTTAGTGGTTGTTATTTGGGTCCAAGGCCAAAAAAAGTATTCTGATTTGATTTGAATTGATCCATATATGACTATACTTAGTTTTTGAGATGAGGATCAGTTAGGAGGTATCTCATAATCACAGTCTGAAATCATGGATCAGTAATAGTAATGTTTGTTTTTCTTTTACTGTTGCAGGTTTATTTAACTCAGGAGGCACTTACTATAACTTCTTGTTGAAATGCCTGTTGAAAATGCACTGTTCGCCTAGGGCAGGGGTCTGCAACCTTAAACACTCAAACAGCCATTTAGATCCATTTCCCACAGAAAAGAAAACACCGGGAGCCATAAAACCTGGATGGATATGGCCAACTCGACGTTACTCACTCCCACCCCTCTCTATCTCTCTGTGTCTCTCTTTCTTTCTCTCTGTCTCTCTCTGTCTCTCACTCTCTCGTGTGTGTGTGTGTGTGTGTGTGTGTGTGTGTGTGTGTGTGTTCCCTCTTGAATCATTTCCAAAAACAGGTGAGGGTTGGTGTTTATTTGTTTGTTTTTTGCTGATGATGTTCTTTCTTCTTCTTTGGGTCTTTTTACAATATTTAAATCAAGAGTCAGATAAATGAAGCTCTTTCATCCCCCTGCTGTGGCTCCCTGTCGGCTGAACCCACTACCGACAGCCCCCGCCCCTCACCCTCCCCTCCTAGTCACTCCTCGCCTGGCCTGAGAAGGTAAGGATGGCGGCGGGCAATGGAGACTCGCTCCCTATTCCAAAGCAGGAGCGAGCACCCCTGTACTTGCCATATCTCGCAGGTGCTTCTTCCAGCCCTTGTTCGTGCTGCGCGCACCTTGGTCTCCATCCCCCACCGTCACCCTTACTTTCTCAGGCCAGGTGAGGAATGACTGGGAGGGGAGGGTGAGGGGCAGGGCCAGCCAGCGGTGGGTCAGCCAACAGGGAGCCACAGCAGGGGGACAAAAGAGCCACATGCGGCTCCTTAGCTGCAGGTTGCAGACACCCGACCTAGGACTTCCTCCTGATCTAAATACTGAACAAAAGTTTCTCCCCTCACCTTTTTCATAAGTATGTTTTATTTGTATTAAATATTGTTTTATGTTATTTTCTTTCAACATTGCTTGTTGGGGTTAATTTATATATAAATATAAGGTATATATATATATATATATATATATATATATATATATATATACACACACACACACACACACACACACACACACACACACACACACACTCATACCTATATACTAAATCCTAGCACACTTAAGAAAGCAGATAAAAAGCTAATAGTGATGTGCAAATTTAATTGATTTTGGAACTCCAGAGAAATCCATCATATTCTCTTCCTGCTCCAGACCATTCACCTCAGACCTTCCTGGACAATTTGATAGAAATAAATTGTTCAAACTAGAAATGTCAAATTACCCTGAAGAGACTTCTTAGGATGGGAACAAAATATTCCAGAATTCTCCAGAATGTTTTATTTCTGAATCATTGAGTTTGCGCAAGCAAAGTGGTTAGGCTATGGTTAAAACCTTTTTCGGTCTTCTAAAGGAAAAGGGGGCAGCAGCAAAATGAAGCTTCTCCAGCTGCTACTTCTCTAAGGAGATATTGTTTTAATTCACTGTCCTGCATGCCTATGGAGCAGGGCTGGGGTTCTACTTACCTTTACTACTAGTTCGCAATGAGAGTGCACGCATGCTTCTGCACATACACAGAAGCTTCTGGGCATGCGCAGATCACCCGTGATGACATCATGGTGGGTGGGCGGAGACTCCATCCAGTTTTACTACCCGTTCTAAAAAACCAGACCAAACCAGGGGCAACCCACCACTGCTATGGAGTATGAAATTAGAAATAAAGAGAGCTGAGGAAGCGCCATATTTGTCTGCCCAGAGCTATAGCCCTTATTTGATCCATATTCCTCCATTTATTTAATTAGTTAGTTAGTTATACAATACCATAAAGAAATAGTATGTCAGACATCCCACAGCCCCAAAATTGGTTTGCACACTAAACAAAATTGTAGATAATGAAGACTTTGGCTGAGGTTAGTGGGCCATAATCCACCTGAAACTGGACTAATGGATGTTTTATTTATGGTTAGTTCAAATTGGACTTAGTGTGTCATGCAAACCTTTTTAAAACCTTTTTTTAAAAAACAAATGAAATGATAAATCCTACTGAGCTTCTCAGATGATCCATGGTCAGTAATTTGCCTCAGTGGTATACTGGACTAGCAGAGATTAGCCCACTAATGTCAACTGTTTATGGTTTTTCATAATGATGGAGAGAGTAAAATGACCACAAGAGTCAGACTACAATAATCTGCAAAATGTTTATTAAAGGTTTGGGTTGGACAGGGAAAGCTGAAATACATGCAAAGTTCATCATTTCAGTAATTCAGAACTCATGGCTGTGATTGGGATATGATGAAGGTGATAAATTGTTAGCTGAGACTTCAAGATAAAAATCTAAATGGTCCACATAAGAATGTATTTGCACTCTTTTACCTAAACTAAAAGCATTGTGCACCACTTCGTAGAAATGAGTGGTTCTGGTTCATATTTAAGTTATTGTTAACACTTACACATACCATGCACACATATGGACCTATTTCTTGCTCTAGAATAGCTTTCTATACCCTTTTTTTGCATTGGAATGCAATTTCTATTGCTTTAATATGCTATAAATCTGGAGGGAACTATGGTCATTCATTCATTCATTCATTCATTCATTCATTCATTCATTCAATGTATCAAAATCCCATCACACTCACAGAATGACTCTAGGCAGTATACAATTAAAAACTTAATTAGATTGGGAAATGTTGCTCTAGAATATGACTTGCTATCTACAATAAGTGGGGGGAGAGGGGGAGAAGAATAAGAGGAAATGAGTAAGTTAGGCCAGGCCTACAGAAGTGGTAGAGGGAAAGGGTCACACTGATAAATTAAGAATAACTATGGGCCACAAAGAAATATCACAAAGAGGTATGAATCAGTTTGATCTAGTGGATAAGGTACCAGTTTAGAAACCAGGATACCATGAGTTCAAATCCTGCCTTAGCCATCATGGTCAAACAGCCATGAAGCTGATTGAGCTAGTCACCCTCTCTCAGCCCAATTCACCTCACAGGGTTGTTGTGGAAAAAATAGGGGGAAGAAGGATTACTATGTATGTTCACTGCCTTGAGTTATTCATTATAAAAATAATAATAAAAGTGGAATATAAATAAATAAATAAAATATCTCCATTTGTTTCTATAATTTGTGAAATATTGAATTTTGTAGAGCTTTGCTTTCTCATTATAAAAACAAAATAGGAGTGGGACATGACGAAAAAAGGAAGATGATTCTTTCAAAAGCCATTTTATTAATTTTATCTTTTATCATTTGTTAATAGACAGGAATCATGATTCTTTCGCAGTGCTATTATGCGCAGGTTTTGTTAGGAAGTTCTAAAATGGAAAAAAAAAATGCATCTAACTCAAGACACCCCAGAGAAGCCATCACTCAAAACTTGGATTGAGGGAATGACCTTAGCACTAACCTTTCATTCCTTCGTCAGCTCCAAGAACAATGATGAATTAATGCTTAGTTAGTTCCATAAGTCCTTGGATGCTGCCCAAAACATGGCAACAAATGTGATAGGCAAGCTTTATACTAGGAAACATAAGGAATGATAATACTCAAGATCAAGTCAATTCCAGGCTTTCATCACTGTAAGCAAACAATAACAAAAGGGTTGGTGCTAAACCACATATAATCTGGGCCATTTCTTTCTCTCTCTTTTTTTTCTAATATTTTTTTTATTTTTTCCAATATAAACATACATATTTTGTGGACAGTGCATTGATTGGGTCAAGTCTTTTTATACGTTAACAATAATAATACAAATAATATGTGGAGTTCTAATCTTCCAACTTTGAACAATACTAGTTTCATTTCATATTCTTTTTACATTTTCCCATTGATTCATTTAAGCATAAATAATATTTCTTTGCACCCTGTGTTTGTTATCCCTTAGTAAATGTTATCCTTCCATATTTTAAAAATCACTCATTGTTCCACCAAAGCATCAACATTCCAAATATATAGGATTATTAATAACACCAATTATTAACCATATTCAATCCATCACGGGAGTATATCTCAAAATCCCACCGTTTCTAATCCTTAATATTCTAAATTCACAATATATTTTAACACACTGTTAATACTATAGTTAAATTGCCTACTCTTAAATTACTCCATTTATTTCATTGTTTGTTTTTTATCTTTATAAGTAACTCAGGGCTCAAGGATCAACATGCCTAATACACCTTCCTCCTCTAATTTTTCCTCACAATAACAACTCTGTGAGATGAGTTGGACTGAGACAGAGTGACTGACCCATATCTCTGGCTTTCATGCCTAAAGTGGGACTAGAATTTACAGTCTCCTGGTTTCTTGGCCAGCATTTTCACCACTACACCAAACTGCCTCTTTTGGCTTACTGTACTGCATAAACACACCTGTTTGGTGCAACTCAGACCCCTTTAAGTAAAAATTCCTGCCTCTTTACAGTATAGGAATCCAGCTATTGAGCCTTAGTTTAATCCTCAGCATAAAACTTAAAATTTGCTTAAGTTGGACAACTGCATTGCTTTGAAAGTCAAAACAGCAGATATGACCCTTAGAAAACAAAACAAAATAAAACAAAATATCATCAATGATTTGTCAGTCATGCAAGGCTCTGAGACTTTTTAGAAATAAGGCTGAAATCCCATTGAATTCAGTAGGGGATGATGTTGTGAAGGGCATATTTAGAATTGTCATTTTTCCCCCCCAACTGGGGAATATGTATGATGCATGAGAAGCAGGAAAAAAATAAATACATTTAAAGAAAAAAATGATGGAAGGGCTGGTTTTAGATTTGTGAAACCTTCTGCTGAAGCTCTTTTCAAATTAAAGAGGCTTGCCACATATAATTGCACATGGTGCCAACACTGATTGTGTAATATTGACTAACAATTTTTTCCATAGAAATAATCAAAAATATGAAAAATGGGTCAAAATTTGTGGCAAAAACCAAGGACATTGTTCTGACCTAAGCTTCCTGATACAGTAAAAGCACACAATGATTCCCCAAAACCCTCTTTTTATTTCAACCGCTGTGAATTCTGTTCATTCACAGCCTGTTCATTCTCATTCTGTTCATTCACAGATGAGTCCCAAATAGTTATAAAGAGTCTGCCACAATTCTTCGGGATAAGGCTGATAAGTACCCACCTTGACACGCTGCCAAGACCTAATTGGCAATTCACTTTGTAAAGCCACACGGAACAAAGAGTCAATGCAGAGCTGCAGTATTGAAACCGTCCAGCACGAACAACAGTTGCTTCCTACAAAGGCCCATGTGCCTTTGCTCCTCCTTTATGTCTTATGGGAGGGGCCAATCATTTCCAAGCCCTACTTCCGAGTTAACCCTTTTGTTTTAACTGTTCTTGCCTTCTGGCAGCTCTGCACATGCGCGCACTAGGAACAAGCTCCCCCTGATCCTCTGCCTCACTGATGTCCAACTCTGGACTCTATGAGTCCGTACATAATTCCCAGATGGCCCTGGCCCCATCTCTGCCTTTGATGCAGAACCCTCGTCTGAGCCTTCCCCAGACTCCAGGATTGGCCCATGTTCCTCCCCAGCCTCCTCACTCTCCGACTCTGCTGCCAGCTCCGCAGGCCGCCAGCAGACCACAATAGACATCTCTACATCTCTAAAAGTTCCATTTTTATGGAAATTTATTTTTCTGTCCTAAATTAATATCAGTGCTCCCTAAAATGTTAACAGTTGAACATTAAATCAAAATTAAAATTTCACAGTTTATACTATCTAGCAAGCCAAGGCTCATTCAACATGGAAAGGAAAGCTTAAAACAATATAGAGAGAGTCAAAAACTGACTCAAAGACATATACACATATACACATACCCACACACTTTAGATCATAAAGGGCTTATAAATTGCAAGGAAACATAACACTGTTCAGAAACAGAATGCTGCTTAGAATATGATCTGAATACATTCAAATAACATGAAATCCACATTTTTCCTGTTGGTCCTATATGTTAACATTATAGCTGCTAGATAATATATTTTATAACATGCTTTTTAAATTAGTACTTTAAATGTATGTCCATATAGTCCATATATAAATAAATACATTGAAAATTTTATTCCCAGTGAAAAATAAAAACAGAAACAGCTACACAAATATTCAGCCATTCTATTCCTTTCTTCTCTCCTCTGAATAATCAAGCTTCTATTGTTCTAGAAAATATTATTCCAAGATGTGAAAGAAAAAGATTATATAAATTGTTTCCTCCCCCTTTAATTGGAACAAATACACACAGATACACACACATGTGTGTGTGCTTGGCTATCTGTCTACACGCACACACAAACACATACTTTAGATCCTTAAGAAACAAAGATAATGAGTTTTGTTTCTCTGATTCATTTTGGGGATGAAGACTTTGCTCTTTACTTCTAATAAAGGTGTCAGAAAAGTGAGGGATCAGTTCAGCCACCAAGTTGAAAAACAAAATTTAGACCACACCAGTAGAACGAGTGCGCTGAAGTTTCATAATTTGTTGGCGACTTTTGCATTGTATTAGCAAAATACCATGTCATCAATCTCCTTGTGCATTTTGTCCGACTCTGCCTTGCACACCCTGAAGCATAATTACCATCACGTAACATATGCATTGTGAGCTTCGAAAGTATGGAATAAAACTGACTTTGATACATAAATCACTGTTTGTACAGTTTATTAACAACTCCCCCCCCCCAAGTTTTTTTAGTACTGAAGCAAAGAAAACTCTTTTTCTACAGTTATACTTTTCTGAAACATAAAATCTGACTAACTTCCTTACAGTTCACAGATTTGAATACGAGATTGACTGGAATCAGACCAAAGTAGATCAGTGAAATTTAGCAGCCATAAAAAAAAAAAGGATGTCCATCCATCCATAGAAGAACTGTCTTAACTTTGCATTGTAAAGATTGCTTATATTTGACTCAAGAGACCTACTCTGGTCATCTCAGCAATGGTACTTGTTACTCTTCATATCCTCTTTAGCAATACTTCACTCCCATAAGGAGCAGAGAAGAGGCACAAGAGAAGGATAGAGCAGAGCAAAACAGCGGCTTCCTTTATTATCTTTCCTGCTCCCCAAAGAAGCAGGAAATTATAAGGAAGATAAGTATGAAAATGATAGCCATTACATAAGTGACAATATCTCTTAGGCTCCTACTAACAGGGTCTTCGTCAGTTAAACCCTTTTGTTTGCAATCAGGCTCTAGCACATATGCAGAAATTACTCTTGCTCCTTTTTTTTTTTTTTTTGTTGCGAAGTTGTGTCCGACCCATTGGGACCCCATGGACAACGTTCCTTGAGGCCTTCCTGTCCTCTACCATCCTCTGGAGTCCATTTAAACTCACGCCTACTGCTTCAGTGACTCCATCCAGCCACCGCATTTTCTGTCATCCCATTCTTCTTTTGCCCTCAATCTTTCCCAGCATCAGGCTCTTCTCCAGTGAGTCCTTCCTTCTTATTAGGTGGCCAAAGTATTTGAGAATCATCTTCAGGATCTGGCCTTCTAAAGAGCAGTCAGGGTTGATCTCCTCTAGGACTGACCGGTTTGATCACCTTGCAGTCCAAGGGACTTGCAGGAGTCTTCTCCAGCACCATAGTTCAAAGGCCTCAATTCTTTTGGCGCTCAGCCTTTCTTATGGTCCAACTTTCACAGCCATACATTGCAACTGGGAAAACCATAGCCTTGACTATACACACTTTCGTTGGCAGGGTGATGTCTCTTGCTCCTAAGCGAATATATTTAGGAGGGAAGGCCTCTTGTCTGTATTAACTGCAAACTGCAGAAGAAGCAGCTTTCTTGGGATTGTTCTTGATCTGTTAAAGCAACTCTCTTGTATCTCCTCCATTGGGTTCACTTGGATGGAAAGAACAGGTGACTGATTTCCCATTAATGGTACTTACACTATAAGTAAGAACTAAATGAAATGGGATTTACTTCATAGTAAGTGGATGGAAGATTGTAACTTCATTGTCTTTAGTATTTTATTGAAGATTGCTTCCAGCATTGGTCTGTTAGATATAATGAGAATATTAATTTCCTAGATTTTAGTTTCATCCTTGTGACAAAGCTATTAAAAGATAGTAAACACACTCAACAAAGGCTACTTTAGCTCCAAGTTACTGGCTCTTCCCAGTGGTGGAATTCAATTTTTTTTACTACCGATTCTGGGGCGTGGCTTGGTAAGCGTGGCAGGGGAAGGATACTGCAAAATCCCCATTCCCTCCCCATTCCTGGGGGAATGATATTGCAAAATCCCCATTCCCTCCCCACTCTGGGGCCACCCAGAGGTGGCATTTGCCGGTTCTCCGAACTACTCAAAATTTCCGCTATTGCTTCTCCAGAACCAGTCAGAACCTGCTGAATAGCACCCCTGGCTCTTCCTATCTTCCCTGCTGGGGTAGTTATTTTGAACAGCTTTATAGACATTTTATTTTCTATCTGATTCTGATTTTAATTCGTTTTTGCTTTATTAAAGTTATTACATCAGTTAAATTTCTATGCTTAATTCAGAACTGTTTTTGTTCTTATATGTCTTCAAGTATTTGGTTCTTTTTTCCTTGTCCTCAGATCAGTGGTGAAATCCAATTTTTTTAACTACCGGTTCTTTGGGCGTGGCTTGGTGGGCGTGGCAGGGGAAGGATACTGCAAAATCTCCATTTCCACTCCACTCCTGGGGGAAGGATATTGCAAAATCTCCATTCCCACCCCACTCTGGGGCCAGCCAGAGGTGGTATTTGCCAGTTCTCTGAACTACTCAAAATTTCTGCTATCAGTTCTCCAGAACCTGTCAGAACCTGCTGGATTTCACCACTGCCTCAGATCAACAATACAGACAATAGTTTTTTATGTAAAAGCAAGAGTTGTATTCTGTTCAGTTGCTCTTTCTGTATGTCTGGGTGTTAATGGGTGGTGAAGGATTCTATCTAGAAAACCAATCCCCAAAACCATCATTCCATAAACAGTTTTAATACATGTTCCCCAATCCACATTCATTCATATGCAGAAGAAATTATTTGTGTGCAAGCATGAACACGATCTAAAATGTTATTGAAATAAATGAGAAATAAATAAAGTCTTCTAGAAAGCAGGAAAAATCTGAACTATACATCCATTATTTTCCAAACCTTACCCAAGTAGAATAGTTAGACCTTAATCTTGCCCTAATTTAAGATAAGGAAAGCCAGCAGAACATCATTTTGGCTGTAATAATTATCTTCTGAAAAGCAGTGGTGCATTCTCTAGAGCTTGTGTACCTAGGGAAGATTAGAGTTCACTAAGAGGCTCCATTTATTTCCACTTACCAATTTAAGTAGGGATAACATATTACACTTTACAGAAAAAGAAAAAATATGTTCTGGTTAGCCCAGACACATCCCATTTTTCCCTTCCCCCTCCTCCGCCATCAACTCTGCTGCTTTGCTACTGCACCACACTATACAAATTGAGACAATATGCTGGATTTTATTGCAGGGAGAACAATCTTTTTAAACTGTAGCCCAAGGAGGTAGTTATGAAAAATCAGCTGCCTACATTTCAAAACAGGAAAAGGATTGCTTTCATTTTTTTACTCTCTTTCTCTTCTTTTTTTTAACACAGGATAAAACTGTCCCATTCGGTTGTTACACATCTATTCTGTCATAATCAATAAGAGAATAGCAGTTCCCTTGCAAATCTGTGTGTTCCTATGCAGAATGGTAGCTCAAAAATGAGAAGAAATGCCCTCGGACTACGTTTATAATAACAAGTGGAAGTTGTAACGCATTTACTTCAGACAAGGTGGACCCTACATCTTTGAAGGATTCTTCACTAGTATGACTGCCTTCTTTCAGTGCAATTATTTTTCTTCTCTGAATCCCTAGTGGTTAAAGTTTTTACCAGTAGTTTCAGTTAAAATCACCTGAAATCTTCTGCCTTAAGTACCTTGCAAACCTTTGCTCAGGAAAAGGAAGTCCTTGAGGCAAGACTTAACCAGAGATGGCTAATAATTGTATCCTATTCTCTAATACTCAGGGAAAAATCAAAGTACAAGTTTGTTGTAAAACTATCCACACCAACCAAGTGCTCCACTATCAAATAACAACCCTAAAATCCCACAAGAGAAACTGTATTAGATGAGCACAAACAGATTGCAGTAACCCTGAATATCAAAAAAAGGAAGCACAGCATCTATACAATGTCTTCCAACAAAATGGATACCTCAACCTACCATAGAATGACCAACACAACTGGCAAAAAGGATACACTGCAATAGATCAAAAGATCTCAGAAACTATCAACCAATTATAACAACTAAATGGCATCACCTTAGCACACAAATCAACTAAAGCCCTCCAAAACATCCTAAGTAAACAAAAAAAAAAGTCCTTATACTGTATGTTATACAACATACCGTATAAGGACTGCAACTATGCCACTATGTAGAACAAACAGACAAAAGACCACCAGAGTGCATCCATGAACATCAACCAGCAGTCAGAAGACATGATAACACCTCCTTAATTTCACAACACGTGGACAGACTCAAACATAATTTCAACTGGGAAACTGTGAGCATCCTAGATCAAGCCAGGTCCAGGAATGCTAGAGAATTCCTGGGTTCTAACACTCAGACAAATCACCATCAACAGGCACATAAACAACATTTACATACAACTCAAACACCCATTTGAGCAAAGAAATACACCAAGTTTAACAATAGACCAAAAATCAAGTAAACAATACCTCAATCAAGAAACTACTAACTCAGACAAACAAGTTAACAGTAAACAACAGCCTAATCAAGGAACTACCTAGAACTTTCCCACCAACACTGACAGACCAAGCCACTAGTAAGATAAAGATAAGAGCAAACCCCACTCACTTCTGGCACTGATACCGTTACCTAACTTGGTAATGAAATGTGTGAAAGAAAACCAATCTCAGAGAGCACCAAGGACCCCACAGTTCAACCCTAAGTTACAAATGTTCTCTTCTCTCAGAATCGAAGTAATTTAACCCATGTTTGGTGTCATGCCTTCAAGGTAGGGTAGGGCAGGAAACGGATCCCATAAGAAATACTGACGCTCAACTATATTGATATAGGTTATAATAGAAGAGTCTTACAAAACCAGAAGATGGTTTTGTTTCTCTTCCTCTTATACTACAGAAAGTCAAAGAGGAATTACTTTGTATTTCTTTCTCATACTAGCTTGTTTTCTCACACTGAGTTCATTTGTTGTTAATCATCGGAGGTCATGTTTCCTTGTCTCCAAATTCATTTCTGTGTTTCTGTACATTTGGTGAGAAAGTTGGTGCCATCAATTTGGGATCTCACACCCTTGGTGAGGCTTGATATTTTCTAGATACATGACGAGCAGCCTTCTTTAACCCATTGGCAGTGTATGAGAGACCTTGTGCCCCACTGATGCCACTAACAGCCAAAAAGACAAGAACAAATCAAAAAATATTCTTTCTTAGGTAGGAGATCCAGATCCAGATCGTGATGACAGAACTTGAAGATATTATAGTTATCAATGACTATTTGGATCCAATTTGTTAGGAAGATTCAGAATCAGGATATGATGAGACTGGTATGCAGATCAACTGGCTGATCAAATAAATATTACCTGACATTGTCAGATATTTCAAGGATATTACTGTAATCAGTAAATGGCAATGCAGTTTTTTTTAAATCCTCAATTTGATTCCATTTGTTGGAAAGGGAGAAATGAGCAGAAGCTTTCTTCTTCAAACTAGTAACACAGAAACCTTTCTCCTGCTATAATTGAAAAAAAAAAAAACCAAAACAGAAATAAAATTAGTTATTAGAATGAAAAAAAGTCTCTAATCCATACCAGTTTATGAGATTCACCTGGTAATATTGGAATAATAATATTTTTATGAGAAAAAAAATGGAATGGGAATAATATATGAGCAGTTTGGAAAAATCATGTTAAAAAAGGATCATATCACCATGTCATAGCAACAGCAAGCTATTATTTTCCTTCTGTAAGTTTTTATAATTAGTAAATTCATTCATCAAACATTGCTAAAAACAGCAGCATTTGTGGTATCTTAAACATTAATAAATATGACATCAACCATCATTCCCAATATATTGATCTCCAAAAAGTAATAAGATTATCTCCCCATCATTCTCAGGCATAATCACAATGAAATTTTATAGCATTTGTATACCAAGTCACCTAGAAGTTACAATTTGATGAAGGGTAGTAAAAACCTTCATGTCTTCAAAGATAATACCTTTTTTTTTTGCCTAGAAGTTACCATGAGATTTTATTTTAGCTGCAAAAGAGTCACTATTGGAAAACTTATAATGATGATTTCTAGTGTTGCTCTTCAGAATCTAAATACATTTTTAAAGCCTATTATTTTACCAGTTAAATGATCAATTCTGTTTTCACTACTCGGTACCCAACCAAAGCAAATTAATCATGGAATATTCATCCTTTGCCAAACCAATATCCTATACACAACAAGAAAATGAGGCAAAACATAGACCAGCTTACTAGATAGTCCAGATGAATTTAACAATGCCTGCTTGTGAATCACTATGCACACAACTATGGTATGAACCAAGAAATTTCTAGCTTGGAATCTAATTTCTGCTTCCAATCCACATTGATAGCTGTAGATTTATTATACATGTATACCTGCTATATAGGAAAAATATGTATCTTCATTGACCTAAAATTACTGTATGTAAGGCATTTTGGACGCCAACATAAAGTCACTTTAATTATGAAAATATGCATCATTCACGTGTTGTAGAAGGTATGCAACTGGAAGAAAAACACTCAGTGCTTTATAAGAACTATGAAATTTCTGTACATCTGCTGCACTGAAATAATTATATTCATTATTATATATGAGGAAACTTCACAAATCAGTAGTTTAATTATAAGCTCTGTATTTTTAAGCCCTATGTAAGTGCCAGATTATTTCTTCTATACTAACTTTTCTATGTGAACTCCCTCTTTGAATTGATCCATAAAAACTGTTCTTGCAGATATGCATCCTGGTACTGCAAAGGTTATTACCCCAATGAATAATGGATAGTGCATTTATTTCACATTTGTAAGCACAATGAAGAAAGTTACAAGTAACGACTTGTATTTTCTCAGCATAGGGTCCCAACAAGTCTTCTTCTACTATGACATATGGAGACTGTATGAGTCTGTGTTCATTATTTTTATGACAAAAGTAAAATATTATTTGTATATCTGTTCTTTTGCTTCTTTAGTGTCATTAGAAGAGTGGACTTACCTGCCTTAAGAAGAAAATACTATGCCCTGGGTTGTTTTTTTTTCTTCCACAGAGTAGTTTGAACTAAATTTGGATTGAAATAATATTTTCCCCATTTTTTTCAGTTCCCTGAGAAAAATAAAATTGTCAGCGTTAGCTTTTGTTCAGTCAGTTCCTTTTGAAGTACAACATATTTTAAACTCATCAATGGAAACTTGTACCTCTTTATTTATTTTAGAAATTTTACAATCATGCAAACTGATCAACCCACTCAGCTAAAATACAGTTTTGTTTTGTTTTGTTTTTTAATGTAGGAAGAAAAACAAAGGCAATTTCAAAAGCTCTGGATTCTTTCTACCTTGTTGGCTTCATTCACAATCAACTTTCCACAGCCTCCAGCGAAACAAGTGGGAAATATCTGTTGGCAACCTCCAACTGCTAATACTTTTTCAACTGACAAATACCCTTGAAAGAAAGATGGTTAATATTTATTAAACTAAATTAGAGAAGAAAAAGGCTTTTATTTCTTTATTACCAGAGTATTTCTTTACTCATTTTCTTTATAATGCAAACTGGAAGCTTAGTCCTCCATAAAGAGGACTTTTACTTTACAGTTAGACAACATACAATAAAATCTCAGTTTAATGGAGCATTCGGATAAGAAAGCTTCTCTGTTAAATCTGAATGTACATCATTTACTTAAATTTACTTCATTTGCATAACTACATCAGTTGTCTTCACTGAATTCAGTTATAATGGAAAATTGAGCTCAAATGTTGTCCGTTAAGTTGCAAACCCATGGAATCAAAATTGTACTGTAAAAATTTTTTGACTACTGAACACATACCATGCAGTGGTGAAATGTAAAATTTGTTACTACCGGTTCTGTGGGTGTGGCTTGGTGGGGGGGATGTGACTGGGTGGGCATGGCCAACTTTTTTTAAAAAACTTTTAGAACCATTTTTTCTAAAACCTCTTTGGCTGAGGCTTTTGTTTTCTTT
Source organism: Arizona elegans (assembly GCA_022577455.1). NCBI lineage: Eukaryota > Metazoa > Chordata > Lepidosauria > Squamata > Colubridae > Arizona > Arizona elegans. The sequence goes on from JAKOOJ010000001.1 coordinate 124,672,970, forward strand.
TAAAAGCTTTTTTTTTTTTTTTGCTTTTAAAAGAAAAAAAAGTCTCTGACAATCAGGCAACTCAGCTGGGATCGTCAGAGCCTTTTAAAAGCATTTTTTCTACAACCTCTTTGAGAGGAGAGGTTGTAGAAAAATTGCTTTTAAAAGGCTCTGACGATCCCAGCTGAGCCGCGCAATCATCAGAGGCATTTTGTTTTTTACTTTTAAAAGCATTTTTTTGGCTGAAGAAAAAATGCTTTTAAAAGTTTTTTAAAAAGCCTCTAATGATCGCACAGCTCAGCTGGGCATGTGGAGGGGCAGGGATTTTTGCTACTGGTTCTCCGAACCACCCCCCACCATCGCTACCAGATCAGGCGATCTGGTCCGAACCAGGAGCATTTCACCTCTGGTACCATGCCACTCTGATATATGACAGGGGCATCTGAATGGATGGTTACTGTTCTTTCTGAATTCTCTTTCAAGTGTTCTTTTTAAGGACATTGTTTAGGATCCATGAGATGCATTAATGCATCATACTAGTCCAATTTTTATTTTAGGTGAAGTACTATCAACATGGACCTGCTCTATGTTGTTCAAAATGAAATGTCATTAGAAAGCAACTATATAGAGTTACAATTTATAACCCAAACGGTTTTCTGGGGGACAGGGAGGTTACAAATTTGCTTGCATTCCACCATTTAAATTAATTCCATGATGTTCTGGGTTTACTGTGTGCATTGTTCCCAGTGGGGATTTATTCAAAAAAGACATCAAGTTTCCCCAGCACTTAAGAAGAGAATGCATGTCACCAAATTACATTCCCAAGGAGAACAAAAAAACCCCCCAATATTTCCATTGCATGTCAAGTACAATACTGATCTCCAGGTTTTAAGGTCAGTGATAGAAAATGTATTACAGAATTCAAAACTGGATGAGTAAAGACAGAAGCAGATGTCTTCATCCTGCAATACTCAAGATTAGAGAATCAGAGTGAAAAACATGAGTGGAAAGGTATCACTTTTTTGCTTCTGGGACAAGTAAATGAATCAATTAAGTTGTTAAGAAATAATGGACGTTAAGTTTGGAGGGAAAGCACAGGATCACATTTTTTCAGTGGTGGGATCCAGGGGTGGGTTCTACTTACCTTTACTACTGGTTCACAATGGGAGCACGCACAATCATCAGTTATGATGTTTGGATGGGTGGGCAGAGCCTCCTGCCACTTTTACTACCGGTTCTAAAGAACTGGACAGAACCAGGAGCAACCCACCACTGGTGGGATCCTGCCAGTTTAACAACTGGTTTGGTGATCGCGTGCTTCACATGTGCATGTGTACTCCACACACGCATGAGTCTGACGTGCACTATGAGCACGTGTGCAGTTTTACGAAAACTTACCTTCCGCATTACTGCTGGGGAGTAACACAGCTGAGGCATGGCAATCCGCTCTGTTGCGCAAATCAGCTGTGAGGATATAGGTCAGTTAAGCTCAGGGGCTGGCAGGCCCACCTGATCGTCAGAGCGAACTGGTTTGCTCTCACCTGATCATCGGAGCTACCGGTTTGCCTGAACCAGTCCGAACCGGTAGAATCCCACCCCTGCATTTTTTCCTTATATTCAGGTAGTATTATTTTTATAATTAACATGCATTTATACTGATGGCATACAAGAAGCAGTTCAACAAATCGATGTTCCTAAATGTGTTGAGTACCGAAAGGAAATAATTAAACAGAGATATAAGACCAGTAGTCAACGGAGGGGATTATGTCATTATAAACTACCATATAGTTGTAAAGAATTACAATTCTATGCTTATTTCATTATAGTTCAAGGGGGGAAAGATGCTGGTGATATACATTTAAGGTATGCAATCCAATTGTCCTCTTTTGAAAAAATCCTTGAAAAATAAAATGTATATGAAAGGGAAGAGCTAGATGTAGCTCAATATATCCTTTGGCCATGGTTCATAGAGCTCAACATGCTGTCCTGGTTTTATAAATTAGAAATCTTGTCATCTTATCATAGAGATCACAAAAATTGGGGCAAACTATCTGTTAAGTGAACCATAATAACCCAAACTTTAACTTCAAGAAAATTACACTTGAAAACTCTTCACAGGACTGTAGCCTGAACAGAAGTAAGATTCTTTCCTTCATTCTCTCAGAATTATTTAGCCTCTTTTCAAAATCTCAAAGGCTGCAAACACAACATAATTGATTATGACAACCTTATTATGAGCAAAATACTTTCAGCAGAATTTATACCAGAAATTAAGCGAATGAAAGAATAATGGCTGCATTATTGTTCAGATTAAACATGCTACAGTATACAACTATTGATTACTGTTAAAATAATTTAGTGACACAACATCTTTACAGAGTTCATTTTAACAGACTTTGGACTACTACACATTAAGTCTGAAAAGTATATTGAGAACTTACCCTGTTTCCCCTAAAATAAGCCATCCCCTGATAATAAGCCCAATCAGGCTTTTGAGTGCATGCGCTAAAATAAACCCCCCCCCAAAAAAATAAGCTTTCCCCAAAAATAAGCCCTCCCCAAAAATATTTAACCACTTGCGCATCCGGTCCCTACCATTTCCTCTGGTTAGGGTTAGGGAGACAGAGCTGGAAATCAGGTAAGACGGCAAGAGGAGCCCATCTTGCTCCACGCACCCCAAAGTAATAAGGCATCCCGAAAATAAAGCCAAGCACTTATTTGGGGGTTCAAAAAAATGTAAAACAGGGTCTTATTTTCAGGGAAACATGGTAATTCCATTATCTTTTTTCCAGATCAGGTTTTCAGATATGATAAAAAGGCAGTGTTGGACAACAAGTGAAAATTGAGTGAGATACTATTGACCAGTTGTCTTACTCAAAACCACACATTTGTACAGATGTGAATTGGGGAGAGAAGAATTATGTGTTCTGTGGCTGTATGTAAGTGAATTTAGCATCATGTCTAAAAGTATCACATTGGTCCCTGATAATAACAATGGGATGAATTTCAAAATAGACATAGGAGTTATTAGATATGATTTAGTCTTCCTTGAGAAAGTGTTTATAGATAGCTGAATTAAATTTTGAAAGAAGAATTGAAATAGTGTTCCATTTCCTCCCTTGACACTAGATAGGGTTTTAATCTCTCAGATCCACCAGAGTTGACAACTGTTGGTGTTTTTCACTGGGGCATCAAATGTTGAAAAGTTATTGTAGGAAATGTTCAGTTTAATTTGCATACAGCACACTCCTATTCAATTCAAAGCAAGCACATACACCATTCACCTCAGCTAGTTAAAAAAATATATAGTGTGATGTTTATTTATTGAACATGAGCAAACATCAAAATCGGTTAACTGGTAAAAATGGGCAAAAGACAGACAACAGCAGAGAGAGAGAGGAAGCAAGAGATAAAATATTGTCAACAATCTACATTATCTACATCTCTTTCTTAAAAGACACAGAGCTTTCCAGAGACAGTGGAAATAATACTGTGAGGAATTAGCATAGACAATACCTGGAGAAGCCTTTGATTACTCCAGCTTTAACCTTTCTATGCATATAGTCAAGTGGTGGGATTCAAAAAAATTTACTACTGATTCTGTGGGCATGTCTTGGTGGACATGGCCAGGAGGTGAGGCAGGCAGCACTTGGCCTCCTGCACCCATCTGGGACCAAAAATGGGCGCGGGGAGGCCGTGCTGCCCCCCTGTGCCCCATTTTGGGCCTAGGAGGCTTCCCTGCACTTACCTGGGAGTCAAAATGGGGCACATGGGGACTCCTGGAAGGGGCAGGGCAGGAAGGGACGTGGCCAGCCAGCAATTTAACTACTGGTTGGCCTGAACCAGCCCGAACCAGCTGAATCCCAACACTGCATATAGCAGCAGCAGGATGAGGATAAAAATCAGTATGCCAAGTGATCCTTGCTCTATCCTGTAGCATTTAAGAAGCTAATGGATAGGAATGATGTATCCAACACCAAATTCTGTGATTATTATTTGAGGCAGGTTCGAGTTCAAGGAGGAAAATTGGTCATCAATGGATTACAATACCTGCAGGGCTGAGGAATGGCAAATGATGATGTACTTCGATGTCATGTTGCAGTTTCTACTCCCTTTCACATGCATCATGGTGTTGTAGCCAGTTTGGTCTAGTGGTGAAGGCAACCAGGGTAGAAACCAGGAAAGTGAGAGTTCTAGTCCTGCCTTAGGCTGACTAGATGACCTTGAATCAGTCACTCTCTCTCAACCTAACTCACCTCATAGGGTTATTGTTGTAGGGTACATAGGAGGAGGAAGGGGTATTAGGTATGTTGGTATGTTTGCCACCTTAGTTATTTATAAAAATAATAAAGGTGGAATATCAATCAACTAATAAGCTTACACTTATAGGAAATCGAGTTTGTGCCATGAGATTGTAAAACTCATTTCGTCTTTCTGAAAATTTGTTAAATTTTGTAGACGTTTTTGATCACAGGGCTACTGTGATGACCAATGAGGGCAATGTTTTCCAACATTTGTAGGAAAATCATAAAATAAAGATAAAACAAAATAAAAATCTTAAAACCACAATAATAATAATAATAATAATAATAATAACAACAACAACAACAACTTGTTAAAAACAACAATAGAGGTTGCTCAATAATAAGCATCCAGGAATGCATAGTAAAACTTAGCTCTGAGCTGATAGTTCTATTTTTTGATACAGTTCTAGTCTGCATAGTGGATAGCAGGAAATTCAACACTATAATTTTACAGCTATTTACACTGACTGAATTGCCAGTGAATAATACAGCTCGCAGTTCTGTAGGTGTTCCCATTTAACTTGTTAAAATGATGGGTGTACTAAATAATCCTGTTATACAGGGATATAACATTCCATTGAGAGATAGCAGTTTCATGTAGCAATTTTACAGACCGCTTAAGAAAAACCTTTGAAGTCTATGGCCAAAGCCTTAAAGTTGCTTTTAAAAAAAAATCAGACGGTCTGAAACTGTTCATTTTCATGTGCTACAGTAGTTTAGCAGTCCTTTTATAAAATATACAAATTGGAGATAATAAATAAAGGTCAATTTTGAGTTAAATTGTCACTCAAGAGGAAGTCCTGTTACAGGGTGGATAAGCAACTGCTATGAACTAGTCCCTGGTTGAAGTTCCAGGAAAACCTTTCAACAGATGCCTGTCCATTAGTTCCAGGTCATCAACAGTAGGACAATAAGAATGGTTAAATTTACAGGATAGCAAAATTATTAGGACTGTGCAACTGTCTGGATTTGTTATTGTTATTTATTAGTTCATTATTACTCTGCAATTGTTGTATTAATTAAATATAGATCAAAGTAAGATCATTTTCAGAAATGTTTCCAATCAGGTCTATTTAAGTATCAGCAATCTTTTAGAAATGGTGCATCCACTAACACACTTTGGTTGGTAGAGTTAAAATGACCTGTTTCCATGCTATCCAAGGGAACTGGAGCAAGTTAAGGATAAAAAGGGATTGAAAGTGGAGCCAAAACTTGCAGCTATGAATAAGGAACTAACTTGCAGATCAGGTACTTCGATCCTCTCTGGAGTAAAGGAGAATGTGAAGTCATCCATGTCATCCAGCTGCTTCCTATGAGGAGACTGCAAGGCAAAGGTCTCTGGAGGTGGAAGTTTTCAACAGATTAACAGCTCTGAACTTTTTGCTGATATCTGGATTTAAAAAGGTGTTACATACTGGACTTGTTTATAATTAAGAACTGAGTCATGGGATGAAAAGTTTTATATCTGTTAAATTAAGAGATGAAAAAACAGTGAAATTATTTATACTTATTTTGATGAATGTGGGGAATCACTAATTTTTTATTTTCATTTTTTGCACCTGTTACTATTTTTTTTCTTAGTTTGTATTATCTTTTATAATTGTAGTTAAAACCTTTAATAAAAATATTTTTAAAAAGGATAAAAATGGATCCTACTTTTGTAAAAGGAGATTTAGACCAACATAGGCTGTGTAATATGTTTATGGTGAATACATTTCATGACTTTTGCTTTGTGCAGGGATACCATATATTAAAAGTTTAAACATATTTGTATTTGGCTTCCTAATTTAAAAGTCTTAAGTAATAGACAAAATTCTAAATACATATGATAAGAACACAATATGAAATAAATCCATATCATTAATCCAAAATTCTGTTATACGTTTCTTGCACAGCAGAGTAATTTATGAAGAAGGTTACATTCATTTCATAAAGAATCTCCTCCAAATTGTGACGTTCAACTGGCATGGGAAGAGATAAACCTATTTGTTTTAAGAAATACCAAATATCTAAACGTTTAATCAGCCCTTCACAATGTCAAAAGTCTGCAGCATGTACAGTGCAACTAATAATCACTTATACAAGTTTTATGTTTATATTTTGTACATGGGTTGGGTGCAGTGGTGGGTTCCTCCCGGTTCGGTCCGGTTTGGCCGAGCCGGTAGCGGTGATGATATGACGTCACCGAACTGGTTCTCCCCCCCCGCCCTCTTCCCCACGTTATTCTTACCTTTTATTTGGTCCCACCCCCAATCTATTGCTGCCTCCTGAGTCCCAGCTGATGACTAGAGGGAAAAAAACTGTTTAAACTCTTGCCGCGGGGCTTCAAAGGGCCTATAGCTGATCAGTGTTAAAAGCAAACAAATGAATCGGGTCGTAAGTGCGAGGACCTTCCAGAAATGACTTTGACCAGCTAGCCATGCCCACCTAGTCACATGACCTCCAAGCCACACCCACAAAATAAGCCACGCCCACAGAACTGGTAGTAAAAAAATTTAGAACCCACCCCTGGTTGGGTGACTCCCCAGGCATATGACCCCCAAATTTAAACCTCAGCCTGGCTTAACTAGATCAGAATAAAGCTTTAAATACAAGAGTTGACACTCCGCTCACAGTGCAAAGAAGTCAAAACCTTTATAAAAGTTTATACCTGCCTTTCCAAATTAAGAAATATTTAGCCAGTCTTTGGCTGGCCTTGGGAGGCAGCTGATAAATGTTTACCTAATAGTATAATCATGGCTCTGTCTGTCCTGAGAACCTTTCCTTAGTCTTTGCAATTTGCAAAGGGAGGAGGTGGAAATGAAACCTGAGCAATCAATCCTATAGGTATTAACACCATGTATGTTGCTGGAGTTGTGCGATTGCTTGGTCTTTTCAACATTACTGTGTGCATTTCTTCTGCTACACTCCCCTGCTGCCAACCCCCCCCCCCCCCGCAATGACTGCATTTGCAGTACAAAGGCCTAAGAGGAATACATAAATGCTTTGAAACTAGCTTGCAAGCTCCACAAAGCTGCTGCACTGGCCGTGGATTGAGAGGATCCATTATTAAAAGAGGGATCAAAACGAGATGCAATTACGTCCAGTTAATCCCCTTAAAACAGTGAGGCATTTCTTCCCCCATAGCAATTATTTGCACATGGGTAAAAACAACAATCATATAGAACAAATTAAAACTTTACCTTCAGATGCTGCCACAATTGTTATGCAGATTTCTCTAATGTTCTGTTCAATCAGCAGCAAAAGACAAATGTAAACTGGAAGAGTCTACTGCCGTGAATGACCACTGAACTGTGATTTTAAGAAATCTTAAAACAGATGCAAATTGATTTTATGATTTTACACTTCCTGTTTTATGGTAAATCTGCTTAAAAGTTGAGTATTAAATCAGCTTAGCGTAGGATATTTCCAAGTATCAATATGTGTTTGTGTATATGACTACATACACACAGACAAACAGATAGATAGATAGATAGATAGATAGATAGATAGATAGATAGATAGATAGATAGATGATAGATAGATAGATAGATAGATAGATAGATAGATAGATAGATAGATAGATAGATAATAGATAGATAGATAGATAGGTATAGATAGATATAGATATAGATATAGATATAGATATATGCAATGTTTGTACATTCTGCCTATCTATCTTTATATCCAATCTGCTATCATATGACCACTATAGTATACAGAAAGCTGTTTGGTCTATTTTAAATATTACCTCTGATGTTTAACTATCACATTGGATTGAGTTTGCTAAGGTTGCAGATTTTGAAATTCTGTTTGGTTGAAAATTTCCAAATGGAAGGCTGAAAGGGGGCTGAAGGAGACAGAGAAAACAATAACCTTCTGCCAAATCTTATTTATTTCCTACACAAATATAAGCAATTTAGCCCTCCTCCCCAAACAGAGTCAGATCAGATGAGTTAGACAGTAGTCAATTCATTTTGCATAGGAATGGCTCATTAAAAAAAGAGCTTCGCATTTGTTTTGTGCTCTGATTGGACAGTGCACAAAATGAATTTACTGTGTCACTCCAAGATGTAACAGGACTAATGAGGGAGGGAAAGCGGATGGTGGGATGGGTAAATCTACATTATATTCATTCCCCTCTGCTGGTATAGCTCATGAACAGAGGTGTCTTTCATTATGTATGTGTCTCAGGAGCTTTCTTTAATATTTTAATAAATAACAACATCAGCCCAACAAGAAATTAATGAATAGTATCATTAATAATGAGCTAGAGTCTTGTAGTGATGGGATAGATATTAAATTGAACCACTGTGGTGCTATCTCTAGAGACCTGGGGTTTTTCCAGCGGCAAACAAGGCAGCTGAATGAAGCAGCCATTGCTCTGTGCCAACAGCTTTTACAACAGGTTGAGAGTAATAAAAGAGGATTTTCTGCACGATAAAGTTAAGCCCTAGAAAATCTGCTGGTGTCGATCGGTGTGAAAAGTACTGCCAAATGTGATCCTTAATTAAACTTTAATTAAGATAAAGCTTCTCTCTCTTTTTCTCTCTCCCTCTCTCCCTCCCTCTCTCTCTCTCTCTCTCTAAAAAAAAGAGGGCTAGAAGAAGCAGCGAGAGTATTAGCTACTTCCCTGCCATCAAGTTCTGCCCTAAAATAATTCTATATTAAACCATAAAAAAGTGTGCTCAAATAATGTTAAATCCACTACACCCAGAAAACTCAGAGTTAAGTCAGATGCCGCATCCTTAATTCATCTCCTTTGCCAGTAAGTGTATTACAGCTTCTGAGATGTGAGATCAGCCACAATTTGAAGCCTCTGAAGTATTGGGAGATGTTAAGAGAGAGAAATTGTGCATTCGAGTCCAGATTTTGTGCATTTTAATCACCCACTAAATACAATCTCCCCATTCATTTCTCTTCTATGTGATTCCATTCCTCTTATTCTTAAAAAATGTATAGTGGTAGAATGGCTTCCTTTTTGCTATTATGCCAGATAAGAAATCATCACTCCTTTTTCAGTAATACAAGTTATCTTGCAGCAAGATCTGTGGACTAAATTCAGGAGTCTCCTAGTTTAAAACAAATGCAGTCTGGGGAGAGAATATACAACAACAACAACAACAAAAGAAAAACCTAATCAGGCTTCTGATTTGCTCTGTGATTTGCACCTTATTCAGGGTCTTAGTAAATCCATAGTAGAGAGTTATACCTTACAATAATCATTCATTTATGAGGTATCAGCACCTAAAATTTTGAGAATTTATATTATGCAATCACTGAATCCCTCAAGGTTGTCAAATATAGTATATTTAAAAGATCATGTTGAGCTTCTACTAGATATTCTCAATAATGAGCTGGGAATAGCTTGAAGAAAAGGTTTCTCTGACTGGGTTTATCTGACAATGGGATGGAAAATTCAAAGCACTTTAAACTATTATTGGTATTTGAAATGTCTCCCTCAAAAAGCTACATCATAGAAAAATATAATAATAATCCAGAATTGAGAAGACAGCAACAGACAGGAAATAAGCACTTCTGCAAAGAAGCTGAAGAAACAGTGGACTACCTGGTTAGCTGCTGCAAGAAGAGTGCACCGACTGACTACAAGCAATGGTATGATAAAATAGCTGCAATGGTGCATTGGAAAAGCTGCCAGAAATACTCTTGAGAGCAAGAAAGATGGGACCATAAAATAGAGAAATAGAAAGTAATAGAAAGTGTTGTGGAACTTTAGAATTCAAACAGAAAAGCATCTGCCACATAACACTCCAGACTTAACAATTGATAAGAAAGTCAAAAACATCTGGATAGTGGATGTTGCAGTGCCTAGAGACAGCATAGAATAGAAAAGAAAGAACTGGAGAAAAACACAAAATACGAAGTCCTGCAAATAGAAGTAGAATGACTGTGGCAAAACAAAGCAAAGACTGTACCAATAGTAACAGGTGCATTGGGAGCTATCCCAAAACCTCTGAATAGTACCTGAACATTATTGGCATTGACAAAATCACCATCTGTCAATTACAAAAGGCATCCTTATTTGGAACAGCTTATATCCTACAATGATACCTTTAACAACAACACATCAAACTACATCTCTCCATCCCAGGTCCTCAGGAAGGATAGGTGGATAGAAATGCCAGTTCCAGTCTAACATCTGGCTGACTGTGCAACTGACCATGATAAGCATCTTATATGCCACTCCCAATGACTCTGTAGTGAATACAGAATGCTAAATGCAATGTACCAAATTCTAAAATGAAATGATATTATTTAATGTATTCCAAGATACTGCTTTGGATCTGGAAACCTGTTTCCTGTCAAATAACCAATTCCAATACTTGAATTTCAGAACCACTGAACTATATCTTTCAAAGATCATGGAGCACCGGGGAGCTGCCAGAGGACTGGAAAAGAGATGATGTAGTTCCCATCTTCAAAAAAGGTGTGTGTGGGGGGGGGAGATCCAGGAATCTACAGATCTACAGACCTATCAGCCTGACCTCAATACCAGGAAAGATTCTGGAAAAGTTAATCAAGCAATGAACCAGTGAACACCTAGAAGCAAACAAAGTAATAACCAAAAGCCAACATAGGTTTGTCAAAAACAGATCATGCCAGACTAATCTTATTGCATTCTTTGACAAAGTGACAAAATTAGTGGACCAGAGGAATGCTGTCGATATAATTTACTTGGACTTCAGTAAGGTATTTGACAAAGTAGACCATAACCTACTACTAGATAAAGTAGAAAAATGTGGATTAGACAGCATCACCACCAGATGGATTTGTAACTGGCTGACCAACTTCCTCAATGGAACGACATCTACATGGAGGGAAATATGCAGTGGAGTACCCCAAGGTTCTGTTTTAGGCCCAGGACTCTTCAACATCTTCATTAATGATTTGGGCGAGGGGATAGATGGGGAACTCATCAAACTTGCAGATGACACCAAGCTGGCAGGAATAGCCAACACTCCAGAAGATAGGCTTAAGATACAGAAGGATCTTGACAGATTTGAACATTGTGCACTATCTAATAAAATGAAATTCAATGGTGAAAAAAGTAAGGTTCTACATTTAGGCAAAAAAGCAAAATGCACAAGTACATTATATGTGGTATATGTGGTACTACTCAATAATAGTAACTGTGAGAGGGATCTTGAAGTCCTAGTGGACAACCGTTTAAATATGAGCCAGCAGTGTGCAGCAGCTGCCAAGAAAAGGTCTACTTTGATCCATTACTCCACTCATAAACTTAACATTTTTTTATATAAAAAGGGGCAATTCTGATAGTTTTGTCTTAACTTTTAAAACAAATTAAGACTGAGCACTATAAAATTCCATCTTGCTCAACTCAGAAACCATCACTATATTCTCAGCATGGTTTCAAAAGATTCTGGAAATTCTATCCCAGCTTTCCTGTCCAGCAGCCCTGTTCAGCAGGGCCGCTGCTTCAGATCATCGGGTTTAAATCACCAGGATTTATTTTGACTACATAAATATATTATCATCTGATCTTCAGCAAAGGTAAAGATAACTCAGGAAGTTTTATTAAATTCTTACCCTGAAAAGAGACAATTTCCATAAATCAAGACCAATGTGTAATCAAAAGACATGGAACAATAAATATTTCAAAAGCAGCTGTCCTTTTTTGATGGATGAATGAGGGGAGTTCCTAGGGCCAAGGTGCTAATAATTATTGCATAAAAACCTATGTTACAGGATGTTCACAAATGTTGAGCTCATATAATTCATATTAATTTTAATATTTATGAAGCTTCTTTCAATCTAAAGACTCTAAAATTTTCTGTCAGTCTAAAAAGGAAAGAGTAGCTTATTATGATTTCAAATCATAAAATCAAATCAGGCATCATCTAGCCAATGATCAAGCAGATGGTCAACTAAGCATCTTGAATTCAATTCTTTTCACCTAAACATGGAGTTATACCCCTCACTGTAACTGTTTCCTCTTTCTGTCTATCTTGCATGGCCAATCTAGCCCACAAGGGCATCTATCACATATTCTGACTCTGGACTATAAGCTAATAGCACTTTTACTATCCTGTTCTGGGTTCCTGCTTGCTTCCACAAATACACCCTGGTTTGCCTTCAACTTTTACTTGCAGTACAGTTTCTAGAGGAGCAACCACAGCATATTATAGGGAGAAATTAAGATTAATAATAAATAATATGGAATAAATCTGTAAAAATTATTACGGCATAAGCTGCACAACATCTTCTTAAAATGAGGTTTGGGAGAGACGCTTATAGAAATCAATCATATATATCTTCTTTTGTAGCAGCATGGAAGCAGTGTGTCTTCTTCTTCTCTTCTTCTTCTTCTTCTTCTTCTTCTTCTTCTTCTTCTTCTTCTTCTTCTTCTTCTTCTTCTTCTTCTTCTTCTTCTTCTTCTTCTTCTTCTTCCCCTCCTCCTCCTCCTCCTCCTCCTCCTCCTCCTCCTCCTCCTCCAGCTTCTCCTGCTTCTGCTTCTGCTTCTGCTTCTGCTTCCACTTCTGCTTCTCCTGATTTTTCTCCTGCTTCTGCTTCTGCCACACCTCCTCCTTCTCAACATTTTAAGGGATATAATATAAATTTTCAAAACCAAAATTTCTAAAGGCTTCAATTTGTTCCTTTCTGTTGGAATTCAATAACTATTTTCAATATTCATGGCCTTAATTTCTCTACTCTCCCACACATTGGATAGTGTTGATCCTCCAACTGGAATCAGACTGCAACATCTTTCTCTAGGTGACCCTGGGGCAAGGGGGGTTTGGAGGTAAATAACACCTGGAGAACCTCATGTTAACCTATCTCTACTGTGACCTATGAAAAATACGCTATTGTGTTAATCTAACCTAATAATCAAAAGTCAGAGTTAAATTTTGTTTCTGTGATGAACATAGCAGGTATTGGAAGCCTAGGTTAGGAATGGCTACCTCTAGTTTTCAAGATCTGACCCCTTCAAATGCCAGTGGCTAGGATGTACAAACGAAAGGACACTTTTTGCACTCAGACTAGTGGGCTTCCCAAGGCTAGGGAATAGTGGGTCCTGTGGGAACAAAATGTGTGTTTACAAAGATCTTTGAGCTAATCCAGAAGAACTTTTTCCTAATTTTAAATGTTGTTAGACAAACTTTTTACATCTCAGCCCAATCTCCACCCCACATCTTCAATATGGGAACAGCACTGACTTATCTGTCAAAGTTGTTGTAAGGTTTAGAGAAGTAAGGTGTGTAAACACACATAATAGTGCTGTAAAAAAGCCAAGTGTTGTATTAAGAGACCTATCCTTTGGGCAATTTCTTCTCTTACAAAACTAGAATTGAATGAGTGATATAAATAGAAATCTCAATGGAACATTTATTGCCATTCTATGTCATTAGAGCTAACTTCAAACTACACTTTAATAACATTTCTCTAATATAGATTTTAATTTCAGGCATGTCCACAGACATAATAGGAGAATCAAAATAACACCAGTCTCAAATTTCTAACAGTCGAAAGCAGAAGAAAAGATGGTTATTGGAGAGCAGCTAATATTCAGCAGAAGACCGGCAAAGCTGCTGAATAGCGTAATGCTTGCATTAATATTTTTATTGAAGTGTATTATTAATTAGAATATAATGAAATGGCTGGGTAGCCTTTCCATCTAACATCCAGGAGTTAAAATTTCAGTGATTTGTTGTTGTCAACTGTGCCAACTATCAAAACAGACCTTTGCAAAAGGGAAAATGGTATTTTGTTCCAAATTCCAAACACAATACTTCCTATTTTCTTTAAAGTTATACTCCCAATAATATCTTTCTAGACCTTTATTTTGCTCACCTGCATTCTTTTATATTCTTTCCTTTTCATCAATCAAGGTTCACTAAATGAAATCATCAATAAAATAGCAGTATAACACAGCAGAAGATCACCATAGCCACAAGGCAGCTGTCTGAGGATGATATTGTGAAGTCTGAGGCTGGGAGGTGAGAGAGAGAATGTGGCTATTGCCATCAAAGGTACCCGTGGGCTCCAGGTTACTTTTTAACAGAATAATAGATCTGGAAAGGACCTTGAAGATCTTCTAGTCCAACCCCCTTCTCAAGCAGGAAACCTTTGTATTCTGAGTTCAAGAATAGAATAGAATAGAATAGAATAGAATAGAATAGAATAGAATAGAATAGAATAGAATAGAATAGAATAGAATAGAATAGAATAGAATAGAATAGAATAGAATAGAATAGAATAGAATAGAATAGAATCAGGGGTGAAATCCAGCAGGTTCTGACAGGTACTGGAGAACCAGGAGCGGAAATTTTGAGTAGTTCGGAGAACCGGCAAATACCACCTCTGTCTGGACCCAGAGTGGGGTGGGAATGGAGATTTTGGAATATCCTTCCCCCAGGAGTGGTGAGGGAATGGGGATTTTGCAGTATCCTTCCCCTGGAGTGGGGTGGGAATGGAGATTTTGCAGTATCCTTTCCCTGCCATGTCCACCAAGCCACGCCCACCAAGCCACACCATGCCCACCAAACCACGCACACAGAACCGGTCATAAAAAATTTGCATTTCACCATAGAATAGAATAGAATAGAATAGAATAGAATAGAATAGAATAGAATAGAATAGAATAGAATAGAATAGAATAACAGAGTTGGAAGGGACCTTGGAGTATAGCAAAAATATTTTATCATAACCATACCAGAATTCTGCTAGAAACTACCACAAGTGTATGTTCCTTTGAAGATCTGGCATGTGCTCTTAGTACTACTACATCTTCCCAGATTTTTGGGACATGAATCTTACTCCTGTTAGCATTTGTGAAAAACAAAAGTTTATTTTGTATACTTTTAATGGAAGAGCAAGGCAAAATACTGTTTATTCAAATGGAGACTAAAAAAATAATAATAATAAAAGTCCCCAACCAAACTGAACATTATCTGCTCATAGATATAAATTACTTTCCCTGCATTACATCTGTATTTAATCACAATGCTGCTGCTTAATGAGAAAATGGTTCATTTTAGGCTTTTATATGCAAGATCCTAAGGTTTCCTCCTCAGCGATTACATTTAGCAACTCCCTCTCGCTGGCTAGAAGCATAGGCAGTTTTTCAATAATAAAAACTGGATTAGCATGTATCAGGAAGCGACACCACCAGCTGTCACTTTGAAATCAGACCACTCTACCCTGTGCTGGGGATGGGAATGGATAAACCAATAAACGCTGAGCCATTTTCCTGTATTTATCTCCTAAGTGACTGAAACAAGCAAGCATCTTCTTTTATAATAAAGCTCAATAAGAATAAGCTCTCAGGCATCAGACTGGAGTATCTTCCAAGTAAGCCTTCCACAACAATATTGGCAAAGGAAAACCAAGCTCGCTCTCCTTTTTATTTCTCACCTGTTTGTGCCTTCTGTTTCCATGATGCTCAGGCTTCCTCTTTCTTAGTCTTAACAGAGAACTGTTCCAGGCGGCCAAAAAAAAAAAATGGTTTAAATTGATTATATTTCAAGTCCTCTGAAAAATAGCAAACTTCTATCTTATTTTAGTCACTTCGTTGTTAACCTCCTTTGGCACTTGCAAATCATGAGTGAATTTACTGTAGTTGGCAGTGAAAACACTGCTTTCTGCACAAACCAAATGTAAGTTTCTGTCATCAAACCAAATGTAAGTTTCCACCAAAGACCTTTGCTGGTTTTAAACTGTTGACTGGACAAAGACTTGGTTCTAATCCATTCTTTGCTGCAGGCAATGCTCAGGTTGACTATTCTGATGGAAAGGCAGAACAGAATATAGAGCCATGGTCCACAGCAGAACCAGGCCATGCTAGTCCCTATTGATCTTAGTTTGAGGAGGAAGAGAGCTTTAGCTGGCATTGTATATTCCTTTAAAATGCAGTAGAGAGTTTAAGAACTCTCTTCCTGACTGGGCCCCAGAATTCTGTCCCAAAGTCTGGTCAACTCAACAACTCAACTCAGCAACAAGATTAAACACCTAATCATCTGATTAATAAAATCAGAACTATTTATACTGAATAATGAAAATCCTATCATTATCACGAATGCAAAGTCTGCACAAATTATATTATGCATTTCTTTTCCTGTTCTTGTTATCCAAGCAGCTGTAAATGGAACTTTAATTTTGAAAAAGACACTCTCATACCTTAAGACTAATTTCAAAGAAACTTATGAATATCTCAGCATTGTAAATTACCGAAAGACAATCATAATGAAAAGAAGCAAAAAAAGGAAACAGTTCACTGTCTTATCAATTTAAATTTAAAGTTTGATGTTTTGTTTGTCATTGTTAGTTTGACTGTATTTAAACATTTATTCTTATTTTTCTTTTTTTATTCTATTTTCTTTTTTTAAAATTTAAACTGCCCAAAGTACCTTAACCAATAGCCTATAACCGTGATGGCGAACCTAGAGAGGCTCTGGAGGCTGGGGACAGCAAAAAAGTCACTTCCTGTCCAACCAGAATTTGGTAAATGGGCTGTTTCTGGTCTCCGGAGGGCCTCTGAGGGGGTGGGGAAGCTGTTTTCGCCCTCCCTAGACTCATAGAGAGGATCTAGAGCCAGGTGAGAAGGAAAAATGGGCCTACAGGTGCATGCGTGGGGGCGGGGTGCATAAAATTATGGGCATGTGCATGCGTGAACCTCCCTTGCCCCCACCCCCCACTCCTGGCACGTGATGGCAAAAAGGCTAGTCATCACTGGCCTATAAGATTGCAAGTAATAAACAGAAGCATAATATTTCTCAGCCTTTACATTGTCCTCTAATGAATACAGGTAATCCTGGGTTAATGATATTTTCCTCCCCCACCCCTCTAGTGCAATCAACAAAAAAAAGATGAGACAAAAAATAGTGATAGAATAAGATAAAGAAGTAGCTGCACCAGGAAGAAAAAGAACGAAAAAGAGGAAACAAAATTGGACAGGAAAGGAAGAAAGAGCAGAAATGAGTAGGAACACTTTACACTTTACAAAGGTTTATAAAAAGGATTAAATTCATCAGGGAAGCAGATCCTCCTATGTAAATGATTATCTTATATAATAGTATGTGGGAATGACCTTGGAGCCTGGGAAGAGCCATAACCAGCTTAACCTTAGCTCTTCCCGTTCCCCAGGTTGCTCAGAGTCTCTGGGCCCGAGTTTCCGGATGTTGTTATGTAATGCCAGATCCGTAGTAAATAAGGCCCCCCTCATTTGCGATCTTATTCAGGAGGGGGGTGCGGACCTGGCAGGTATTACGGAGACCTGGTTGGGCCATGAGGGGGGGTCCCCTCGTGGATATGTGCCCACCAGGCTTCTGTGCATTTCATCAGCCGAGAGCTCAGGGCAGGGGCGGGGGGGTAGGGGTCATTCTAAAGGAAGGTCTCAATCCGAGGGAAACCACTGTACCTCAGATAGCCGGATGTGAGTCCCTTTTTGTGAAGTGGGGTCTTGGGGTGCAGATGGGTTTGTTGACCACGTACCTGGCTCCCTGCCACGTGGCAACGACCCTGCCTGAACTCCTCAACATCATAGCTGAGGTGGCGGTTGATACCCCCAGACTTCTAGTCATGGGGGATTTTAACCTGCCATCTGTCGGTGAAACATCTGAGGTAGCTCGGGAGTTCATGGCTTCCATGACGGCCATGGACCTGACTCAAGTAATTCACGGCCCTACTCACATGGGTGGACACACTCTGGACTTAGTTTTTATCTCTGGTCAGTGGTTGAGTGGTCTTGATATAGGGGATATAGGCATCAAGCCCTTGTCATGGTCTGACCACTCACTCCTTCGACTTGACTTTCTGACCACTGCATCCCATCACAGGGAGGCGGAGCCGACCAGGTGGTTCCGCCCCAGGCGCCTGATGGATCCTGATAGGTTCCAGAGGGAGCTTTGGCCATTTCCTGAGACCCTAGCTCATGACTCAGCTGAAGACCTGGTGGCTGCCTGGGATAGTGCGGCCGCCGGGGCTCTGGACCGTGTCGTGCCTTTGCGGCCTCTGACCTAGCACCGAACTCACTTAGCTCCTTGGTTCTCCGAGGAGCTGAGGGAGATGAAGTGCCGGAAAAGACGCCTAGAGAGCGGTTGGAGGGCCAGCCGATCCGAATCTGACTTGACACTGGTAAGGTCTCATATTAAGACCTACCTAGTGGTGATAAAAGCAGCAAAATCTAATTATTTTGCCGCTCTTATCGCATCATCAGATAATCGCCCAGCCGCCCTGTTTAGGGTGACCCGCTCCCTCCTCCATCTGGGAGCATGGGATGACCTTGCAGGGCCGAGCTGAGGATTTTGTACAGTATCTGTATGATAAAATAACTCAGATTCGGGAAGACTTGGCCACTGACTGGGTTAGTCCAGACGAGATGACTGAGGCAGGCCTTGAGAGTGTTATCTGGGAGGAGTTCAATCCTGTGGCTCCCGAGGACGTGGACAGGATCTTGGGACGGCTAAACGCGACCACATGTTTATTGGACCCGTGTCCCTCCTGGCTGGTGCTGGCTTCCCAGGAGGTTACACGAGGCTGGCTCCAGGGGATTATTAACGCTTCTTTGAGTGAGGGTGTCCTGCCGGCCGCTTTGAAAGAGGCGGTTGTGAGGCCCCTCCTCAAGAAGCCCTCCCTGGATCCTGCTGTTTTGGCTAACTATCGTCCAGTCTCCAACCTTCGTTTTATTGCGAAGGTTGTTGAGAGTGTGGTGGCGCGACAGCTTCCCCAGTACCTGGATGAAACTGTCTATTTGGATCTGCTCCAGTCTGGTTTCAGGCCTGGGTACAGCATGGAAACGGCATTGGTCGCGTGGGTGGATGATCTCTGGAGGGCTCGGGGTAGGGGTTATTCCTCTATCCTGGTCCTGTTAGATCTCTCAACGGCTTTTGATACCATCTACCATGGTATCATGTTGCACCAGCTGGAAGGACTGGGAGTGGGGGGCACCATTTTGCGGTGGTTCTCCTCCTATCTCTCCGACCGGTCGCAATCTGTGTTGACAGGGGGGCAGCGGTCGACCCCGAGGCGCCTTGTTTGTGGGGTGCCACAAGGGTCGATCCTCTCGCCCCTCCTGTTCAACATTTATGTGAAGCCGCTGGGTGAGATCATCCGTGGTTTTGGGGTGGAGTTCCATCAGTACGCTGATGATACTCAGCTATACATCTCCACCTCAGACAATCCCAATGATGCCTTGGAAGTGATGTCCCAGTGTTTGGAAGCCGTGCGGGTCTGGATGGGGAGAAACAGGCTCCGACTCAACCCTTCCAAGACCGAGTGGCTGTGGCTGCCGGTGTCCCGGTATAGCCAGCTGGCGCCATCGCTGGTTATTGGGGGCGAATCATTGGCCCCCACGGAAAGGGCTCGCAACTTGGGTGTCCTCCCGGACTCACGGCTGTCTTTAGAAGGGCATACGACGGCCGTGGCCAGGGGGGCCTTCTATCAGGTCCGCCTGATACGCCAGTTGCGCCCCTTTCTAGATCGGGACTCCCTACGCACGGTCACTCAGGCACTCGTCACCCCTCGTCTGGACTATTGTAACACTCTCTACATGGGGCTCCCCTTGGGGTGCACCCGGAGGCTCCAACTGGTGCAGAATGCGGCCGCACGGGGGATTATGGGAGCGACGGGGCGCTCCCATGTGACTCCTCTCCTGCGCGAGCTCCATTGGCTCCCGGTGGACTTCCGGGTGCGCTTCAAGGTGTTGGTGATCACCTTTAAAGCGCTCCATGGCTTAGGGCCGGGGTATCTACGGGACCGCCTCCTGCCACCAATTGCCTCCCACCGGCCAGTTCGCTCCCACAGAGAGGGCCTCCTCAGGATGCCGTCGGCCAGGCAATGTCGGCTGGCAACCCCCAGGGGGAGAGCCTTCTCTGTGGTAGCACCCACCCTCTGGAACAATCTACCCCCAGAGATACGAGTGATCCCAGACCTCCGGACTTTTCATCGGGCTCTCAAAACCTATTTTTTTCAGTTAGCCGGGCTGTCCTGATTTTATGATTGGTTTTAAATAATTTTGATATGGTTTTAATTGGAATGTTTTAAATTAATGGGCCAAATTTATTTAATTATTTTAAATTTATTTTAACTTTTGTATATAAAATGTTTTATTTTTTGGCTGTTCACTGCCCTGAGTCCGAAAGGAGAAGGGCAGTATAGAAATTTGAATAAAGATAAAGATAAAGAACCTTCAGCAGGAATGTCGGAATGGCAAAGGTCTCAGAAGGGATTCTCCTCTGAGAGAATCCCTTCCAACCTCCTGCCTCCTGCCCAAGCAGGAGATCCTACACCATTTCTGATAGAAGTCAAATGCTGCCACTTCCTGAGACATGAAGTACGTTAAGATTCTGTCAGGCCTAGTCCAAGAATAACAGAAAACACTCCAGCTACAGTTCACTTCTTTATTTGCATATACCATTTAAGTAGAATCTTTCCAGAACTTCTGAGTTTCTTGGGCCATGAAATGTGAGAGGAAGAAATGTACTTCTAGACTTGCAAGATAATGCAATCTTACAATAATTGGTTCATCTGGGTGTACTTCTTCCCTTGTTGCAAAGGTTGTATTTTCAAAGGAATCCTTGTTTCGCAAAAATAGTCATCTGAACCTCCACCTAGTGTTTGCTTTAAACCTTTCTTTCATTCTTCTCAGTTAATGTAAGAAGCCAACCCACATCTACTTCACAGGTTAATTATCTGAGAGGAAAAGCTCATCTTTGTATCAAGTAACAGATGAGAGGATTATGATGTCGCTTAATTCTTCAATATATATTATGTGCTGAAGCTGCTTTTCAGCTATTTTCAGGTTTTTGAAACATTGTACTATATAGCCTTTCCAATTTAGAGGATTGAAATGTGTCGCCTTCAGGCCCCATTATTTATTTATTTATTGAATTTATATTGCCGCCTATTCGCCCATGGCAACTCAAGGCGGCTTACAGAATATAAAATCACATTTAAAACAATAAAAACTAACAAAAAGAATCAAATAAATTATAGTACAATGTAACAAAATCACCCCCCACCTCCCACCCCCCACCCCGGCAACAGCAGATCACATGAACCATTTAATGGGCTCCATCCCACTCTGGGTTCACCAGGCCCACTGGCAGAACCAGGTCTTCAGCGCCTTCCAGAAGAGTATTAGAGTGGGAGCCATTCTAATCTCTGGGGGAATGATGTTCCAGAGAGAGGGAGCCACCACAGAGAAGGCTCTTCTTCTGGGTCCCACCAGGTATATCTCCCTCAGGGATGGGACCCGCAACATTCCCTACCTCCCTGCTCTGATGGGTCAGTTAATGTGACCGGCAAGAGACGGTCCCTCAGATAACCTGGTCCCAAGCCATGAAGGTGACAACCAGCACCTTGAATTGTGCCTGGAAGCAAATCAGCAACCAATGCAGCTCCCTCAGGAGTGGTGATACATATGCACACCGAGGTCTGCACAAAACCATGCGGGCCACTGCATTTTGCGCAACCTGAAGTTGCACAAAGGCCCTCCTGGCCACGACTGCCACCTGGATTTCAAGCAGGAATCGTGAGTCCAGCAAAAGGGAAGATACGGCATCACTTAACTCACCATGGGCCGAGACATACAGCTGAGTATCATCAGCATATTGGTGATACCTCAGTCCATGGTGATATATTATCTCACCCAGTGGCTTCATATAAATGTTGTCATATAAATAGTCCATGTTGTCTGGGTGTTACACTCATCCCTAGCTATATTTTATCTTTGGTGATAAAATAAAAATAAATATGTTAAAAAAGAATTAAACTGAGTTCAGAAAGGGAAGTCTTAGTACCCCCCCCAAAAAATTATTATAATACCTTCTCAAAATTAAGGTAAAAGAATAAAATCTTCTGTCTCCATTATGGTAGAACAGTGAATCTAGAACATGCAAAAGATATATTGAAGAGGAAAAAAAACTAGCCTTCTTATAAGATATTATACATTACATAGATAATAAACAATAAGAAGTTCCAGTACTATTGTTATGCACAACTAGTATGTATTCGTACCACTTTGCTTAGGGTGTTGTACTTGAGATGAAGGACTAAACATTGCATAACACTATGATATGATAATGCTCACCAATGCTCATAATGATAAAAGTCTAGTAATGGAGTGAAAATAGAATTGTGAAGAAAGAGCAAATTTTGGACTTTTAGTTTTATATTTATTTATTTATTTTACAAGATTTATTGGCTGCTCAACTCAAAGCCAACTGTGAATAGCATTCAATTCTATTGCTCATAACTCAGATACTATATACTGTTAATCTGTAGGATAAGGAATGTAATCATTATAAAACTAGAAAAAGCCATATTCTCACTATTTTATATTGACTGACATTTGGCGTGGTATGATTATTCTAAATTCCTTTAAATATCCTTATGCAGGGTGTTAGTCTGCTCATATAAGAGCTAAAATTATAGACAGACCATGGACCTTCCGCTCAGTCCTATTTCCATTTTCTTCTAGCCCAAACTTTCAAGGTTGAGGGAACTTGTACATGTTTGGGGGTCAATGGGAATTCTGAAAATATACTATGAGTGTTCTCACAAAATTGCTATCCTTGTTTTGCCCATTCCCCAAATGGCTAATTGGTAAGCATGGACAGTTAGAAGCTAAGCCGATGGGGTTGTTTCTCATTAACTCTACTTCACTCCCTTCCCTAGATTCTCCCTATTATTCCAGTTTACTTTTGTTTTTTCGGGGGAGTGGGCAACTACATGCACCACCCACTAGAGATGTTAGTCATAACCACATGATTGCAGACCTACCCTTTTCATGTGTCATTCAGAAGAGGTAAGACTTTGATGACTGATGACCACCATCTTGACTTTCACACACACCACCATCACCTTCCATGAAAGACAAGGCAATGCAAAGTAGCTGTCAATGGGCACTGATAAATAAGAAATATGTAATGATTCAAATCAAACAGAACATCCTGGGATGAAGAAATAATATAAACTGTTTTTGTTGTGTTTGTATTTACTTACTGTTCATTGAAGAGGTAGGCACTGAACAAATCTTTTTTTATATTATTTTTGTTCTTTTCAATGTTATTATTTTTATTATTGCATAGCCAAAGCAGTTGTCCATACAGCATTAAAATATATATTTATGGGAAGCTAAATGAAATTAATCCTTTGGTCATCTTCAAACAAATAATATTTCCTGTTTTAAAAAGAATAAAAGATAGACCACATCAGTGAACAGTCAGTTTGAAGAATTGGTGAAATGGATTGCTTTTCCATTGTTGTTTGAAACTAAATAATTTTTAAGTTATTATGCTTTTGTCCTACTGCACCTTTGCTTCCAGAAATGGACAGTGATTTTGTTGCTAAAAATTTACTAGGCTGCACTCAAACTTTCAGAGAACATTTGACAAAGTTCCACCTCAAAGATTATAAGGTCTTTGTGCAGAGATTGAAGTCCTGGAAAAGAAAGAAGTAGAATGAACATAAATGTAATATAAAATGGATTTAACATCCACAAAAGGGCATGAAATAGAGAGTAGAGCAGGAAAAATAACCCCAATCAGCTTGGGAAAAAAGTAACGAGGGATTTCCCTGGGTCATCAAGAGTATCTTACAGAATGTCCCTTACAGAAACATACGATGGATGGATAAATGGTTAGATGGACAGATGCATACACAGAAGGAAGCATAAACCTAAAGCAAATAAAATGTAAATAAAGATGCTAAAAATTATAAATTTTTATGGGGCATGATTGCACCCCAAACACTATCCCAGATTTCCTTTGCATGGCTATTTGTCTTTCTCTTTCTCTTAAGCACCAGTTGTTCCAAAGAAACAGTTGTATCAGCACACAATTCTCTCGGCTCTTTCCCCATAAAATAGTAATTGGGGAAAGGAATGCAACTGGGATCCATATACATACCAAATCTTATTTGTTATGCATTAAGCCTCTCTCTGTGTCTTAAGGTGTTTATCTGAATAACTACCAATTTGATGCTTTCCTAGTCTTCAAAAACACTAAATTTCTTTTGGTGACTTTTTTGGGGTATGTTTTTCTTTTCTTTGTACCAATGATTAATTGTGCCTGGTTTCCTGTTGCCTGTTAATTGTTTTATACAAGAGGATGATAATATAAGCAATAAGGTTTTATTAATGCCCTAATCAAATATATTGAAGCATATATGTGTTAAATACAAGAGCATTAAACAGGTGATTTTTCTTAAAAGAGCATTAGGTTTTAAGCATTGATCCCTTGTTTATTAATCTGTTCTCTGCAAAACGATAAGCATTTTTTTAAAAAGAAATTGTTGGTAATAAGAAAAAGCTGATTTGTTAAAATAGAGATGTCAGCTCCCTGCAGACAGCACAATGGATAAAAAGAGGCCCTTGTCTACTTCTACACAGCTTTTGTTTAATTCTGTAGCAATACTTTAAAAGAGTCACTCTCAAACATGCCTTAGACAGGACTTTTCTTATCCTGAACATTTTCAAGGATGTTACGAGAAGATGAAAATCAAACACAAGTGGCAATTTCAGTGAAAACCCTTAACCTCCATGGCAAAATGCCTCTTTTAAGAGGGATTTTTTAAAAAAGGAAAAAAAAATCAAGGGTAAGATGTGAATATGAATAATTTCAAGGGGAAGCTACTTCTGTATGAATTGGGAGTTCTATGAACTGGAAGACCTCCCATGATGACTGAACTCAGTGGATAATATTAAAATCTAACCATTTCAACTGGGGTTGAATATGATCAGTTCGAGCCTCTCTCTCCACAAAATCTGTCACAGAAATAACACTTTGCACTTCGCTGACATTTTTTTTTCCGTCAGGATATCTGAGAGCACCATTCAAGTGCTGAATAATTACATTTAACATTATCCCATGTATTGGGTAGGTTTGCTGAAAACAGCAGCATACCAAATGTTGCTATCAGGTGCTTGCTGAGATTTAGGATGGGAAACTAAAGTGTCTCCACTGAAAAGAAAGAGATGATGAGAGAAATAACTTAATATGGCCCTACATGGGTAATTCACAGCTCTTTAAAATGCACAATATTCAGGTTTTGGGCATTTTCCTCCCTCTACTTGTAAATATATTCCTTAAAAATAAAAATAACCTTCCTTTCATTCCCTTAATAGTAGGGAGCCCCACACAAAAAGAAAACAACTCGTATACCTGGAGTGATGTATATTGTGCTTCAAAGACAACTACATTTGTACTTCCACAAATATTTTTCTATATTTAAGAAAACAAACTTTGAAAAAAAAAAAGAATTGAACGTAACAGGTTTCACATCAAAGACATAAAATGCCTTCTAACACATTGACTTTACACTTTTACTTTGGTTTTATTATATAATTACTATAGTTGGTTTTCAGGGAATAGTCATGTTAATTCTGTTCGCAACATCAAGGAATCTTATAGCACCGTAAAGACTAACACATTTATTATATTGTTGTGGTTGTTGTTGTTGTTGTTGTTGTGGATGTTGCTGTTGTTGTCCTGTCTTTTTGTTCTGGTCTAAGACTGTATTGTATTGTATTGTATTGTATTGTATTGTATTGTATTGTATTGTATTGTATTGTATTGTATTGTATTGTCTTTTGTCATCAAGGTATTTCTTTACAGCTATATATACATAAACTAAAAATGTAAGATTTTAAATACAATTTCTACAGACAAAAACACAGCTGAGCCATGGTTTCACCTGTGTCCCCCAATTGTGGCCAATCTCTACATGGAAGAGGTAGAGGAATTCCACAGGAATTCCACCCACTCATTGGTATGTGAACAATAGAGAGTGAGGGAGTGTTATGGTGTGGAAGAACAGGTCTCTAGCCAATTAAAGCCTACATCATATTAAATGCAGTGCTTTTAAGAAGCCACAGTTCTTTATTGTTTTCTGTGCTAAATCACAAATCTGATAATGACCTTCTTCACAAACCCTTGGAACAGGACAGTTGGAGGAGTGCAGAAATCATCATGCTGACAGTCAATATCTTTTCCCATAGATATATTAGCTCATCCCTGTAAAACTTATAATATTGTACCGCTTTGTATTTTGTGCTAGTTGGGCCCATTCTTAAATCCAAAGGACATACCGGTACTCATGGTCACTCATGCCCTGGTTACCTGCCAGTTAGACTTGTTGTTAGTTGCAAAGTCATGTCCGACCCATCGTGACCCCATGGACAACTTTCCTCCAGACCTTCCTGTTCTCTACCATCCCCCGGAGATCATTTAAGCTCACCAACTGTTTCAGTGACTCCATCCAGCCACCTTGTTCTCTGTTGTCTCCTTCTTCTTTTGCATTCAATCATTCCTAGCATTAGACTCTTCTCCAGTGAGTCCATCCTTCTCATTAAGTGGCCAAAGTATTTGAGTTTCATCTTCAGGATCTGGCCTTCAAAAGAGCAGTCAGGGTTGATCTCCTCTAGGACTGACCAGTTTGATTGCCTTGCAGTCCAAAGGACTCACAGGAGTCTTCTCCGGCACCATAGTTCAAAGACCTCAATTCTTTGACACTCAGTCTTCCTTATGGTCCAACTTTCACAACCATACATTGCAACTGGGAAAACCATAGCCTTAACTATACACATTTTTGATGTCTTTGCTTTTTAGTATACTGTCAATTAGACTACTGCAATGCAATCTATATGCAGCTGCCTTTGAAGAGTATCTGGAAACTTCAGCTGGTGGAAAATGCAGCAGTGTAAGCAGTTACAGGTGTTTCTGGTAGAACACGTTACACCTCTGCTTTGTGAGCTACATTGGTTATCAATTTGTTTCTGGGTCCAATTTAAAGTCCTGGTGTTGACCTTTAAAGCCCTGGTGTTTACCTTTAAAGCCATGGGACAGGTTTATTTGAGGAACCTTCTTTCCCTGATCTCATCTACATATCCTACCATATATAGCAGAGAGGACATGTTATGAGGAAGTTATATTTGGTGGCCTCTAGGCAGTGGGCCTTTTCTGCTGTGAAATGTTCTCCCTCTTGCCTTTAGGCAGGTATGATATGATTGCTACTACTGAAACTTGGTGGGATGAAACTCATGATTGGAATACACTACTAGAGCAGTGGTGGGATTCAAAATTTTTTACTACCGGTTCTATGGGTATGGCTTGGTGGGCATGGCAGGGGAAGGATACTGTAAAATCTCCATTCCCTCCCCACTTCAGGGGAAGGTTACTGCAAAATCCCCATTTCCTCCCAATCAGCTGGGACTTGGGAGGCAGAGAATAGATGGGGGTGGGGCCAGTGGTATTTACCCGTTCTCCAAACTACTCAAAATTTCCACTACCAGTTCTTCAAAACTGGTCAGAACCTGCTGAATACCACCTCTGAACTAGAGGATATAATTTGTTCAAAAGAAACAGACCCAACGAAAGAGATGGAGGAGTGGCAATACGTGTAAAGTATTACTACAACTATAGAAATACATGATAACAAAGATGAAAGCTTTCTTGAAAGTATTGGGGCAAATATTAAGGGGAAAGAAATTACATTGCTATAAATGTGTACAAGCAGAAGAAAAAGATGAACTTTTTGCAGATCAGTTAGTGAAGTATGCAGGAAACACACCACCATAGTAATGGGAGACTTTAATTATCATGATAACAACTGGAGCACAAAATCTGCAATTAGTGGAAGATCAAACAGGTTCCTGACAAGCCTAACTAACAACTTTATCATCCAAACAGTGGAGGAGGGAACTAGAGGGTCAGCTATACTGAACTTAATTCTTATTAACAGGGATGAAATATTTGAGGGAGTGGAAGTTGTATGAACTTCGGGAGAGAGTGACCATATCATACCAGAATTCACTATAATGCAGGCACAGAGAACTGAACAGAATCAGATTAGTCTACAATTTAAGAGAGCTGACTTCAACAAACTAAGAGAGAGAATAGGAAGAATTCCATGGATGGAAAGCATGGTTGCACAAAGAGCTCTCTGATAAATTGAGAGTCAAAAAGGACAAGAATAAAAAATAGAAAGAGGGGCATAAAACGAGAACAGAACACCAGCAAATCACCCAAATCTGCAAAACTTGAGTCAGGAAGACCAAGGCTCAGGATGAAATATGTAAAATGGGAGTGGGCATGGCCAGCGCGCATCTGGGCCACGGGCCACAAGTTGGACACCCTTCTAGTTCTAGGTTGCTTCTGTCCTTGATTAGTTTCCACCCATTGCTTCTTGTCCTGACCTCAGGTGCTTTGGAGAATAACTTGACTCCCTCTTCTTTGGAGAATAACTTGACTCCCTGAGATATTGGAACACTGTTATTATGTCACCCCTAGCCCTTCTTTTCATTAAATTGGACATACCCAATTCTTGCAACTGTACTTTATATGTTTTAGCCTTCCAGTCGCAGAGCTGTAAATTAATTCCTGGCAAGACGTCTCTGAGACACAAACCAGGAGAAGCAAATCTTCCGAAAGAAATACGAACTGTTGTCTCCTGCAACCACCACACCCCTTTTGCTTCTATTTATTCCCCAGCTAGGGAGGGGCCATTCAGAGTCCATGTGTGCCATTCTTCCCAAGTCAGCTCCTGTTCCTCAGTTGTTCTCCTCTCCTAACAGCTCTGCGCATACGCGCATCTGGAACAGGCCCCAGCTGTTCTTCTTCCCCACTTATCTCCGACTCCGACAGCTGGGACATGTTGGATGGCTCTATCTCTGCTTCTGACACAGAGCATCCATCAGAGCCTTCCCCAGACTCCAGGACTGGCCCAAGCTCCTCCCTAACCTCCTCATCGTCCGAGTATGCTGCCAGCTCCCCTGGCAGCTGGCGGGCCACAACAACACATTAAAGAAACATATGGAGTTCAAATATATATTAAAAGCTTCGATTTCATTTTTTCAAACTTTTTCTTTCAAAATTGCCCAGAGAATTATTTCCTATAAAGTTATCATTTGCACTGGAAATTAACAACAATCTATGACAAATACTAAACAATGCTGAATTATATCTGCAAGAACCTGAGTTCACACACGACATGACCAATTAAATATAATTGTGCCCAAGGAGAGATCATTTGAAAATCAAATTCCAATTTGCCAATAATATGTAAGCAACGTTTTAGGAGAAGAAGAAACATATGGTTCAAATACAGTACATTTGACATAATGTGTTTTTTAAAAATAGAAATTACTAAGCAGTAAAAAAAAAAGCCCAAATCATTGAGTGTTTCTGAAAATTAATTTACAAACTTACATAATATATTAGAAAATAAAAACAAGGGGAAAGAGAAAAAGAAAGCAAAAGGTGTATTGACTTCCAACTCTTCTTGGCATGGTACAAGATAAGCACACTCCAACCTCAACTTTTTAGTTTTACACATTAATATATAACTAGCCATTCCTATAACACCAAATCTTTCTAATCAACAAAACCAAGGTCAAAGTTTCATGTTTTTTTCTTCACAAGCACAAATTCCAGAAGTGATATCCAAATAAGAACATATTTTCCTCTTTGAATAAAATAATCAATTTAACCATTCCTGCTTTATCTTCCTTGCTATGGAAATAATGTGTACCTCTATTTGCACCTAGTAATCTTTGTGAACTGCCACCATTTTTATTTACATAATTTATTGTATTCTTTCAAATTCTTTGACCTTACTGGGAAAAAAAGGGGGGGGATCTCTTTTCCCTGTTCCCTTTTCCTCCCTTAATTTCCATTTTTTTCTTTTCTTCTTTGTATTTTACATAATAAAACAAAAATGATAAATGGAGAAAATAAAAACATCCTGAAGTTTGTTCTTTTTCAAACCCTTCCTTGGTATCAAAGCACTGTACTTGGTATGCTCCAAACCTCAGCAAGATCTTTCTGTTGCTTATATTGTTCTATTTGTTTCCCACCAATATACTTAATGTTTATGGAGATTCTCAGTCATCCAGGTCATGGTTGTCCCAAAGATGCTTTTTCAAAAAGCACCTGAAAAAGCACCTTTGGGATCTTCAAAGAAAAAAACAGAAAGTCCCGTTGCCTCTTGAAAATGCACCTTTGGGACATCAATATAATTCTGTGAGCTTCAGGTCTAATATAGCACTATTGTTATAAGTTCCTCTTCTGCAAGTATTATAATGAATGACAATCTGAGTTTCAAACCAGCAAACCAGAGTTTTGTTTGTTTGTTTGTTTATTGCTTTTTAATGAATAACAAAAATAGTGATACATACATTGTCAAAGGAAGATTAAAAAGTGCTATAACAAAAAAGTGGAAAATATGACAAAAAAGATTCATACCTGTAATCTGATATGTCATTATAACAATGAACAGCTACAATTATGTATACTTGTCTACTGCAAATATTATTACAATGTATGTATTTATGATACATTTATACAATTATCTTTTTTTAACTTACTGTATTTTGTATAAATGAATCCCACATTTCATTGTATTTGCCCATACAAAGTCTATGTCTGTAGGCAAATCCACACCTAGATTTGCATGTGTGTGAGTGTGGCAAGTGCATTTAGGTCTCCAATCCATTGAGTGAAAGGAACCATAGATTTCCAATGCTACAATATTAATCTTTTGGCCATAGTAAGGGCATACAAAATCTATTTACCTTGTCCAGTTGTCCAGTACTAGGTATGCAGTTAAAGAGAATATTATCCACTGAAAATTTTAGTGTTTGCACACCAGAGTTTAAAAATAGCAGCCAGAAATCCACCTTATACACATCACAACCTCAAAAACTCAAAAATTTAGTGGCATCCTGGCTGACTCTGATCACCATGAGACAATGAGGCTACAGAATCTGCATCCTTGCTTCATTGAAACAAGTAAAAGGTTGATACTACACTATCAAATGATCTATAGAGAAATATACATGAGACATACATCTACACAGATATTTAAAGCTGTACAGATATACGTATAAAGATTACGCCAGGTTTGCAATGCCTGCTTATTTAAAGCTTTTAAAATTTTAAAATTATGATGTAGAAAACATTGGAAACACAGTTTGCTTAATAAGAGTTGTTATGAATTGTCCATTAAGCCTCTCCTTGCTTTAACTTTCATAGCGTGTATCCTCACTCTAGCCTTCAACACCTGAAAAATTAGCGAAAGTATTTGACTGATTATAGAGGCAGTTTTTCTTGTTCCAGTGCTTGTTCTAAAAGGAATACTCAGCAGAACTTGCATTTTTCCCCTTTCATTTTGTGCTGTCTGCATGAGTAATTACCTCCCTGATTTCTGAGATGCAATTGAGTAGCTTCCACATTAGAAAAATCCAAAGATTGATAGAGCCATCTCTCCTAAAGGATTAGTTTGCTGCTGTAATTCCACTGAGTAGGTCATAGCAAAATGCTACAAAGTTAAATTTCTCCTGTTTGCAAAACAAAACAAAACAAGTATTGTTATCTATTACCTGAAAGAAAGACTAAGTTATTAGGTTATTATTCCAATAATTTATCTTTTAATGGGAGAGGTGTCTTATCTTCATTGAGTATATCATAATTGAAGTTAGTAAATTTCTTCATTTTTCATCTTTTTTTTTTCCCCAGATGGCAATTATCTTAAATTTAGGGTCACTTTTTTTTTTAGGTAAAATGGCATATTTATAGGCATTATGAGCTTTTGGAAAGGGGAGAAAAATACCAATACAATTTCCTTTGTCAATAATACTACCCTACTCAAGAGAATTATTTATTCATTTAAAAAAAAGAAGGGTGAGGAACTGGAGGTCCTGTTTCTACTGAATTGTAGTTCCCAGCATCCCTCTCACCTGAACAAACTGGCTGGGGCTTCTGAGAAGTATTTTTCAACATGTTTACAGAAAAGTGTGCCCTACATGTCAAAAACTATCCCCACAAAACTCAGTCCTTACTCAAAAGTCATCTTCGCTGAAGATAAATGGTCTTACTTTTGTTCTCCAAGAACTATATAGAGGGAACTAGTTCAGTTTTTCCTCATGCTAAGTAAACATTTTTCATTTCATAAATATAATCTTTGCTGTTTTTTATAATTATAATCCAAAATAGGGTCTCCTCCTGTGATTAGAGCTGTAATTAGCTGCTCCCTCACCACCATGATTATAAGACATTTCCTTTATCTTTATGAACTCCAGTAAATAACAAAAAATAAACAGGACCATCAATTCCCTATATCACCCGTCTGGTTTCTGCTCAACATGTTGATGCTAAGTGTTTTAAGAGTCCTCCTGAAGAAAACAGCAAAGCTAACTGGAATATCTCCTCCAATTGTGTGGGACAACACCTGCAATAATTCCCAGTCAGACTGGAAATTCTGGCAGATGTGGTTGAATCCAGTTAGAAATCATTAAGTTGGAAAAGACTGATTTACATTTATGGCTTGATGGAAGCAGTGACTGACTGAGTGACTAAGTTCATATGCTGCACCCAGCAATGTACATTTTAACCATAATTTGAATAAACAATACATGCATTGTGTAGATTCAGACATAATTTAATGCTTAGCCATAAACCATAATTTATAAACCACAACGTCTGGGTTCATACTATATATGCTAAACTAAAACCAAACAGCCTGATTTATAGCTCATCATAATGTATGCATCCAGCCAAGGCCTTAAATTAAAAAAAAAAATCAAGATGCTATCCACCATTGGTTATAGATTCTTATTGAGGGAAGGGATACTTTAGGTCATCCAATTCCTTACTCAGTATAGAAACCAAATTGAAACATCTAAGGTTCATCCAGTTCTTACTGTTTAGAAGTTTCAGTTGGAATTTGCTTTCCTGTATCTGAAATCCACTATTCTTGATCCTCTATGGAGCAACACAGAATAAATTTTGACCTTTTTCTCTGTGACATCTTTTTCAGATATTTGAATACTGCTACTATATCTCTTCTTTTCTTCTTCTCTTCTCTCCTCTCCTCTCGGTTGAATATTCCAAAATACTCCAAAACTGGTTTTCAATCTCCCTTTTATGATTTAGTTTCTAGTCTCCTAATCATTCTTCATTCTTAGCAAAGTAGAAGGTAGAATTCATGTTACAATTTGAGAAAGAATTCAAGCATAGGCAGTGGTGGGATTCAGCCAGTTCGCACCACTTCAGGAGAACCAATTGTTAACTTTCTGAGCAGTTTGGTGAACTGGTTGTTGGAAGAAATCATTAGGGCAGAGAACCAGTTGTTAAAGTATTTGAATCCCACCACTGAGCATAGGTGCTTCAGACCACAGTAAATTAATACTTTTTATACTGCAATTCTTGTTATAATTAGGTAACCAAACTTTATCAAAGAAAGTTAACTTAAATATTGTTAACTTCTGAAACTTTTTCATTGGTACAACATATGACATTAAATGCATTAATCTAAGATTTTTAATTTGTTGCAGGTGTTCTATGGAAGATTTTATAAACATTTAGTGTTATGGTGGCTTTTTTTCATAAAAAATCCATTTTCCAAATGTCTGAATAATGACAAAAGACCTTCTAACAGAATATTAAGGCAGGGAATTCATCTAAACATCACAAATGTAATCATAAGTACAGCAAGCTGTAGCTGCAAGACTGATTAATATGGGCTTGGTATAATGTTGTTGGTACAATTACTCTTGACACTCAAATATATATGAGAGGAAAGGCTATATACATGTAGCTACAATACATTAAAATGCATTTTTCCCTCTGAAAGCTTTGCATGTGTGTGTGTGTGTGTGTGTGTGTGTGTGTGCGTATTTGAAAGGGGAAGAAGAGAAAATGCCTTAGAGGCAATCATATTTAACTGGATACTGGTTAAAATGAAATAAATACTTTTATTTGCTATATTCGCCCAAAATAGAATTATTTTAAAAAATTATATGATGCTTTTAAGGTATATTTCCATGCCAGTATTTTCCTACTGAGATTTCTAAGAAGCAATTTATAACATGACATATATCCTACATTATTGTTTTCATTAATGTGAGTTCACCCTAGTTTTAACCCGCCTTCTTCAGTCATTTGTTTCTAACTTCAGCGATACTCCTTTTCTTTTCCAATCTATAATTTATGAAAGCAGTAGTTCCCAAAACATTTGTGTCCTTCAAAGATGTTCAAATATCTAAGCTTTTAAAGAAAGTCAACCTCTGTTACGTATTTATTTATTTCTCATCTGACTTCCAATTTCAGCATGAATTTAAAACAACTGACTTAAAAATCCTAACCTAAGCCATTTCCCATCAAGGCATTGCATAGATCCATTGTTTAGCTATAACAGCATGGCTTTATCAAAGCTTAAAAGATGCACTGTGTCCTTTACCAACGAAGCTTTTGCAACTGTGGAATTTAGATGCTTTACCATAGCTGAACATAGGTTCCCACATTATGTTAAGCCGCAACATGATTTGTTAGATTGTAGTTGTGTATGTTGTATGAATCCATAAAATGGAATGGGTTCTGATTTTAGCCAGATAGTTAAATCAAGTAAAACAATCCTTGATTCAACCTTGCCTATCATTATGAAGAGCTTGTTTAAGCTGTTTTGCTTTCTTGTCGATTGAAATGTAGTAGCTATCCTTTTTAAAGTATCTTTTACAAAGGTGGAAACTACTGTAGGAATAATTAGGGTCTAATATCTTCATATGAAAAGCAATCTGAAGGGCGTGTTTGAAAAAAAGCAGTCAGGCATGAGGAAAAATGGAAGGCTTTTCATTTTATTTTCAACTTATTGATTCAAAAGAAATTGGCAAGCTCAAACCAATGTCTCAAGGAAATGAAATTCTGTCTGGGTTCTATAATGGTTGCAATCCAAAAGAACTTCATTTCCCAGTAGGCTTTGGTGTCACTAGAATATCATTCAATTAGGCTCAGAGGCTTATGAGAATCTATCTACGATTTTGGAAACTTAATTTGAAAAGTGTGATTGGACCTATTGTAAGAAACACTGGTAAGGAAGAGGAGGTGTGATTACCAAATATGTGCTATTTTAAAAAATCATGTTTTAAGAAAGGCAACACTTATTTTAAAATGTGAATTCAAATGAATGTTTAGTTTGGTCCTAAGACTTTACCAGATATGAATTAATTCAGATATGGAAGGATGAATTCTAGCCAAACCTTGAAAAAAAAATCATTTGAGCACATGTTAGGATCATTTATTCTTTGAATTTGCCAGTTAATCATCTGGAATAAGAACTAAAAATCACATTACATTATTTTTCAGTCCAGCTTATATTAATTCTCAAGTTAAGGAAGAATAGGGATCTGCTGTCCGAAATCTGACACAGAAGAATGAATGAAAGAAATGTCAAATTCAGAGCAACAAAACTACTTACAAATAGATTTTATATAGTCACTCACCAGTTTAATGTAATGCTAGATAAGTTGAGCTACCTTTTATTTATGATAATATCTGAAGAGATGAAAGACATTTAGAAAAGTAAGACTTCTAATCCAGCTATTCATTATTCATGCCATGTCCCAGGACAATAGAAACTTATGCATTTCATTTTTCATAGTTTATGGGAAAAAAAGCTACCTCAAGTTCCAGTATATGGGACCATCCCTCTATTCCTGTGTCCTTGCTGACTTAATTACTCAGGGTATCCATCTGCAACTGAATTTATTGGAAGCAACTTTTAATTTTAAGAATCAGGTACACTGGGAAATATAATCAAATGCTTTAATATCTAGTCTACATACCTTTCCAAGGGCTTGGCCAAAATGAATAAACTGGAAAATGTTGTTTGCTTCAGCTGCTCCAAAGTCTTTTAAAACCGTCAGGTTCCTACTAGCAGTGGAAAAGATCTTAGCAAGCTAGCTTCACATTTAATTAATTGAAATTCAACCTCCCTAGACAAATCACAGATGCTCTCCATATTTAGCATGGTAACTCCTAGACAGCTGTGTTAATCTATATAGTAACATTACCCCTAGCTAAACATCTGGATAAAGCTAAAAAAAACGCTCAACAATACCTCTGATGCTGTCAGACACAATACTCCCAGGTTACATCGCCATGCACAAAAAAGAGAAATATTTAACACTGTTGTCCAATTTATTTGTTAAAGTATTCAATTTGCGCAAGTCAGTCAGTCATGCTTTATTCCTATAAATCATCACTGTCAAACAGTTGGATAGGAGTTGCTGTTTGTTTTTTTAGTTTCTATTTGTTATAACATTTTAATAGCTTTTTATGAAGGCCAAAATACATATCATATGAGATACAGGACTAAAGACAGAGCAATCTGTTGTTGAATTCCATCTCTTCCTTTGACCTGGTATCTTCTAGACGTGCTGTAATTCAATTTGCTTAATCCCTCAATCAGCGTGGCTGGGATATTATGGAATAATCATTGATGGGTTATGGATGCAAAAATCCAAATTGTCCATAGAATACCAGAAGGGAGCCTGACTTTATGAAATTATGCATTACTCCCTCTCACTAGCATCAGTTAATAATCTGAACTATGGACAACAAAGCTAACACCATGTTTTTATTATGAAGAAAATGCAATTTGAGAGATTTTTTTTTCTTTCTCAAAGAGACTCAAAGAGGGCTCTGATCAAACAAACCTAGTAGAGTACAACTCCTCCATTCATAATGGGAATTAAAACAATACAAATCACATACAAAAACAAAATCATGATTGTAACCAGGAGAAATATTCATAAAGATAGAATCGATTAATCGATTAATCCTTAGGAGTGCTAGTTATAGCAAACAGGCACCTATGGATTGACAAAACAATCAAGTTTCTGATATCAGCCATAAACAAGTATTGTGCTTGCTCGGGACTTAAAAATTAAAAGAGACATGGACGCATATACCAGCAGCACTTCCTACTTCCCCACGTTTTTTCCATAATGTCATTGGTGACTGTGTTGTATGTCCAGGACTGGTAGGAGTTTGGGATGCTTCAGAAAGCTGTTGAAGGTTGAAGAATTACAACCTTATTGCATCCACAGACTGGCAGCCCTATTTAAGGTAACCCAACTGACCTGATCCTTCATGGGTAAGATATGCCTAACACAAGGACAAGAGCCATGGTAGCACAGTGGTTAGAATGCAGTATCATAGGCTAATTCTGCTGACTGCCAGGGGTTCAATCCTCACCAGGCTCAAGGTTGACTCAGCCTTCCATCCTTCTGAGATCAGTAAAATGAGGACCCAGATTGTTGGGGGCAATGTGCTGACTCTGTAAACTGTTTAGAGAGAGCTGTAAAGCACTGTGAAGCGGTATATAAGTCTTAAGTACTATTGCTATTAGATATACTTGTGTGCATGTCCATCTGTCTAAGCACAATTATTGAAATCCAGATTCATAACAGAAAGTGAATTCTGCCTAAAAAAGGATCACAGGATCAGATATTACATAATGCACTGCACTTAGACCAAAATATCTTTGGGAGCAATAACCAACAAAGCATTTTTATTACTGTATAAGACTGCTCCAAATGTTTGCTATAAAATATATTTAAATCACACTTAGAAGCTTAGTGTAAATGCGAATAAGATACATCACATCAGAAAAAGAAAGAACAGAGGCAAAAAAATTCTTTTTATACAAAGTTCTAACATTGGTTCCTGCAGAGAGGCACTGAGTAATAAAGTGTTTTATAAATGAAGGCTGACTGAATAGTTCCAATTATCCAGTGGGAACACCAGTAATGGTGACAAAAAGAGATGTTGGCTGATTAAAGAAAATAACTTCTTAAACATCTGCCTTTTAACCAGTTGATCTGTAAATTAAACTGATCAAATATTTTAAAATATATCTTGTTTTCAAAAGCTAAGATAACTACCCTTCTGTAAAAAGCTGAGGTAAAACATAACAATAATAACATTTAACAAGCAAGAGCAATCTTGATTGGATGGAGCTGGTCGGGTAATGAGAAAGATCCTTATACCGCCATTATTATTACTACTACGGCTATCAGTAGACATGAGTACTTATTCACCATTTTATTCAAGCATATTTCTTCTTCAGTCCTCTTGCCAAGGGTTTGGAGCAAGATAAATACAATTCATTTATTTCTTGATATAAGCTTGTACGTGAAAGGAGAGAAAAGTTTAGTTGAATGTTTACTATGCCATAAAGAAGACTGCTTATTCCCCATAAATTGTGGTGTGCTTACACAGTTTGAATTTGTTCTTGCATTGCTATGGATTACTGTTTGTATGTCTATATAGTGTTTGTTAATAATAATAGTAAACATGATAACTGATCACAACATCTTCTTTTAATTTAGTTGAACTGCAAAAGAGGATAAGGAGGAAATCACCTATTGCCCCACTGGTTGAAGGTTTGGCATCTGACTTATTTAAAATGATTTGCAAAAGAGACAGAGAGATTCTGCTTGGAGAACGTGAAGACACCTGCTTCTAGAACCCAAATTAGCTTAGAATAATCATAGAGTTGGAGGCCTTGGGTTAAACGCTTCTGTGTTAAAGGTAAAGGTAAATGAGTCCCTGCAGATTTTACTCCGTTTGTCCTTGCTGTCTATAGGGGGTGGTGCTCATCTCCGTTTCAAGGCTAAGACATTTCCAAAGACATTTCCACAGTCATATGGCCAGCATGATATCAAAGAGTGCTGTTACCTTCCCACTGAAGTGGTACCTACTTATCTACTCGCATTTACATGCTTCCGAACTACTAGGTTGGCAGAAGCTGGGGTGAGAACGGGAGCTCACCCATCACATGGCGCTCAAGTCTCAAACCTGCACTGTCAGCTTTCTAGCCGACAAACCCAGCATCTTAACCGCTGAGCCACCATGCCGCCCTTTCTGTGCTAACGCAATGGTATACTATTATCATCCATGTACTAACTCTTCTTGAAATACTAAATAGACACATGTGCCGATATAACAGGTTTTATTTATGTCTGCTTCTATGTTGATTTACTAGTCTTTTCTTGTGGGCAGAGAACATCAGATAACAGCCAGAGGAAATTACATCATGATTTATTTTGTCTAGAAATGCACCATAGGAAAGAATGAGTTTTGCACATCATGATGTCTTTCAAAGATATCATTTTTAAAAAAATTCATCATAGAGAGCTTTTGTCAAAATTTACAATATTTGATCCTACCAGGGTGTTCTTATTTAATCAGATACAAGTAACAATAAAGTTATTTCACCTAGTTCTAGATTCTAGTGGTATCCAAATATACAGAGGTCTAATTTTAGAATTTTTTTTTTCCTTCTAAAGACAAGCAATTTCTGTGCATTATTGTTTGGAGAAAATAAACAATGATGAGATCATTATTTGATCATTTGAATGTGTTTTTTAAGTAGTCTATTACTACATAATTACAATTGGACCCAATCTTTCAATAAAGTAATTTATGCTGACTACAAACTAAATGTACAGTCATAATAAATTAACATGTATATATTTGATTATATTTAAGATACAAATTTCATTTTCTGTCAGTAGATTGTAAGTGCTACTGGCAAATGAAATAAAAAAGCTGAGACCACAAAACACTCATACTTGTTGTTGTTGTTTTTTTTTTGCCGTGTAAAGCTATTATAAAATAGATCACTTTGTATAAATGTGTCCATGTTTGCATGTGTAGAAAATTTTATTTTCCAGACAGCTTTCTTTTCATCTCAGTAAACTGGCAATGTTCCCTGAGCCTCTTATACAATAATCTTTTTAGGGATTCCAATTAGTTTCTCTGTTTATCTAAGTGCAGGAAAACCTTCCACTTCAGAGTAGTCAATGTCGAAATAAAAGGGAGTGAAAACGGTTACATTATTTGGATAATTGGAACAGAGTTCTCATATTTATATTAAAGGCACTGAAGATGTTTTGATACAGCTGTTCACAAAGCTTTAATGGAGTTCTGTGGTGAAAGCAGCAAATAAAAAAAAACATTGTGTGCAAAAGATGAAAAAATGTAAAGAAGCAAGTGTAAAACCTGTTTGCCATTATATATATTTTCCAAAAGAACGTAATTATATAGTTATCCCCTCCTAGTCTTCAGCTCCCTCTCTGCAACTCTGGTTAAAACAGCAGCAGTTTAAGGATGACTGCTACACAAAATTGAGTTAAATCTCTGACTCCTATGTTGATTTATCCAATAAGTAAGCTATGGAGGAGGCAAAAAGCTTGGAACATTAAAAAAAAAAACTTGGAACATGAGAACACTACTTTATGCCTCAATGCTAATATCTTGCAATGCATTTTTTCATCTTAGAAACTGCATCACTTCATGAACTAAAGCCTATCTTGGAAATGATTTAGTGAAAAATCATGTTGTCCAACAGTTAATTCTACACTTGGGTTTACTATATCCCCATCCCCCACCCCGTACCTTTATTCAGAGATCTTGATCATAGTTGCAGCAAATGGTTATTGGTTCAGGGGCAATTTTATTAATTTGGGAATGGAAGAGAAACCCTGCCAAGAGAGTTGTCAAAAAGATGGATGGATAGACAGAACGAGATATGTGTGATACACGCTATTTTTCAAGTTGCTAAAAAATTAATTAATTTTTTTTTTGGGGGAATTTTTTTTTAAAAAACAAAACATAAAAGAAATCCATCATTCATTACAAATACAACCTGTGTGTCAGTCGGTTACAGATCTTTTGTGCATCATCCTCCTATTCAAAATTTACTAATTATCTTATTTCCCATATTGTCAAACAAGTCAACATCTTCATTTATCATTTGTTTAACTATTGCATTGTTGCTTCAAAAAATTCATTTTCAAAAATTATATTTATAACATTCATGTTTCATTTCCATGTTTTATTATCTAACCATTGATAAAATAAATCCCATATCTTGTAATATTGTTTATCTTCTTGTTCTCTAATTTCAAATGTCAATTTACTCATTTCAGCACATTCCATGATTTTCCTACTAATTTCATCTTGTGTTGGCATTTTCTCATTTTAATTATTAATTTTTATTAATGTGAAATTAATAAAAAAAATTAAAGTATCAAATTTGATAAGAGAAGTGCAAGTTCATCTTGATCTATTTGGTATGTACCAGAATTAGTATTAAGTAGTATTTCATTTTCATTTAGTATATGTTTATACCAAAGCACAGCACAAGTAGAATGTTAAGCTCTGTCTTTAATTAAAATTATATCCTGCCATTCTTCTAAAAATTTCCAAATAAGTTCTCCCCACTTGACCACTGGACATTTTAAATCCGTGACAACCTATAAATTGGGATATGCTGTCAGGCCAAACTGTCCAGGATCATTTAATGATTTTATGCTGAAGTGTTAGTTTAAATGTGGAAGATTCTACATTCCTCACTGACACTCTAATGACCATTAAACTGGCCCTCTGTGGTTTGGTTTTACATGATCCCTTGCTTTTCCACACTGAAGCTTTCAACTTGTGGGTAAACTGGCTAAAAATGAAGCCATCTTAAGGAATCCATTACCAGATTTCAACTCTTTCCATCATAAGGGGGTTGGGGGTATTCTGTCTAAATTGCAATTCATATCACCCAATTCATGGATTCAGCCATCTATGCTAGGAAAGCAAGTACCACATGCATTTATTCTTCTGTTTTACAGATCAGTCATTTGAACTAAGAGGAAAATTGGTGGAATTTATTCATTCGTATCTCTGTCATCTATATATCATTTATTAAACTTAGTTTTTCATATATGCATAAAGATTACATTTACAAATATCTTTTTTCTGAAATATTGATATCGTTTATGCATTTAATAATTGGGTGTCTGGGGCCCATTCATTTACCATATTGAGTAGGTTCAGAATGAAATGCAAGCTCTACCTGGCCCAGTAAGCTTTAATAATTTTCAGAAAACTTACAACAGAGTAAAACATCTTCATGGGAAAAGTAACATGAATAGGCCATTATAAATAGAAGAGAAAATAAGACTAAAACACCCTTGCCAAAAGGCTTTCACAACATAAATGGCCTTTATAAATGTCCCATTATAGAAAGTTGATAATCCTTAGCATACATACCTATGATCTTAAATAAATATTTATTTAGCAAGAAGGATTATTTAGATTACATGAGAACAATTTATTGTATCTATTATTTGAACTTTTACAAAGCCCAATGCAGAATAATTCCACTAACCAGTTTTACATCCTCTTAATATTAACCCTAATTATCTATATTTGTAAAGCCATCTACACACAAATCCATTTATTGATGGTTGATTATATATAACATGTTACATTTTATATGCCATTATATATTTAATATTTATTTATTTATTTATTTATTTATTTATTTATTTGTCAACAAGTGCAAGGACACATGAAAAGAATTCGGCACAAATAAAAGGATATAAATAGCAAAATATAGCCATAAACTCATAGAATGATTACATATAAATGGGGACAGTAGGACAGGGACAGTAGGCACACTGGTGCGCTTATGCACGCCCCCTTAAGGACCTCTTAAGAAACGTGAAAGGTCCACTGTACAACAGGATCAGGTAGAGTGTTCCAGACATTTACCACTCTATTGTAGAAGTCATATTTCCTACAATCAAGATTAGAGCGAATTACATTGAGTTTGAATCTATTGCTAGCCCTTGTGTTATTAGGGTTAAAGTTAAAGTACTTAATATGTGCAGGAATACTGATATTGTGTCCTCAAGTTTCAAAAGATCTGACCCAATGGAGTCTAGAAATTTCGATCTGTACTTGTATAACCTTTATTGTATATTCTGGTCTATAGAAATTTATCAATGACAACACTGGGGACAATCCATTGTATTTTACAAATAAATGCGTATTCAAAACAGGCAAAATCCAGATACACCTATCAATTCCAAATACCTCAAAATGTGCTCTATGGACTATGAAATAAACAATGGCGGGTATCATTTATTTCTGTCACTTTCATCTTATTTCCCAGCAAATTGGGATTATTTGAGGGAAAGTGGAGGGGTACCAATATTTGTTGCCACATCTGCACGTCTAGCTAACTTATAATGCCTTATTGATAAAGAGACCAGCAGCCATCTTGGCTCAGACAAATCACTCATTTTCACTTCACATTTTTTCTAAGCACAGCCTATTCTCCATAACAGCAGAAAATGCAAATTCTCCATTGTAATTATCCAGGGTGAAACCTTTAAGAATA
Source organism: Arizona elegans (assembly GCA_022577455.1). Classification (NCBI taxonomy): domain Eukaryota; kingdom Metazoa; phylum Chordata; class Lepidosauria; order Squamata; family Colubridae; genus Arizona; species Arizona elegans. Next base: position 124,716,229 of record JAKOOJ010000001.1, read on the forward strand.
AAGAGTCAGAGACTCTTGCTTCCATTACTATGCTTGCAAATCACCAAATACACAGTTTGGTATCCTCCATGTTTAATAATGGACTCCATGCTTAGAAAATGCCTACAAAAAATGACAAAGAGGCATACAATAGTCCAAAGCTTTTCCACTGGGTGCCACTCTATAAGAATTCATTGAAGGACAAATATTCTGCTGGTGATAATTCTTAAGCAGTTGGGTTACATGACCCAGATATTATCAAACCCTTCATGCCAACTACTCAAGCATTGAAATGACAAAGCACTGGGGTGCCCGTTAGCCTGAAGACACTTCAGTCCTATTATTTAATGACTATTTTTTTTAAAAAAAGAGTACAATTTCAGTGTGGAAAAAAATAATGAACTTTAAGAAATGCCAGTTTTACTAACAGAAATTACAGTATGAACACCTGAGTGTGAATATTGGATTTTAAAAATACATTTAATAATGCTAGGGTTATGACATAAACTGACAAAAGTAGAAAAATACAACTCACAAATGACATGATCTTCTTAATCATATCCTGTTGGGGAGGGAGCTATAGAGAATCTTTCCAACTTCTACATATTAGAATTTCTAGTCATCCTGCTTTGAGCCTGGTATATATATTTTAATATATTTTAACTTTTTTCAGTTGCTATACACAAAGTTAGGAAAACTACTCTTTAAAACTACTCTTTAATTAAAAGGTACAAAGTTTTGAGGTTCTCACTCACCATGTCCTTTTTCAAACAGGAAGAAGGATGATATTAATTGAATAGCTAACACATAATTACGATCTGAACATATACACAAACTTTCTGATATCACAAGTTCAAGAACAAATTCATGAACTTTTTTCAAGTAATTACTTATTTGCTACTATTAGCTTTTCCCAATGTAAACAGATTTGTATGTATCTGGTTTGTTAATTTAGATTCCATCTTCTCAAAATAACTTAAATAAAGGAGTTTATTCCGTTCGATTTTCCCACAATATCAGTTCTACAACACATTGTCACTGGCCCAAAGTTATCCAATGATCTTCTCCCAAAGGAAATCGAATTTGTCTCCCTGATTAAATTAAAAGTATCAACCACTACATGTATGGAAACCAATAAAAATGTGCATACCACTTCAGAAATTAGTTTCAGAAATATGATTAGGCCATTCGTATTTAAACTGAAACAAAAAATATCCCATCCATTTATAGGAGCTGGGCAAATCCAAAATAACAGCACTTTTTAAAAAAATGATGGAATATTCAATAGAAAATAAAAAAGTATGATCAAATGAAATATGATATAGTATGTATGTCTGTTTGGGTCAATCTTTCTAGACATTCATATACAAAATCCATCTCATCCAATATTTATTTTGTCATTAACCAAAAGTTAAACACTTAAGAAAATAGAGATATAAAATGGAAATAAACTATACAGGAACAAATGAAGTTACCTAAAATCAAATTGGCAAAACTTCTCATCTGTTAAGTAACTGCCAAACAATTAAGGCCTAGTGAAGATGCCTTCTTAAGGTTGATAGACACGCCAATAATTCTTAAACCAACATGCTCTGGCTGTGGAACAACTATCTTGTTACAGAAAGCACTGAGCTTTAAAAGCTTAAGTATATAAGTACCTAGCAATATAAGGTTTTGCTTTGTTTCTGTCTGATACTGCTGTACATATCTGATTCGATGGTATATCGGGCCTGTGTTCATAGAATTTTTAATCATGATTTTCAATCAATGCTCCTGTTAGTTTGTTTATTAATAGTTCTAACTGCAACTGATAATTAAGTAGGGTGTTTGATTTTAACTGAGTAAATGAGACAAAAGCCCATCCCTGTACTGTCACTGCTCTTGGTTCTTAAGCTTTATTTAATTTAAATGTTTTTATATTTATGTTTTTATGCCATTTTAAGCCACCCAGAGTTCCTATGGATAGTGAGAGATATCAATTTAATAAATAAATAAGTTGAATTGTATTCCTACTTTGAAATTGTTAAAATCCAATGATTTTAACAACAAATGTAGGAGATTCCCTTTTGGCAGGGAGGGAGGGAGGAAGGAAGGAAAGGAGGGAGGAAGGAAGCAAGGAAGGAAGGAAGGAAGGAAGGAAGGAAGTTCATTGAAATCTGCAATATATGTAAAGCAATGGAAATTTGAGACCTTAGTGTACTGTAAAGAAATTATATCTCATTTGGTGACAGAGCTCTGGTAGTACATGTGGGAGGAGGGGGGAATCTATCTTTCCAGCTTATACAAAGCCTTTCTTTACAAAGGAACTATTACTGTGACAATGAAGACTGATATACATGAAAACTATTTTAGTACCAAATAAAGCTTGGCATTTCAGTGAAACCCTGAAAAAAAGAAAAACAGTAGAGAATATTCAGCCAACTAAAACCGATCAAAGTGTTTCTGCAAGAAATCATCAGCTTCCTGAAATCAGCTTCTGTCTCCATTAGTTGCTCCACATTTAAATTAGCATAACGTATCAAAAATACTTATGAGGTTACCAAAAGTTCACAGGGTTATACAGAAACTGAGAGAGAGTTCTACCATAATTTTGGCTTCTGAATGTTATGAATGGCAATCATACTAATCTCTAACAAATGCATTATTTTAGTACCCATTCATGTATGTACACAGAGATAGAAATAAAAACTGTTTTCCACAAAAGGTCCCCTGAACAATTATTGTAACTCTTGAAATGAAAGGGACTCAGATGGGTACAATTGAGAACAAAGGAAGCAACATCCATGAGCAAAGGCCTTCCCAACTGTGCTGGTATGGACTTTTGCTCATTATAAAATAGGTGGTTTAGTCCACAGGTAATCAGAAGCCTAATAAAATATTAATCGGGTGCAGAGTCAAGTAGCTATGTGAATCAATTAATTAAAATCATCATTGTTAATTTTATTTATAATTAATATAAAAATAAGCACAGTCAATTCTGTCTACTTGATGACATATGCCAGCAACTCAAGGGTGGGTTCTAAATTTTTTTACTACCGGTTCTGTGGGCATGGCTTATTTTGTGGGTGTGGCTTGGCGGTCATGTGACTAGGTGGGCATGGCTAGCTGGTCAGAGTCATTTCTGGAAGATCCTTGCGCTTACGACCAGTCCTCGCACTTACGACCCAACTCATTTGTTTGCTTTTAACACTGATCAGCTGTAGGACAGCCCTTTGAAGCCCCATGGCAAGAGTTTAAACAGTTTTTTTCCCTCTAGTCATCAGCTGGGACTCAGGAGGCAGCAATAGATTGGGGGTGGGACCAAATAAAAGGTAAGAATAATGTGGGGGGGTGGGGGGGTGGGAGGGCAGGAGGGCGGGGGGGAGGACCGGTTCGGTGATGTCATATCAACACGGCTACCGGCTCGGCCGAACTGGACTGAACCGGGAGGAACCCACCACTGCAGCAACTGGAGGCAACACCCATATGCAACACAAGGTCAACTTCAAACGACCCAGGATTTCAACCCTTCTGCACACAAGCTGCAGTGAAGGAGAGAGATGCAACATTGGTCAAGTTCTATCCCAGTGATGACTAACCTTTTCTGTACTGAGTGCCCAAAGTGTGTGCATGAATGTGTGCGCGTGCCCAAACCCCCAAAATGCAATGCGTGTGCAGCCCCCGCAAATGCGCCCCACTCCCGTGCATGCACATGCGCCCCCCCCGCACATGCCCTGCCCCCTGCTTATACATGGCAGAGACCCGAAGACTAGCTGGCCAGCGGGAGGCATGTGTGCATGCGCAATAGAGCTGAACTGCGGTGACTGCTTGTGTGCCATCAGAGAGGGCGCTACATGCCACCTCTGGCACGTGTGCCATAGGTTTGCCATCATCGTTCTATACCTTTCACGCTCTGTGTTAAGTGCTTCAAGAAATAATCTGACCTGCAGATTTTTCACAATAGTAAATAAACAGTTAAACTGGAGCTCTCCTTCCTCTTCAACGCACTTTCATACAGTGAGGCCCTTTGTAGTTTCCGTATTGTGCTAAACAAAATGAAGTTTCTAGTAAGTAGACTGTACTGATTTTCCTAACTTTTTATAATTCTTTACAGTGGAAGAGGCAAAACTCACTTTGATATGTGCAATTCTTTAGCAAGACCCACAAGTCTACAACTTAACTTCACTAGGGTAATCTGGTACAGCAACCAAATAGGCTATGACTGCAATTGAGCCCCAAATCTCTGTTGCTAAGCAAAACAACTGTTAAGTGAGCTTTGCCCCATTTTACGACTTTTCTTGACACACTCGTTAAGTGAATCACTGCGATTGTTAAGTTAGTTACATGGTTTTAATATGACTTCTCAATTGACTTTGCTTGTCAGAAGGTCGCAAAAGGTGATCGCATGACCCTGCGACACATCAACTGTCATAAATATGAATCAGTTGCCAAGCATCTGAATTTTGATTATTTAATATCAGGGATGTTGCAACAGTCATAAGTGTGAAAAACAGTCATGAGTCACTTTTTCAGTGCTGTTGTAACTTCAAAAGGTCACTAAACTAATGGTTGTAAATTGAAGAATACCTGCATACTATCAAGAATCAAATTCCTTCACTGTATCAGCTCTAGCATCTTTATCTTTCTTTATCTTTTATTAGATTTGTATATCGCCCTTCTCCTTTCGGACTCAGGACGGTGAACAGCCAAAGTAAAAACATTTGTACAGAAAAGTTAAAATAATTTTTAAAAATAATTAAATGAAATTTGGCCCATAATTTAAAAAATTTCAATTAAAATCGGTATCAAACATTAAAACCACCATGGAATCAGGCCAGCTCGGCTAACTGAAAAAAGTAAGTTTTTAGGGCCTGATGAAAAGTCTAGAGGTGTGGGAATCACTTGTATCTCTGGGGGTAGATCATTCCAGATAGTAGGTGCCACCACAGAGAAGGCTCTCCCCCTGGGGGTCACCAGCCGACATTGTCTGGCTGACGGCACCCTGAGGAAGCCCTCTCTGTGGGAGCGAACCGGCCGGTGGGAGGCAATTGGTGGCAGAAGGCGGTCCCGTAAGTACCTCGGCCCTAAGCCATGGAGCGCTTTAATGGTGGTCACCAACACCTTGAAGCGCACCCGGAAGTCCACCGGAAGCCAATGCAGCTTGCGCAGGAGAGGTGTCACGTGGGAGCACCCTGTCTCTCCCATAATCCCCCGCGTAGCTGCATTTTGCACCAGTTGGAGCCTCCGGGTGCACCCCAAAGGGAGCCCCATGTAGAGAGTGTTACAATACTTACAATAGTTCAGACGAGAAGTGACGAGTGCTTGAGTGATGAGTGCATTATTTATTTCCTTTCCTTACCTTCTCCATCATGTATGTGAATACATGTTCCAAAAATACAGTTTTTAGATGGCATCTATGATATTAATTTAGCTTGCCTTAGCAAGTGGGTGTTGGCAGCATAAATTATGGAGAACATACTACTACCTGCAAAAACATCTAGAAAGATAGCATTCTTCCCTCCCCTTATTTGACTTGGAGCTCCATTGTGATGGGGAAATGATGGCATCATTTATTTATTTGCTTGTTTATTTAATTTCTATAGCCACCCATCTCAACCAAATTGACTCTGGCATGCACACAAATTATACTACATATTACAGCAAGTCTAAAGGTGTACAGTTTGTGGCTCCAAGATTGTAATCGCTAGAAATCATTGGGTGTGTCACTCCAACTCTCCCCAATGAACTACCAAATGTTATGATAACAGTGAGAACTTATTAAATGCAAGGGATATTGCCAGCTGTCTGCAATTAAAGTAAGATCGAATCTCGCCAGGCTCAAGGTTGACTCAGCCTTCCATCCTTTCTAAGGTAGGTAAATTGAGGGCCCAGTTTGTGCGGGCAATAAGATGACTTTGTATAAATATACAAAAGTATGAAGGCTATTGCTTAACGCACTGTAAGCCGCCCTGAGTCTCCGGAGAAGGGCGGCATATAAATCAAAAATTTTTTAAAAAACTGCTTACATTAATTAACTGAACTTTTTACATTAGTAACATGTTTTTAAAAAGTTACTTAAACTTTTACTTTTTATTCTGGCCCTATCCACTGCTTCAGTTCAAAGAGAACAAAAAACTCCTAAAATGGAACAATAGAAATAGCACTTGCCCCCAGAATTCTGCATTATATTGGGACAGCAGTGTTAAGTCTCCACAAAACACTCTAAAATCTATTCACTTGAGAGGATATGAGAAGTGGAGACAGATTGATTCTAATTTATTTAGTCTAATAGTAATAATAAAAGAACAATATTCAGACAAAAATAAAAGACACAGTAATGAAAGAAATTATGCAACTGATTTCAATTACGTACATTAGTGTCTCTCTGGTAAATTTTGGTTGTAATTCCTTAGATCCAGTAAAGAAATCTAAATGCTTAGATTTGAATAGAAAAGGCTATAAAGCAATATTTTCATAGAATAGAAAATCCAAGCATGTTTTAGGGTTTAGTGGGGTTACAACATGCATACGTGCAGTCAGGCTCTATTAATTTTGTCACACACAAGCACTAATCTCTAGATGCAAAAAGAAATGTGTGAATTAACCTGGAGTCTGAATGTCAGTTGCCACAGAAGATGATGAAACAAATGCATGCCTCACAAAGTCCTTAGCTTAATTTCCTGTAAGAGAAATGATTTATTATTAATGGCACTGCACTGGGGCTCAAGGAATAATGTACTTGTTAAATCTGACTGAATTTACCTGTGCTGATATTTCCAACTTTAGACAGGTTACTTCAGTTTGCTCTGCTAATAGAGGGCACCAGTGGTGGGATTCAAATTTTTTACTACCATGCCATGGGCGTGGAATGGTGGGCGTGGCATGGCTTGGTGGGCGTGGCAGGGAAAGGATACTGTAAAATCTCCACTCCCTCCCCACTCCAAGAGAAGGTTACTGCAAAATCCCCATTTCCTCCCGATCAGCTCCCACAGCACCTGAAGCCCCCGCCAACATGCCTGCAATCTCCACCGACCCACATACACTCCACGGTGTCTGCCCAAGGCATCCTCCCCCCACTCTCATACCACTTTGTGCTCCTTACTTGGGACACCCACTTTTTCCCACTTGATAGCCTGTATGGTCCTAGAGTTATGACAGCAAAAAAGGACGATGGGATTGGGATTGCCAAGCGATGTGATCATACGACAGTCACAGTTTACTACTGCACTGCTTGGCAATGGAAAGTGGGAGGAAGGAGCAGCTCTTTAGCCATACTTGAGCCCTACAGATGGGAAAGGCCTCCTCTGAAGAGGAAGTGTGAATGCACACAGAAACAAAGCAGATCTTAATCAGTGAATGAGGATCGTGGGAGCCATACAGGAGAGCTTAATTTGGGGAAACTGTCGTGTATGAAATTATAGTAAAACCATAACAATTTTTTTTTAAAAAAATCTAAAATTGTGAGAGTCCCCTTCAGACTGCGAGGCTGTAAGCTGTGGCTTGCTTAAGGTAAAGGTAAAGGTTCCCCTCACATATATATGCTAGTCGTTCCTGACTCTAGGGGGCGGTGCTCATCTCCATTTCAAAGCCGAAGAGCAAGCGCTGTCCAAAGACATCTCCGTGGTCATGTAGCCGGCATGACTAAATGCCAAAGGCGTATGGAACGCTGTTACCTTCCCACCAAAGGTGGTCCCTATTTTTCTACTTGCATTTTTTACGTGCTTTTGAACTGCTAGGTTGGCAGAAGCTGGGACAAGTAACGGGAGCTCATCCCATTACGCGGTACTAGGATTTGAACCACTGAACTGCTGACCTTTCGATCGACAAGCTCAGTGTCTTAGCCACTGAGCCACCACATCCCTTGCTTAGTTTATGCCTAAATCTGCCCTTGATCCCCCTGGCTGACAAACAGCTCAGACAGGGGAGTGTTTCTTGGCTGAAGTAGGAGGGTGCTCACTCCATGCATTGTGAGAACCCTTCTGGCTGCCCAGCTGCCACCCTGTCTTGCAAGCTGGCATTTCTTCATCATACGTCTCGTGGTCTCCCCTTTAGCAGGCTTCAGATGCAATGAACGCAATCTGAGCTCGTGTAATTTTCGGTAAATTATATCAATGTTATGTAAATTACGTAAAATGTATGTATATTGCATAGCTTTAAAATAATGCACAAAAATCATTACATAATGTACTTATATTTATACACAATAATATATAGATTTAGATGTAATGGGCATTTGGCTGGCAGACTTTCAGCTAGTCTGCAAAATCAGGGTGTTACTTTTAGCTAAATTCAGTGGGGATGGTGTATTTAAAACTGCAGCTGGCAAAGCCTGTTGAGAGAGGATCAACATGCTGAAAGGATGCTAAATAGGTGCAGACTGACCAGTATGAAAAAAGTATGTTAAGATAGTTTACTAATATAGTGTAAGAGTCAGGTCAGAAGCAGAAAAGCCTGACACCACATTACTTGATTTTCAAAATGGAGACAAGTGGGGACATTGCCCAAGACACAGTGGCTTCAAGCACATTTATACCATACAAGTGGGGGAGGGGAAGGTATTAGGATTTATTATACCTTGATTGCATTACAGATGGGGCTTCTATTTGATTCATAGCAATTGCAGGAATGTTTTTGTCACTGTTTCATTAGCTACGGTAAAAGCAATGATCCCAACTTTCCTGTTGCGATACAGTGAACAAGGTTGGCTAGTCAGACTTTCTTTCTTTTTCCTATCTCCTGTCTCCAAATTGATTTGCTTAACTAGTTCTTAGCATTTTTTAATTTTGCATATGGTTACTTATCATGAAAAGAAAGAGTTTGCTGGATATATATAAAGGTAAAAGATAAAATATATATAAAATGTGTGTATGTGTGTGTACATGTTGTAACACATATGTTTCACATCTCTCTCTCTCTCACACACACACACACACACACTCACAAACACACATGTATGTATAATTAAAAAGTAGCATATTATAAATGAAAAGGTAAACTGAATTCCTAACCTTGATCCAATGTGTCCATCTATGCCCATCCCAATTATGTCAGACTTTCCCCACCTCTCCCCTGGTACTAAATGTAGAAATCTTCATCAAAATTTCCATGACGAAAGTGAAAATGAATGCAAAGCACTTTCAGTAAAAGTGTTCCGCTTTGCATGTAGAAGAACCCACATTAGTCCCTGGTCACTCCAATCAGGTCTGGGAAAGAGTCCATCCTGAAACAGTTGGCTGTTGCCACTCAAAATAGAGAGTACTGAACTAAGTACTAGGCCAAATATGATGGAATAAGGCATTCCTACTCTGGAATGCAAGTCCCTTTTCTTGAACAAGTCATACAAAGCTATCAAACGTATATTAAACAGGTGATGTTGCCCCCAAATATCCACTACCCTATTAATTCTGTTTTTGCCTTGAGTATAACATTAACCAAGAAAGTGTGTCTAGAAGAAAAATGGAGCAATGTATTGTACTGGAATACAAATTACAATCCCATCCTACACTGTACCTTTACCCTTGCTAACCCCTATGCTAACAGCCTGCTTTAAATCACTGAGGAACATGGAAAAGATCTGAGGTAAAATCGGAAATAGCTAATATAAGCTTTTCTTTTTAAATTATTTCTGAGTTTGGAATACTGAAATATATTGAAATAATCTATTAATAGATTGGAATATCTCAAAACCATTGTCCAAACAAATATCTTCTGGGTTTTCCGAGAAAGGTTACAGGTAGTCTTCTACTTACAACTGGTCGCTCATTGACTATTCGAAATTACAATGGATTCCCAAAAAAGTATTTACACTCTTAATTCAATGTTCTGATAGCCTCCACATCATGGTCATGTGATCGCATTTTGGGAGTGTGGCAACCAGCTCCCATTTACAGCCATTTACAGCATCCCATAGTCATAGGACATTTATTTACAGGACAGGACAGGACAGGACAGGACAAGTAAGAACAGAACAGAACAGAACAGAATGTGTAATTAGATAAAACAGCTTATCTCTGTTTTCCAGCAAATGGGTTCATTTAACAACCATAGTAGTCGCTTAACAACTGCAACATTTGCAGAATTTCCAGAATTTCATGTTCACGTGAGGGAATTCCAAGAGTTGCAATCTTAAAACACCTGGAGCAGTTCAGGCTGTGGCTGAGTATTACAGAAGCACTTGTACACAGATATTAGTACTATCAGAGAAGACAGGGGAAAAATACATTCCTTTTTTTTTCACCCTTTATTACCCATGCTTCTGTGCCTAGATGATAAATCAATATCAGTGAGGCAGTTAACTTTGTGGAAGAAAGTATTGGAATGTGTGTTCTAAGTATCAATTTCAGACACAAGGAAAAATAAAAACCTCATTTTGACATTTGTATTAATCACTCAGCATACATCACCAAATGGTTACTTCTAAAAATTTTCTGAGATGCATCCCTATAGTATTAGCTCTAACAAGATGCAACAATTCCCAATATTGTTTTAATTCTGCTCCTCCAATTCAGTAAGGAAGTGCATGTGCTTGTGTACATGCATGAAAGATAAAGAGAAGGAGATCAAATATCTTACTAAATATTATTTTCCCTCTGGTAAAGAGGGAATAATTCAGAATAGACAAAAGTCTACACCTAGAGTAGGTTAAAAAGGAAGCATTTTTAAAAAAGAATAAAAACAGAAATAAATGTCATGGAAATCTGGATAAGCAATTATATATTGTGTGATATGGCACTCCAGTTGTGTTTTGTTGGGGAATATTTGTCTTGCTAATAGGTAGTGGATGGGAATATGAATACAGCCATATTTACACTGTACACTGTTCTGTGCAGCAACTGTTGGTTCTCATTTCCCATGCAAATAACTGATCAAAATTACCTGAATTTCTAGGAAGACACAAAAAAGGAACGTGTAACCACCGTCAACCTAAAATGCAGAGCAATCAGATCAACTTGCTGATAATGGAAAGATAACAGGTAAGAGGGAAAAGAAGAAGAAAATGATTGTGTTAGTTTAATATTAACCCGAAGAGATTGAAGGGCTTTCACTGGAAGCATGGAAACACATCTGTTTCAAACAGGATGCAAAAAAAAGGGGCAAGGTTCCAACAAGTGAGTTTTTGTGTAACAAATCTAAAACCTCTAACCTAAACATTACTAACACCTGAGAGCTAAGTTGCTGCAGACCATCATGTTTTAGGAAAGTGGTAGCCAACCCTAACCCTAACCCCTTTCCTGAACGCTGCGTGCAATATCAAATTTGCCACTTATTTCCATTGAAAAATGAGTTCTTGATGAAGCTTTATAGATCGTACGCTTCAAATGTAAATACGAATTTATTGAGCAAAACTGATCATCATTAAAAGCCCACCCCGAGGTTTCACATTTATGGCCCAACCTTCTTTTTAAAACTTTTTCAACTAGAAAAGAATTTCCTTGGGCAACCCGGCAGCAGCCAAAGATGACCAATCCCAATTGCTGACCATATCAGCAACCATTTTGTCAATGAAGCATATGAGCACCGTGCATATGCACGCACACAGCAAACCAGTAGCAGTCCTCAGAGGATGTCACCACTGGTTGGGAGGAGCCCTTCCATAACAGAAATAATAACTATGTTTGGAGATGACAAATAAATACATGGAGTAAAATTTAATATTAATATTAATTTATTGTTCATAGGAGCCGGTCAGGCAATAATTCTAAAAAGGGCCTATTAGCAAACAAAAAGATGTCATAACGACATCTTGAAAATTCTCCTTGTCAACCAGTATTGCACATTTTCACTTGTCTCCTAAAAAGTGGGCAATTCTATAGGCCTTGACTTACGACCACAATTGAGCCCATAATTTTGATTGTTAAGAGAATTCTGGGAGTCGAAGTCCACCAGGCTTAAAGTTGCCAAGATTGGAGACCCCTGGTTAAGTGAGACAGTTAAGTGAATCTGTCTTCTTCGTTGATTTTGCTGGTCAATAGGTCGCAAAAGAGGATCATGTGACTTTGGGACACAGCAACGGTCAGAAGTATGAGTCAGTTGCCAAGCGTCTGAATTTTGATCACATGATTATGGGGATGCTACAAAGGTTGTAATTGTGAAAAACGATTATAAGTCACTTTTTCCAGTGCGGTGGTAACTTTGAATGGTCACTAAATGAACTGTTGTAAGTTGAGGACTACCTGTATTTTTGTCAACGCTATTTAATCAAGGGGCGTAACAGGACATCAAACCCAAAATGTTCATTTGACTAAATCCAGCAAAGTTTCAGAGTTTCATAAATGCCAAACCAATAGCAATAGCACTTAGATTTATATACCGCTTCACAGTGCTTTACAACCCTCTCTAAGCGGTTTACAAATGTCAACAAATGTCAGTTTATTGCCCCCATAATCTGGGTACTCATTTTACCCACCTCAGAAATAAATATATTGAGAACTTCCTCATAGAAAGCTCTTGCCTTGTCAATTGTTTTCAGCCTGTATTTAAAAATCAGTTGTTTTATGTATTCAGAGTAGCAGAAGATTCTTTCCCACAAGCAATGCAAGCTAATTTGTAATTATTCCAAAATATAGCTATTCGGGAAAATAATTGTTGTCCCTTCCTTTTAAACATTAAAAGATTTGGTAGGGTCTTCAAAGAAACAGGAAGGAAAGACAGAGGCATGTTCCAGGAGATGGTCTTACGAATTCCTCCCAAGTTTCCATAGAAATGCATTGATTAGAGACATAATTTCACTTAATATTTTCTCTTTTCTTGAGGGTTATGCTTGCTTACACTAAATGAGCACCTTCCCCTTGCAATCATTTTCTTCTTTTGTTCAGCTCAGTAGGTTTCCTAACTGGTGGATTTTATTGAGTTAAATCAAGCTGTCACTTCATCTGCCTGAAGGATGACTCAAATACAACACATAATAATAAAAGAAAAGTAGGATAAAATAATCTTGTCAAGCCAGGAAAAAACCGATTGCTTGAAGTTGTAGCCTTCAATCAATACACTAATTCCACAATTTATGCCTCTTTCAATTGGAGAGGAAGGAACCCCTGATAGGGAATTTCTTGGCTCACTGACCAACTTTGACCTTCTATCTATGTGAGTGCAGGATTAGCAAGGGCTTCTGGTTAGCAAAATCACGTATGAAAATAGTTGACATTTGAGGCGCCAACTTTATTAATTTCAGAAAGGCAAGAGGTGCATATTGCTTAAGTTGTGCCCCTCCCAAACAGGAATCTACTGTGAAGTTAAAAACCTATGTACCTGCTTGTTAAGTATGTTAAAAAGAGAGAGAGTGTGTGTGTCCCATACTATGGCATTGGCAACTTCAGAAGTTTAAAAGCAAATTAGTCTCTCTTTTGTTTACTATATTTTCCCCAATTTAGTACAACTACAAATAAAAGAAAGAATTTTTTTTGCCCAACAGTTTATGAAGATAGTTATTCATTTCATATTTCCAGTTTGGGGATGTGGGAAATAATGAGAGCCAGTTTGGTCTAGTGGTGAAGACACCAGTCTAGAAACCTGGTGACCATGAGTTCTAGACAGTGGTGGGATTCAAATTTTTTTACTACTGGTTCTGTGGATGTGGTTTGCTAGGCGTGGCATGACTTGGCTTGGTGGGCATGGCAGGGGAAGGATACTGTAAAATCTCCATTCCCTCCCCACTCCAGGGGAAGGTTACTGCAAAATCCCCATGTTCTCCCGATCAACTGGGACTCAGGAGGCAGAGAATAGATGGGGGCGGAGCCACTCAGAGGTGGTATTTCAGTGGTGGGTTTCAAATATTTTTTACTACTGGTTCTGTGGGTGTGGCTTGGTGGGCGTGGCAGGGGAAGGATACTGTAAAATCTCCATTCCCTCCCCAATCCAGACGAAGGTTACTGCAAAATCCCCATTTCCTCCCGATCAGCTGGGACTTGGGTGGCAGAGAATAGATGGGGGTGGGGCCAGTCAGAATTTTTACTAACGGTTCTCCGAACTACTCAAAAGTTCCACTACCAGTTCTCCAGAATTGATCAGAACCTGCTGAAACCCACCTCTGTGGTATTTACCAGTTCTCCGAACTACTCAAAATTTCTGCTACCGGTTTCCCAGGACTGGTCAGAACCTGGTGAAACCCACCTCCGGTTCTAGTCCTGCCTTAGCCATGAAAGCCAGCTGGGTGACTTGGAGCCAGTCATTCTCCTTCAGCCCAACTCACCTTACAGGTTTATTGTTGTGGGGGAAAATAAGAGGAAGAAAGAGTATTAAATATGTTTGCTGCCTTGAGTTGTTTATAAAAAATAAATAAATAAAGACAAGATATAAATAATAAATAAAATGATCCTCAAACTTTTATCTGCTTTTAACAACTCCAGTCTTAAAATTCAAAGGTGACAAAATACAACTTCCTGCAATATTAGTAATTCTTTTTTAAAGAAATAGTTACTAATTATATTTAGAAACTCATCTTTTTGCTTTTTTTTATTTGCAAGTTGTAGTCAAATTTGCATAGCTTTAAAAATAACAATAAACTGCTTCACTTAAAAAAAGTCCTAGATGGTCGTCGGCTATCAGATTTTCACTTTGCCTTCATAACTTCTCCCCTTGCAGACAGAACCAGGAAATAATAAAAAAAAACTTTGGTTTAGCAATCCATTTATATTTCACCCTGCCACCTGCTTAACTGAAGTTATGGCAAGATATCAAATAGGGTTGCTGAATCAATACTGCCTTTCTGCCCTATACGTTAAAAAAAATACCTGTCATATCAGCTGTCAAGTTAAAGTGTCAGTCCATATTGTCTGACTTAAATCGTAAGTTTGCTTCTCTCAGTTTGCTGGTTAGAAAGCACAGTTTTGTTTTTCAACTAGTTATATCGGCCTTCTGATTTCCTCAATTGCTAGCTCAGTAGTTCCCAGCCTTTTTTTGGCCATGCTCCACCTAAGCATCTCTAAAATCCTGATGCCCCCCACCCCATGACATATAATTCTTACTATTCAAAAAGTGAACTCCTACTTAGACAGGAGGAAGCCTACAAGGCCATTAACTTGGTTTAAACAAGGGTCCAATTGCCACCATTAAAAATCAAATTGCCCCCCTGTGGGGTGTCGGCCCCACATTGGGAACCACTGCGCTAGATAGATATGTTGGAACAGAGGTGGGTTTCAGCTGGTTCTGACCAGTTCTGGAGAACCAATAGCAGAAATTTTGAGTAGTTCGGAGAACCAGTAGTAAAAATTCTGACTGGCCCCACCCCCATCTATTCTCTGCCACCCAAGTCCCAGCTGATCGGGAGGGAATGGAGATTTTACAGTATCCTTCCCCTGGAGTAGGGTGGGAATGGAGATTTTACGGTATCCTTCCCCTGCCACACCCACCAAGCCATGCACACCAAGCCATGCCACGCGCACCAAGCCACACCCACAGAACCGGTAGTAAAAAAAAATTGAAACTTACCACTGTGTTGGAACTACCATTTCCAGAATTCTCAGTTCTTTCAAATAAATAATTATTTTCAGCAAATTCCCCTGCCATGATCCACATCCAAAAAAGGAGATCCATGTAATCTTCTCCCCAATGGTTGTGCAATTTGCATATCACCAAATCAGATCATTTTCTTACCCGTTTCATCTAGCTTTCTTTCAGCATTTTTCCAGGATTTGGGATAGGAACTGAACTAACAATTCCTGATGTGCAGACACGTGCTCTATCATCAGCAATATCTCTTCCCTTGTTATGGATTTTCCCTTTCACTTAGAAAAGGAAAATTATCCAATAAATGCCATAACAGCAAAGAATCGTTGGGTGCTTCTATTTGGCATGAAAGAAACACCCAACAGTTCTATGCTGCTATGGCACATATTGGATAATTTCCCTTTTCTAAATGAAAGGGATGGTTTGACTTTATTTCATTCCCGCCCACCCCCCACCCACCCCAATGACTGCTGGAAATGAAGGTTTCAGTTACAAAATCAATAATCATCATGGTCATAATTTAGTTAAAAATTGGTAAGGAAGGATAGAAATAATATTCTTATAGAAAGACACAGGTGTGTTTTGGCCTACATCTTTTGACCCTGCGCCTTTAAAAATGCCTGTCATGTCCACTGTCAAGTTAAAGTGTCAGTCCATATTGTCTGACTGAAATCATAAGGTTGCTTGTCTCCATGTGCAGATGATTAGGCCTGATTTTTAATCATCAATTACCCAAACTAGAAAGATAGTGGATAAGTGTCATCTTTCTAAGTTCTTTTTATTGAGGAGGTAGGATGAAGTTGCACAGACAATGGGAAGATCACTGAAAGCTGTTATGCCAGCTCTCCGCTAAGCCTGGCCAAGATGAAGGGCCAATTGTAATGTTAGGCACAAATGAGATAACAGGCAGCCAATGTAATGGGGAAGCAATCTCTGAACTGTTTCTTTCTCTTAGAGTCATAGTTGTGCTTCACATTTTCAACCTTACACTACAGTAGAGGTCCCTAACACATTACAGGGTTCCAGTGGTGAAATTCAAATTTTTTTACTACCGGTTCTGTGGGTGTGACTTGGTGGGGCGTGCTTGGTGGACATGGCAGGGGAAGGATACTGCAAAATCCCCATTCCCTCCCCACTCCTGGGGGAAGGATATTGTAAAATCTCCATTCCCATCCCACTCTGGGGCCAGCCAGAGGTGATATTTGCCGGTTCTCTGAATTACTCAAAATTTTCACTTCCGGTTCTCCAAACTGCTCAAAATTTCCGCTACCGGTTCTCCAGAACCTGTCAGAACCTGCTGGATTTCACCCCTGCAGGGTTCAGCTGGAAATCCAGTTGGTTCATGAGCACGAAATAGAAAGGTGCACCAACTTGCCCAAAGGATATGAGACTTCAGGAAAAGTATTATTAGAATTCAGCAAGCTGCTGATCCCTTATTTATGTTTATTTACCATCAAAGAAAAATCTATTAGAAGTTTTACTTCAACAACTAACTTTTCTTGGACTAAATTTATTATCAAGGTTTAGAAAGGAAGCATCCTTCATGGCTTTCAGCTAACAATCCCTGGACCACATTCCCTGTTGTATTTTTCTTTATTCTCTTACGTTATGTATGTCTCCTGTCACATCCACTTGAATTGACTTAATATTAGTGGCAAATGGTGCATTTGCAACCTTCAGCAGAACGAATTGAAATGAATTGAAAATAACCTTTTTTCTACTCATTACATTGATTGTTTGATTATTTCTTCTGCTGGCTGATCATGATTCCAGCCTGCATAATACAAATTCTATGTATAATCAAGGCAATCTCTTCCACACTCAAGCCATTAGTGTTGCCAGTACATATTCATGAAAATATGCCTGAAAATTGTTATTCGCATGTGGAGAAAAAACCCACAGAAATAGCTTTTTTCCTTGTTTCCACAAAACATTCCTCTATTTTTCCTGAGTTGCTTCTGTTCAACTCCAGTAGCTTCTAAGATGTAGCTACCTCTCTTTATACTCTCCTTAATCATCATCCCGTACCAGGAACCTTCAGCTTGCAAAGAGGGAAAAAACGCTAAGGTTTAGGTAAGTTTTGTTGTCCTACTCTGAACTTGTTGATATACTTCTAGAAATGTGGTGCCCAGAATCATACACAGTATTCCAGCTGTGGTATCCTTAGTAGAGAGAGTAATTAGGACTCCTTCTGATGCAGTCCCAAACTGTATTAGCCTTGTAGAAGTGAGTTCACATTGCTGTCAAATGTTCAGCAGCTTGTAATCAATGACCACCCTCAAATCCTTCTCCAGTGCAGTTCTTCCAAACCATGAATCCCCCATGTCCTCCTCATCATGCCATACCTTATCTTCTTCCTATTGAAAGACATGTTGTTCTTTTCAGCTCAGTCTTCCAACCTCCCCAGATTGTTCTGGATTGAATATTGTCCCAATTTTGTATCCGATTAAAACAGCCAATTCATACCAATATCAAGGTAATTAATACAAATGTTGAAAAATTACTGTCCCCGAAATCCCTTTAACACCCCACTGGCTACTGCTGTTCAATGATGAAGAGAGACATTAATACTCTCCAAGTACAGTTAATTAGCAGTTGTAGGCCCACCTTATTTTAGTGTCATCTAAACACACAAATCAAATTAGATTATATCCAATTGACCACTAAAGTAGTGACTTGGCCAACGTACACAATATTTGTCTCACGTGAGCTATGGATGCTTCCCCAGATACCTCTCCAGATGTCAGCTCAGAGGAGGATGAACCAGTTCCAGGCAATCAGGAGGGGAGTTAGTCAATGGCTCCAAGCAGCTGTCTGAGAGTGATTTGGCTGAAGCACATGTGCAGCAGGACAGCCTTGAGGCTTCAGGTGGGGAAAGCATGCAGCTGCAGCTGGTCAGTGATGAGGAAGAGGAACTGCTTTCTGTACTGATCTAAGAATACGTAGAGCAGAGAAAAGGCAGGAGCAGTGAAGGTCATCCTGATTAATTGTGAGGAGGCAGCCTCGCCCATCTTTATGGGCTGCATCAGAAGCTGGCTATTTAGCACAACTGACAGATGAAGACGATGCTGGGAACAACATGTTCATTTCCTTGCTGTGTGTTTTTGCCTTGAATGTTGGATTGTGTCTCTTCAGCTGCTGCCTTGCCTTGCTTTTGCCTGTGAATTTGCCTTGTCTTCTGGATTTGCCCTTGCCTTGTCTTTGCCTTGGAACTTGCCTTTGCCTTGGGAACTTGCTTTTGCCTAGTAGACTGGACTTGCCTTTGCCTTGAGAACTAGTGTTGGCTTCATTTGAGTAGCCTGTAGAATTCATTGGGGTTTATTTATTGTTTCTTTATTGGTTCGATTTATATTCTGCCCTTCTCTGGAGACTCAGGGTGGCTTACAATGCGTTAAGCAATAGCCTTCATACTTTTGTATATACCTGCTTAGTAGGGCTTTCCCCCTCCCAAGCGGTGTTCTTTTTTATACAAAGTCAGCTTATTGCCCCCACAAACCGGGTCCTCATTTTACCTACCTCGAAAGGATGGAAGGCTGAGTCAACCTTGAGCCTGGTGAGATTTGAACTTGCAGTAATTGCAGGCAGCTGGTGCTACTTAACAGCACTTTAGTCTGCTGCGCCACCAAGGGTTGAGCTAGTTAGTGCTGGCATAAGGAATTTCTGGGGAATTCCAATTCAAGCTGGAAAGCCTTAATAAAGAGCGATGTGTGTGCGTGTCAGTGGTGGGTTGCTACCGGTTCTCCCAGATTGGGCGAACTGGTAGCGGCGGCAGCAGGAGGCTCTGCCCACCCGCGTGGACATCTCTGTGCATGCGCAGAAGCTTCTGCACATGAGCAGAAGTGTTGAGCGCATGCGACCACACGCGAGCAAACCGGTAGTGACGGGGTTTGAATCCCACTACTGATGTGTGTGTGTGTGAATGGGCCAGCATAGTTAATAAGAATTATAAGGTTCCTTAGGTTTCTTGGGAAACAGGATCCTCACCACTTTTTAAAGAAATCTGTTATCCTTTCCAAGGCTGATTTTTAGCCTTGAAGGGTAGGAGTTAAAGGAACAAGTAGCATGACGTACAACCAAGTCTATGTCTACCTCCTAGAACCTCAAAAGCTGCCATTGAAATTACCCAATCGAAATAGGCAGCGCTGGATATATATGTTCAATCATCTTCACTTTACTTCTAAGTAATGTATTCAAGAACATACTATTAGATGTCTATTAAGTTAAATTCCCAGGTAAAAAATGACGGTAACATAAATAACAGATAGGGAAGGTTGATTGATTGTACTTGTAATTTTGAAGACTGCCTCAGACTAGATACGGACCGAGCAAATGTTTATTGTGAAAGAGGAGCACACAATTATCTAAAATGTAATCTTAATGTGAGTTATTAAAAACAGATTACATTATAAATGGGCGATGCAATTTACACATTACAGCATAAAGTGTATACAAGACATGCAGCTTCTTCTACTGTGCAACAACCTGCAAATCGGAAGATATAGACAGAAGGGGCGGGTGAAAGGAGGGGAAAATGCCGCTATCTTTCTCTAAATGGATGTATGTGGTGTTGATAGTCAGATACAGCTTTCACCTTTATCCCAGCTTGTTTCTGACCCACTGAGTTAGTGTTAATCACCCCTGTAGGCACCAATAATTTCCCATATGTGGATTTTGATAAGTTAGAGCACCCACTTTATTTCAAGAAGATTCCAGCTGACTATCCAGTTATCGCAATGGACAGCTTCAAGCACTTCCATGCCAGTCCTTGTATTCTTAGCTTTATCAAGTGCTTTGCACTTTTTTGTCTTTTATCTCTTAATTGAGACCTGACTGCAAGAAAAGCCTATCTCTTAAAGTGTGTTGCATTACGTATTAACTTTAAGGCTACTTGAGGGACAGAAAGCCTTAAGAAAGGCTGCTGGAGAGAGGTGGGAAATCTTTCTCAATCTCTATTTAGAAAAAGGGAGCGAGGAAATGTGTAAATGCTGCAATGTAATAAAAAAAAGTGTCCCTCTTTTTTTTTTTTTTCCTCTCAGCAATCCCAAAAGATGTTTAAAAACAGAGTAAAAAACTTTTATACGCAGTATCCTTTCTGATAATAAATTGCTATACAATGACTTGGGGAAAATAAAAGAGATACGATGTTAGGAAATCAACCGAGCGCAAGCAGAGAAATTATTTTGTAATTAAAGGTGATAGAGAATTCCTCATTTATTTTGTAGCAATGGTCCGTTAGTTCATTCATATGTGAATGCTGCTTATAAATAGATTTATTTTGTAGCTGTTTTATTTTTTTATGACAAAAAAAAAAGAAGAGAAAATAACCTCCACTAATTTCATTAATTATTCTGATATTACAGAAACCAGAATGAGGACAGACATAGACAAGAGGGATTGGTGTTGGTATTTGTTTGTTTGCCTTTTTCTTTTTAAAATATATGAATTATTTCTTAAGTAAACACACATTCCCCAAAAACCTCACCAATGATTGCATTTATTGTGGTGGGGTTTGTTTTTGGCTTTTTAATAGCTGAATTTTAATGATTTTTTTTTAAAAAAAACTTTTGTCTTTATTTGCATTTTACTGTTACCTTTTTTTTAAGCATTCTTTTGGACAGAATATGGTAAATGATGTAAATTAATAAGAAAATATCCATCCTACTTGACCTGACCTCTCTTATGCTAGCAAGGAGACACCTTGATTGCTTAAGATGTAGTTTCTAGGTTAATCTTCCACCCCAGATGTCCACTCAACATTTTAGACCTCACATTCCATAATTCCCTGCGGAATATCATATTAAATGTTGAATTTTAAGGTGCTATAAAAATTTTGAAGGAAAAATCATCGGTCGCAATATGATTATAATGAGGTTTGACAATAATATCTCCAGCACAAAAACAAAAAGAGTTCATATATTCCATGTAGCGTAATATGAAAGTCATTGCAAGAATAATTGATGCAATTTGCACTACTGTAGTCATGGCACTAATATTTTAAATAAAGAATAACTTTGTTTAGAAGTCATACTAGAGTTTGAAAAAGCTTGACCGACTATAGTTTTGAGAACTCTTTAAGAGTCCAAACCTGTGAGGCCAAAATGTAGCTTGGTATATTATTATTCTTTAGGTTTCCCAGTTCTATAAATTTAGTATTAAAGTAATGGCAAAATGTTAGCTATGTTGAAATAAAATATGTCCAGAAATGTGCATTTTGTGAAAAAATATATTTTGAAGTACATTTATAATATCTAAGTATGCATTTTATGCTTTTAATATATAACCAAAGGAAAAAAAAAAGATAAAACTGATAAAACTAGATTTAAGAATTAATCCCACAAAAGTGCTATCGACCAAAACTGAATTTTCCTTACTTAATGGATATATCTAGAGAAACTTCTTTATCAGCATTTATAGCCTATTATGACCATTAAGCTGGGCTATTTATGCATGAGCATTTCTAGCCACATTCATATTACATCCAAAATATAATTATTATACTTTATTCCAAAGTTACAATTAATACTAACAATACTCCTAATAAATAATTTATTGTATGCCTTTAGTAAATTAAAAAAACAGAAATTACAAAAATACATCCTCTAAAATTAGTTGATTATAAAGCTCAACAGCAAACAAATATTAACCCCAAGACACATTAACATTAAAAATAATATTGTATGATATGACTGTGCACATATGTGTCCATAGTTAAAATAAAGCCTATCTTTAGCAGTAGAGCTAGCTTTTCAGGGTTAGTTATTTTAATTCTTTAATTCTAATACCATTAACTGGATTTGTTCAGAAGTAAAGATCTTTGAAGCTTTATAGCCTGAACCCAGGGGCTGAATATTTACTTTTTCTCAACATGTTAAGAAAACCATAATGATTTAATGGAATTACCATCACCTCAGTGACACCTGAAATAAAATAAAGTAGCAAAGCAAGAATGGTTAGTCCAAAGGATTATTGTCCCTTCCATTGTAAGAGAAGCTAAGTGAAATAAGGAGGAAAGGAATCATTTGATTCTAAACAATACCTTCCTCCCACCTTCTTTTCCTTGTTCTTCCTATCCACCAAATCTGTGAATAGCATTCCAAACATTTGGATATAGGTTACATCTGGAGGGAGTAAGATGTTTTCTATTACTTTCTATTCTTGTTTGGAAAGGATGAGAATTACTCCTCCAGCTTTCCGACTGCTGTTTTCTCAGCTTTCTATGACACCAAGCCGCCATACCTTTCTGTGTTTCCATGTTTCCTCTGTAGAATATTGAAAATTAATCTCTCACACACATTGTTTGCTAAGGCTACAGCAATAAAAGTATTGAAAAGAGAACCAAGTTACCACAAAATGAATTCTCAGCAGGCCTAATTTCAAGAGTTAGCAAAGCTGGGCAACTGCCAAAGGACCTTCTGAGTTCCTGTTGAGACTATTACCAATGCTGCTGCTCCCATCGCCATTGCCACTTGCTTTCAATGCTGTCAGTACCACCTCATTTCTGACAGACTGTCCAAGGGATGACCAGTTTCTTAAATGGAAGTCGAATTGAACCAGCTATCCTCTTGCCACATTAGGTTACCTAAAACTCAGTGTCAGAAGTCAATGCTATCTGCCTAGCAGGAAAGCTAGAAAGTAAAACCAGCATAGAAAAACAATGCTACTAACTAGTCCATGGACATAGTTGCTTGACTGTAATAGGGCTATCTAGCTATGATAGCAGAAAACCCTAATAAGTTGACATTATCAGTTGTAGGAAAAGATCCCATTAGATCCCTGGTTCTTATCATACTAATTTACCTTTAAGTATTATCGTGTGTGTGTGTTTGTGTGTGTGTGTGTGTGTGTGTGTGTGTGTGTATCAGTGGTGAAATCCAATTTTTTTTACTACCAGTTCTGTGGGCGTGGCTGGATGGGCATGGTGTGGCTTGGTGGGCGTGGCTTGGTGGGGGTGGCAGGAGAAGGATACTGCAAAATCTCCACTCCCACCCCACTCTGGGGCCAGCCAGAGGTGGTATTTGCCGGTTCTCCAAACTACTCAAATATTCCACTACCAGTTCCCCGAACTGCTCAAAATTTCCACTACTACTTCTCCAGAACCAGTCAGAAGCTGCTGGATTTCAACACACACACACACACACACACACAGAGAGAGAGAGAGAGAGAGAGAGAGAGAGAGAGAGAGAGAGAGAGAGGGAAATATTCAGCACAGAATGAGGCAACCCTTTTTATATATGTTTTTTATTTCACTGAATATTTTCATGTTTCACTGAAGATTCAGGGTATTTCTGCTAAAAGAAACCATCCTATAAGAAAAGGGTTTTAGCAGAATATAACCTGCATGCCACTAGTTTCTCTGCTTTCTTAATAGAATAGAGTAGAATAGAATTTTTTGTTGGCCAAGTGTGATTGGACACACAAGGAATTTGCCTTGGTGCATACGCTCTCAGTGTACATAAAAGAAAAGATACGTTCATCAAGAATCATAAGGTACAACACTTAATGATAGTCATAGGGTACAAATAAGCATAGCAAACAGTCAATATAAATCGTAAGGATACCAGCAACAAGGTTACAGTCATACAGTCATAAGCGGGAGGAGATGGGTGGTGGGAACGATGAGAAGATTAATAGTAATGCAGACTTAGTAAATAGTTTGACAGTGTTGAGGGAATTAATTGTTTAGCAGAGTAATGGTCTTCGGGGGAAAACTGCTCTTGTGTCTTAACAATTCAATTTTATTATACACAGAATATTGATGGCTGACTGCAGCTAAACAGTTGTTATTCAAAAGATCTAAATGAAAGGACCATAAACCTGAAAGTCTGTAAGCCATCTCTAAATTTATTGGGAATTATTATCTTTTTTTAATTTTGCGGTTATTTGATACTGCTAAAATACAGCAGAGGTTTACAAACTTTGCAGTACTGTAATCCCATAAACCGTTAAGTAAATTTGTGTGACATTCCCTGCCCCCCTGCCCCCGCATCTGTTGAATAATATGGATGGTTTTGCCAGTGTTAGGATTGGGCAAGAAATAAACAGATCTTTTACTTTTATTTATTATGCTTTATGAAATGAATAGAGAGAGAGAGCCAATTTGGTGTAGTGATTAAGTCAGCAGGCTAGAAAGCGGGGAACTGTGATTTCATGCCCCATTTTAGCTATGAAACCCAACTGGGTGACCTTGGGCCAGCCATTCTCCCTTAGCCCAACTCACAGGACGGTTGTTGTGGGGAAAATAGGAGGTGGAAGGTGTGTTTGATATGTTCACCTCCTTGAGTTGTTTGCAAAAATAAGAAAGGTGGGATATATATTAAATAATTAATTAATTAATTAATTAATTAATTAATTAATTAATTTTAGATATTTTAACCCAAGAGTCACAGGAAACAATATGTATCTTTTTCAGGAGAAGTAAGAGTACTGTACAAAGTCATTTCCATTTTCTTTGAGCAAACCTAGAGAAAACTTGCACAGTTCAAACCGGGAGCAAAGCATTGGACAGTGTTCCCATTTTCCTTAGGCACACCTGAATAGCCTTCTTTAAAAAAAGAAAAAAAAGAATCTCCCCAACCCTGCTCCTTTAGATATACTGAGTTGAAGTTTCCAATACTACAGAGCCTGTAGTACAGTGGACTAAAGCACTGTTATTAATAGATTAACATCTGCTGCTTGCAATTACTGCAAGTTCAAATCTCCCCAGGCTCAAGGTTGACTCAGCCTTCCATCCTTTCAAAGGTAGGTGAAATGAGGACCCAGATTGTGGGGGCAATAAGCTGACTTTGTATAAATATACAAAAGTATGAAGGCTATTGCTTAACGCATTGTAAGCCGCCCTGAGTCTCCAGAGAAGGGCAGCATATAAATTAAAGCAAATATATATATATATATTCCTTTTTAATGGCTTTACTTGCTAGGCATCAGTTGCAATTCAGCAGCATTGGTAAACCTTTCTCTCTACAGGTATCATTGACCTAATGTGACACTGTTAAGGATAAACAAGGCAATTCTGAGACTTCCCATTCTCAGTGTTCCCATTCTCCCATTATTGCCAACTTAAACTGTTGTGAAATAGCAGCCAGGTCTATCTTTATATGCTTATAATGCAAGCTATATTTTCTACTCTACTCTATGACCTAGAGCCTAATTTCTTGGCATTTCAGCACAAGGAGAACAAACATTAATTTTCCTAGGCATTTTAAGTAGGACTGTTTATCTCAGTTCATTTTCAAATGCTGCCCCTTGATTTTATTTTTATTATTACCGTATTATTATATGTTATATTATTAAAAACCACCATTTTAAAAAAGGAGATGGAGAAAATAAATCTGTGAGATAAATACATACAAATATATTCAGGGCAGAGTCTTACTAATCAGGTTTACAAATTCGTGCATTGAACCACAAAGTCTACAGTTCATTTCTATAATATTTTATAAAATCTTTTCTAAAAGAGAAGGGAGAGAGAGAAAGATGAAATAGGGTAATACATCAATGTATGTAATAGTGCTGACTTCTTTTCACAAAGCACCAGTAGGCAGGACAAGAAACAATGGATGGAAACTAACCAAGGAGAGAGGCAACCTAAAACCAACGAGAAAATTCCTAAAATTGAGAACAATTAACCAGTGGAACAAATTGCCTTCAGAAATTGTGGGTACCCCAACACTGGAGGCTTTTAAGAAGAGACTGGATTAGAAATAGTATAGGTCTCCTACAGGAGCAGGAGGGATGACCTCCAAGATCCCTTTGAACTCTGTTACCGTACTGTTACCTAGAATGGAAAGCAGAGTTCTAGTCTTCCTTAGGCATAGAAGCCAATCAGCCCTAGACTAAAATGTTGAAAAATATCTATCTATCCATCTAAAAAACCACACTGGATCAGCATTGTCCATAACATTCAGTAGTCTCAATCCTGCAGTGGATTGATTTAGGTTAACGTTCCAAAGGTGCTTTTTCCAGAGGCAACTGGACTTTCTGGTTTTTCTGTGAAGACGTTTCACTTCTCATCCATGAAGCTTCTTCTGTTGCCTCTTGAAAAAGCACCTTTGGGACAACCATGACCTGGATGACTGAGAATCTCCATAGACATTTGTGGTTGATGATGATCAGAGAGGCCGGGAGGGAGAATGTGAACATGATGTAGGTCAGTCAATTCCTCCCAGCCCAAATTAGCATCGTCCTCTGCAACAAGCTAATTGGAAACCAATCCCCTTCAATACATCACCCATTCATTGCCTAAGAATTAGGTAAGCAGTGCAGTACAGTGGAAAGGAATAGGAAAATAACAACAAATATCTAAATGAGAGCTCTAATAATAATAGAAAAATAATGTATTTATTAACAAAATTTATATTCCATCCCAATAATCAAAGACTCCGGGCAGCTCGTACATGAATTTCAGAAAGACCAAAAGAATCCAGTATAAGTGAATTATGGAGGCAAAATCTCTCCAATAAAACTTGAGGATCATCACTGTCAGAAACGCCTTAATAGAAACTGTAAGGAAGTGAAGTTAAAGACTAAGCAAAGAGTTATTAGATATTAGATATGATAAATCTGCATTACAGCAACTTAATCTAACTCTGGCCGTATCATCATCCAAAGGTTATTTCATATATAAGAACATAGAACAGAAAGCAAGAAGAGAGAGTTAAGCTGAAGAACATGATAGCTGTTCAAAAGAAGATGATACTGCAAATATTTAAAGACATTTCACTTTATCCTGCATTTTTAAATGCTCTTATAAAACAAGTATATCCTGAAATTTTCAAGATGCTCCTCCAAATCATACCTACAGTATCACTTCAGTTGGATTCTTGGGCACTTAAATCATGAGATTAAATCAGTGGGATCTGAATTCTCCTGCTTTGGTGCTTTGCTGAATCTAGAAAACAAGGAAGGCAAATTACAACTGAGTGGGAAGTGACTCTGAAGTCTCAAAATAACACTTGGCCATTAATTTCATTAAAAGGGCTTCAAATGAAGAACATTGACAGGTGCAGGTCTATGAGAAAAAGACTGCATTTTTTTTTATAAAACAAAAGCATTTAAAAAAAAAAAGCTTGAAAGCCACAAGGAAAACAGCTTCATTGTTTTCTTACTGGCCCATAACATTTTAGCTTTGTAGTGCTTTTTCAGGAGACTTCGCTAAATGTGATACATGAAGCAAGGAGGCCACCAGATTAAAAAAAAATGCTGCTGAAAAAAGAGCCAGGCGCAGCAATCGGCACTAAAAGGCCATTTTTAAGAATCTCGCTTCTCAATGGGAGACAACAGAGCATCAAGAAGTCATTTCTTTTGCTTCTTCCCACTGATCTAGCGACCATTCTACCTGTTCAGTGTTGAAATAAGCTTCGCTCAAGCCATGATCTTCACAGAGTTTTGTGCTATGTAAACGCTTACGAAACGGTACAGTTTCCCACCCACTATAAGGTAACTTCTGTTTGCATGTGTTTAACTGCTTGTTCTAGGAATGCATGCATTTTTCTTTTTCTTTCTCTGCCTTGGCTGCTCCCCATCCCTATCCAGACTCACCCCTACCCCCCACTTTGCCCCCACTACTCCAAAGTTCTGAACCTTTTGGCTATGAAAACACGGGTGTTATTGTCAGTTTCAAGAGTTAAATATTCCAGGAGGAATTTGTTACTACATGGTGATACATAATGCCTGAAAACCCCCAGCACCAATATTGTTCTCAAATTGGCAGCAAGTGAACAAGGGACATGAAGGATGCTTCAGCACAGTAACCTATCCTTCTTTCTCTCTTGGGAGCCACTTGGCCAGCTTTCATCCTCATAATTATAATAAATTTGACATTTCATAGATAATATTGATTTCTGTATTTTAGCATTTCACCATAGGTGACAGTCTAGCGTCAAGAATGAAATTTCTATTGATCTCCAGCGCATTAATCTCTCATGTGTATGTGATCATTTTTATAAGACCTTTTACTGCACATAAATCAATATTTCATATTTCCAGCTATGCCAGAGGAGATGTCATATTTGTAAACTGTGAGTTGACACCTGCAATTCCTTCCTGTTCAGCTTCAACTGTTCAGTAACAGTCGATTGTAGGGTTGGGGAAAGGATCAAGCTGGAGAAACAAGGCAAATGAAAAGGAGTCATGCAGGAGGCTATAATTAGCTTAATGAACAAAGCAAGCAGTAAAAGTGAAATAAAGAGAGGCTGCCTTTGCTCACCATTGCCTCCTGAATACAAACACCTTGCAGTCTTCTTTGCTAACTTACAGATAATGTACTGCAAGAGGCGAAGGGCAGAACAAAAATCTTATCAAAAGGCAGGAATTAAAATCTTAATTAAAAGGCAAGCTCTTGCCCCACCCATTCCAATTTTTCACCAATATTCCCTGCAGAATATGGCTTTGATCATCTATAACTTAGATTCATGCATATGCTTAGCATAACTCCAATCTACACATTATAAAGCAAAGCTTTATAATCTTGATCTGGGTCCGAATTATCTTTTTCGCCTTTTTAAAGAAATTGATGAAATTGAAGGCTCTCTGCATTGGAAATGTGTTCATTTTTTTAATTTTTTTGGTAATCAGAATATTATTGTGCTCTTATCTGATCATCATCTAAGAAAACAACATATTCCTTCTCTACTGTAGCCAGGTTTATGCAGTGCATTACACTATGATGTGACTAGTTTTGTTTTGGGGTTGCTGTTTTTCTATAGTCTGATGTATGAACCTACTTATTATGGCTAAACATCATGCATGAAAAAAGGCCACTGTGGTAGATTCAACCAACTGTAATTTAAAAATCCTGGTTTAGCATGATTCCTCAACCTAGTATTATAAGAATTAAAGCAGTTTTTAAAAGAAGAAAAAAAAATAAAATGTAATTTTAGTGTCCTATCAATTGCAGTTCAGCATTGAAAACTGGCTGTAATAACCTGGAAAGTGAGAATAATGTAGGAAGTTGCTTTCAAAATTTGAATTTCATGAATGAAAGAACCCACTGCTTCCTCTGTGCCTTCTTTTCTGCAGCTGATTTGACTAGTCTTATATTCATTGAGAAACCTGCAATCTTAATTGAGTGCCTGTTATTCATTATTCCAGATTTCCTCCCCAGTTTCTGTTTAAAGAATCCCTGGTGGTTAGAATGCAGTATTGCAGGCAAACTCTACCCACAGCCTGCTTGGAGTTCGATCCTGATGAGGCTCAAAGTTGACTTTTTTTTTTAAATTTGATTTATATGCCGCCCTTCTCTGGAGACTCAGGGTGGCTTACAATGCGTTAAGCAATAGCCTTCATGCTTTTGTATATTTATACAAAGTCAGCTTATTGCCCCCACAAACTGGGTCCTCATTTAACTTACCTTAGAAAGGATGGAAGGCTGAGTCAACCTTGAGCCTGGTAAGATTCGAACCTGCAGAAATTGCAGGCAGCTGTGTTAATAACAGGGTGCATTAAACCACTATACTACCAAGGCAAGACTTAGTCTTCCATTCTTCCGACGCCAGTAAAATGAGGACCCAGATTATTGGGGACAATATACAAATAAGGATGACATTGTAAACTGCCCAGAGAGTGCTGTAAAGCACTATGGAGCAGTATATAAGTCTAAGTGCTATTGACATTGCTAAATATTTTTGGATTATAATTGCCAGAAATTCCAACAAGCATGGCTGTTTATCAGATATGATAATCTGGCAAGCTGTGGGCAAGGTGATCTCAAGGGCATGTAGTCTATATAGTGGCCTCAACACAGGACTGGAACACTTTGCTATGCATTGTAGCTTCCAGAAGTTGCTGAGCTAATAGTAATCTTATTAGAGCATATCCATTATTAGTATTCTTTGCCTGCATTACTGCAGCATTCTGGTTGACTTGTTGGATCATATTGGGTCAATTCAGATGGCACCCCTATTCCTGAGCAAATATTAGTAAATAGCATAGGTATACACAATACACAAAAGTGCAAAATTAATACATGAGTTCTACATAATCAAAATCACACATTCTTTATGTCTCAGCTGAGAAAACCATCAAGGTTATTCAGCCAGTGGCTACACAAAACAATTTACTATTTCCCCTGAAGCCGATGCCATTTAGATGCAGCACAGTATAGGGATAATGCAGAGCGTATAATTCTTTCCAAATTTCTACCCTGTCTTCTTAACTCAAAGCCCGATGAGAACAATATACACTTTGTGCAACATATATTTTCAGAGATAGCACAGTCACCCATTTTGGAGGGAACAGAGCTAGAGTATGAAAAGCTGAGTATAAAATTCTCATTTTACAGCAATTTCCTATATGCACTATTGATGTCCTATTATTTCAAATTATATGTCTTCTCCGAAAGGAATTGCTCTTCTTGTTCCTTCGTAAAGGCCAACCCTTTTTGTTCCTCTCTAAAACATGTCCATGCTCATAAAGTATGTCAGTACATGACTGTTTTAGCATGACAGACACATCATCAAGATGTGACAACCTACTGCATGAGTGACTTTTGACAGTTTGCCTCAGATGTTGACTGAACAGGCACAGTCTTTTACCAATATATTAGAAACTAGAGTAGCTGGTTATTGCTGATGGAAGCGGTGCATGCCCTGACAAATAGGGTGCTCCACCAAGCATCCAAATCCCAAACTCAAGGTACATGGGTCTTTGGGTTGGCACAAAACTGTATAATGGTGTAAAAGCCAGAATGCTCCACTTGTAAACATTCCTGCCCACAGATACTCAAGAGATCCTTTGCTCTTTCATTACTCCACATTCAATTATTATTTTTAACAGCAACCCTTTGACAATGCACCTGCAAACTATACATCATGTGCAGCTGCTCGGGGGCAAGTGAGGGTATTTTGCCTTTTGAAAGTATGGTGAGGAACTGTGAAAGTGTGATTCCCACCATGAAAAACCACTGTGGTGAAGTCAGCTGGTCACAAAGAATGCATTTATCGAAAGAAAGGCAGTGGGATTATTTCTGCCAGTACACAGAAGAGCCAAGTTTGGTCTAGTGGTTAAGACATCAGGCTAGAAAGCAGGAAATTGTGAAACAAAGTCCCATCTTAGCCATGAAAGCCTAAATTGAGTGAGTTGGGGCCAACCCACCTCACTGGATGGTTGTTGTGGGGAAAATAGTTGGTGGAAGCAAGTCAATATTCCCAAATAAAGCACTGAAAAACAGCCATCCATCATGTGTACTTTCTAATAATCCTTTGGGATCCAGGTATGATCCAGAAGCTATAAGCCAAACCAACCAGCAGATGCTGAAAAACTAAATAGGCTCAGACTGTTTAAAACTACCATGTGACCTCTAAAGTCTGCCACATTTGAACGTGACAGCAAAGTCTACTATTACTCCTCTAATTGGCCTCTGAAATTTGGAACCAGGAATAGCGTGTATTTTATCTTAAGCAGTATTTTGGGCCAGGCCTAAATGTATGATATGGTTTTAATTACCATATGAAATAAGTGCAGAAATCGTGCCAATAATTAGTACTCCTATCTCATCTGTTTGAAAGTTCAATGAAGGCAACGCAGGCTACTTTATGCTGGACACACTTTTTTTGGATCTTTTTCTACCATTTTATTGTTGTTTTGCTGTTGAATTTGATGGAAGAATTTGCTTCTGAAATTTCTTCCCAAGTCAAAGGGAACAGTGGAGAAATTCTCATTGATGGAATGTGGCATTCTTGTCCTTAGATGGTCACCAAACAGCATGTGTGAGTGTACGTGAACTTCCTTGTTTTTTATTATATAAACTTCTCCCCGCTGGTCTGCAGTCTTCTGACATCTCCTCTTCATTTCATGCCAAGGGAAAACATCATGAAACGACACCTCCCATGGGCTTTTTAGGGGCAGGGAGAAGGCTGCTGCTCTTGACAATATTTTCATCCCTTGGAGAAATTTAGAGAAACTGTCCATTCAATTGTTTTTTTGTACACAGATCTGGAAAGTAACTTTGAAAGACTCCCGGTATATCTAACTCAAACTAAAAACATCAGTCCCGTTTTTAAAATTATCGCTTTATTGTTGATAAAAATGGAGTAATCCTATTTATCATGACAATTGGTGTCAGCTTTCTGAACTATGAGGTTTTTCTGAGCAGTCTAACAAACAAAATGTTCACCAGAAACACACAGTTTTAGATAATAATCTAAATGGCACCTATATAACAGCTTTAGCCTAAATAGAGATTAATACAATAGTAAAACCTTTCAGCTCCTTGTGAAAAAAAGCCATCTAAAAAAATTATCCACGTGGTGTCAACAGTCTATTATTAACACATTAGGCGAGGGGAAAAAAGGTTTCCTCTGATTAAATTAGCGACAATATAATTCACAATGTAGTCAAAGGCTGCCTCGTAATTTATGAATAGTAAATACTCCTGTGACTGAATTAACTATGTTCACCAGGAAGAGAGAAAAAGCACAAGCAATATTTTTTAATTCAAAACCTATTCAAAGGCTGAGGGGGAGGTAGAATTTTGTTTGAGTGCTATATTCAGCTTATATAGAGCTTCTTCGATGTGCACAATTCTTTGCAACAGATGCATTGTCTTCAACCTATCTATGCAGATGATTAGATTTAAACAGTAAGGCTAAATATTTAGTCAGGAATTGTCAGAGAAGTTCAAGGAAAGGTCAGTTTTCCCAGCACCTGCCATAAATTCGAGAACTTTCCCATTTACAGTTCAGAAAACCAACCTGGCAGAGCAGTTCTTAAATACTGTAAATCCCGGGTATCTTATCAATGGAATCAATGTGGAATTAAACAGCAGTTCTGCAAACAGCTACATTCAATGAAGACAATGTGAAACCATCATTTATATCTCTGAAGCTGCTCTCTCGGTGGCAGAAATTATCCTGTCACCTTGAAGTTTAAGCCTTAAACCCAATGGCATGGAACCCTATGATGAAAACCACATTTTTCCAAGCAGGATCTTCTGATGGCTGCAGTGGAAGAGAAATGGGATAATTCTGAAAAATAAATACATCATTGAATTTAGGCCAGCGTGTTCCAGGAAAAAAATCATTCACACTTTGGTATACTTTGGTGCTCTGGCTACAAGAATGAATAGATTTTAATGTATCATAATCATGAAAAGAATTTTGGAGACAAACAGCTAGGATTTAAAATGACAATTAAGGTTGTCCTATTGTTAATAAAGACAACAGAGTGTTGTTTGGCATCTGAAACCCTAATAAAATTAATTACTATATACCGGTAAGATTTCATGGATTACTGATGCATGAAATACAGTTTAGGAAAATACCATCCATGGATACAAGTACTGTCCATATCTCTGCTAGATGGCAGCATCTAGCCAACTTCGGTAAACTTGAAAAACTAAGTTGGTTTGAGTTTAGTTAGTACTCAAATGGGAAACAATTAGAAAATCCTAGGACTCTACTAGCCTACATTAGAATTTTTTTTTTAAAGCGCAGGAAAAATGGAAAAAGCAAATTGTGTTTGCAGTGACTCCGGGAGGCTCTGTGGCATTTTACATATAGATAAATATAAATTAAGTAGATGGTTAATATTAAGTCCTCTATATTTTTATTTGTTATCTGTTGTTCTCATCTTTCTATTTTTCCTGCATTTTGCCTCCTTTTATCAGTTAACTGTAAAAGAAGAAAAATATTTATTTTTGCTGATGTTTGCTAAATAAACATCAAGCTATCATTTATTGTGTTGTTACAAAATTGAGTAAAATTTACTTTCTCTGAATGGGACTGTCTTGGGAGCAAACTAAACTAGAAATTACCCACAGTAATCTTCCAACATTTGGCACCAGGGAAAATTAAAAAGAAGCCTTTGAAGGGGATGGGAGATGAAACAGGAATAAAAGAAAAGTTGACAAACAGTGTTTTGTATCTTATCCTATGCCCTTTGCCACCTAGAAAAGCGTTCTCAATCTTATTTTAAAAGTTTACAAAACTACAATATATTAGAGCTACAAAATTAAAATTGTGTTTTTTATATTACTACTCAAGTTATATATTTGGCAATTTAAAACACATGCATACACATACATTAATCAACACTAGAAAGCTCAGAAGAAAAAAAAGAAAGACTTCCCCAAACCCCACCAAAAATATTAACGTATCAGTTTATCAAGAATGCAATTGCAAATAATTATTACTCCCTACCATAAAAACTGCTCAGTTTCAACTAAATTGTTTTGACGTATCCAGATGGGTCAAGGCAACATTTGTTTGACAGGTTTTGGTAATCTGATATTTCCTAATGAGTCTGTGAAAGTGTGGCATGCTATCATACCAATTTTTAAAATATATCGTTCCACTCATACTCATAAAGGTGGTGTTCAGAAGTGTACAATCACTTGTGTAATGAAAGCAGAAAGTCCAAAGTTTGGGGCTATATCCCATATTGTTGACAATAAAATTACATGCATAAATTTGAATTAAAGCTAACATTATCTTTAGTGAGGGTAACTTTGAACAATGTTGTAGTTCTACCTGGTAAACTTCATCAGAACTTCAAACAGTTACTAAACAACCGGTTGTAAGTCAAAGACTACCTGTAGGAAGTAAAAAAAATACATAGACATAACCTTTAC
This sequence comes from Arizona elegans, assembly GCA_022577455.1. Classification (NCBI taxonomy): domain Eukaryota; kingdom Metazoa; phylum Chordata; class Lepidosauria; order Squamata; family Colubridae; genus Arizona; species Arizona elegans. Next base: position 124,751,195 of record JAKOOJ010000001.1, read on the forward strand.
AACTATTTCCACTTTTAAGAAACCCTTCTTAAAATGGGAGCAGGGCTTAATATATGATCTGGAATTCCTTTTGTTACAGAGATATTAATTAGGTCTGCTTATATTCTATCCCTTTTATGTAGATTCCCAGCAGACCAGACAACCAAATTCTATGTTCCCTCAATGAAAATAATGCATAACTAGTTACAGGAATAACCAATTCTGTTTTATTCATCACTTCAAGTTTATTACAGGTTAGTTATCTTGCTTCTAGTGAAATGTATTCTTACCTCATAGACTGTAGTATTTTAGATTTATACTGGCACAAGTAATTATCATACCATTATAGTAGCATGTGTTACATTTTTATTACAGAGGCTCCTTGTTATGCTAGTACTTTATCTCAATCATTTGATTTTATTTTTGCATGTTTTCAAATCTTGACTGAATAAACATTATTTCATTTTATTTTGTTTAAAATAAACCCATTTGGATCCAGTTTGATAGTGACGCTTGCAAGGTATGGCTATGTGTGTATCCTACTAAACTCAGTGGAATCTGTTCACAGTTTCAACAGGATATTCAGCGCAATCCTGCATATGATTACTCAGGAATAGGTCCTACACTGAGACCTATTCCTTATTAAGTAATCGTGTTCTGGAAGATGGCAACTTGGTATCTATGCTCTGAACTATGTCTATACAGTTCTTTGTCATTGGCCATGTTGGCTTCAATAATAGGAGTTGCAGTTTGGCAATATCTAAAGTGGTAACATTCTCCATCCCTCCACAATTTCTACTATGCTGACTCATAGTGGAAGGGATGAGTGAAGAATGCCAAGAATGCATGCCAAGAATAGGTACTCTCAGCAGGATCACCCAAGGTTTGAAAGTCATCTCAGCTGCCCGGTTAAAGGAAGCAGGCAACCACGGCTTGTAGTAATAGAGGAAGATGCTGGAAGCACATGCTCACTTTATTAATAATGGTAAGGCCATCATTTCATGCAGCAACGTAGAAGACCATGGTAGACCACTCTTGTATTCCACATGGATAAACAAGATAAAGTGATTGTCAATATAGTGCCCCTCAGGTCAGATGGCATTATTCATCATGCTACTGAGGAAGAACTGAGGATCTTTCAGAGGACTAATGGGGTTTGCAACATGGCTAGATTAAAGCCTTTGGACGTCTAGTTGCTGACATGGGAATGATCAACACAGTGAAAGATGAAGTAGCATTTCATTTCTTAGGCATCAGTGAATTGAAATGGACTGGAATCAAACATTTTCAATCCAGAGATCGTGCTGCTTACAGTTGCTCTGGACACAAAAATGAAGGACTGGCATTGCTTTCATAGTCAGGAAGGCTATAGCAAAGATAATATTTGGGTACAATAAAGATATTCAGATTATGTGATATGTCGATACCTACAAACAATAGAATCATGCACTTGTTTTTTCATGTGACACACTGTGGAAGTGAAAGCTGAACCTTAAAGAAGTAGAATAGAAAGAGTATATCTTTTGAACCTTGATCTTGTAGAAGACTCCTTAGAATACTATGGATAGCCAAGAAAACAAAGATCATAGAATCAATCCATAGACATTATGTAAAGACCAGATTCCTTGGGAAATCCATAATAGTGGGAAAGGTGGAAAGAAAGAGAAGAGAAGGAGTACCAGCAGCAGGGAGGATGAACTCCATTACACTGACAATGGGTGCATCACTGACAGACTTGAACAGCCAGCTTGAGGAAAGATCATCCTGGAGAAGGTCCAGTTCGTCAAGATTGACTTGATGTCACATAATCAATCAAAGCAATAACACATGTTTTTTGAGGCAGGAGGTATCATCTGGCCTTTGAGAGGCATCCCAAGAAACGCATTCTCCAAAATCAACTGTCCGAGTCTCTCAGCCCTTCAAAGAGGGCCAAACTAAGAAACTTATTGGTTTAGGCAATTTATTGATATAGGAAAAAGAAACAGAAGTTTGAAAGCTTAATGCATTTTCCTTTCCCTTGTCTTATAACTTGGGAAAGGGGGCACAATGGCTCACAGATTAAAAACGTTGAGCTTTTCAGCAGGAAAGTAAGGCCCAAGTGCCACGCAACAGGTGAGCTCCCATTAGTTGCCCCTTGCAATATATATTATCATTTCACCTAGATTAAAAAAAAAACACAATAAAATATGAATGTTAGAAAGATCTATATTCAGATACCAATGTCTATGCATGATTATTCCACTAACACTGGAATGTGACTTAATCCAAATATTGTTTTATAATAATAGCATTTTTATTTTTTGGGATGGGAAAATGTAGGAATTGAAGAAAATGGCAAGAAGATATTCCAGTTTGGGAACACTGAATTGAATTTTTTTTCTACCCTGTATTAATTCAGGTTAAAATTACAAACATAGTTAACTTCTGTTTAAAAACCAATGTCACTATCAGCGAACAGTTATTATTATCCATTATTATCTAGTATTATTATTACTATTATCAATAACACTTCTTAAAGGAACATTTTAAAAAATGACAGAGTGCTTAAATTCTTTCTTCAAAAATCATGGCCTATCCACCTGCAGTGCATTTCTCACATAGTTTAATAAGGACATTTACCATGTCATTACACATTTTAATTACATTGTTAAATGTCACAATCATACATGCTAATGACATCATTACCCCTATTTACACCAATTATGTCATTTGATGCAATTAAAGCAATAACATACAAATCAATAAGATTCTGTTTTGTGTTTTCTAGCTGGACAGAAATAATAACATTTCACGATTACCAGAAAGATTATACTGATAAAGTTTCTCCCATATCAAGTTCAAGGCTGGACACTTGCCACACAAATTCACATTGAAAGGAAGACTCAAGATGCAAATAATGAAATGTAATGAAAAATGAAGTATTTTCTCTGTCACAGGAATTTTGTTATTCTATAGACACAAAACATGAAATCCAAGTTGGCGGCAGATCAAAGGTGCCAAGACGACTGAAATCAATTTGTAGGGTCTTTTGAGCTTCAAAAAGAAAATCTGGTTTTGTGGCTACCATCGCAGCCTGTTCTATAGTTCGTAGTGATCAAATCACCAAATTATAAAACGCATAAATTTAAAGAAACTTCTAAGTTATCTGATTCATTTCCCCCAATGCAGAAATCTGCTAAATCCTCTAAATGCATTGCCATTTATCTCCAATTAGAGAGCCTCCAGTAACGATTGTTTGACGATTATTCAAAGCAGATTGCATTTAAAATGATTCTTCCTAATATTCAAGCTGAAGCTCCTTAAACAGGCTGATCTTCTCTCATTTTCATTTGATATCCACCCACTCTTACAAGTGACATATTTTAAGGTAGTCATAGACCACTCACATATTTCTACTTCACCTTCTTTTGTGCAACCTAAACATACTCAGCTCCTTTAACCATTCCAGGCTCCTTTATCGTTCCAGTTTCTTCATAACTTTTTAAAATTGGGCACAGTATTTCAATACACTTTAATCACCACTGTATGATGAAACTAGAATAGGATAGGATAGGATAGGATAGGATAGGATAGGATAGGATAGGATAGGATAGAATAGAATAGAATAGAATAGAATAGAATAGAATAGAATAGAATAGAATAGAATAGAATAGAATAGAATAGAATTCTTTATTGGCCAAGTGTGATTGGACACACAAGGAATTTGTCTTGGTGCATATGCTCTCAGTGTACATAAAAGAAAAGATACGTTCATCAAGAATCATAAGGTACAACACTTAATGATAGTCATAGGGAACAAATAAGCAATCAAATCATATTAGGAAACAGTCAACATAAATCGTAAGGATACCAGCAACAAGGTTACAGTCATACAGTCATAAGTGGGAGGAGATGGGTGATAGGAACGATGAGACGATTAATAATAATGTAGACTTAATAACTAGTTTGACAGTGTTGAGGGAATTATTTGTTTAGCAGAGTGATGATGTTTGGGAAAAAATGTTCTTGTGTCTAGTTGTTCTGGTGTGCAGTGCTCTATAGCGGCGTTTTGAGGGTAGGAATTGAAACAGTTTATGTCCAGGATGTGAGGGGTCTGTAAATATTTTCACAGCCCTCTTTTTGACTCGTGCAGTATACAGGTCCTCAGTGGAAGTCAGGTTGGCAGTAATTGTTTTTTCTGCAGTTCTAATTATCCTCTGAAGTCTGTGTTTGTTGGGTTGCAGAACCAAACCAGACAGTTATAGAGGTGCAGATGACAGACTCAATAATTCCTCTGTAGAACTGGATCAGCAGCTCCTTGGGCAGTTTGAGCTTTCTGAGTTGGCACAGAAAGAACATTCTTTGCTGTGCTTTTTTGATGACGTTTTTGATGTTAGGTGTCCATTTTAGGTCTTGAGATATGGTAGAACCCAGAAATTTGAAGGTCTCTACTGTTGATATTGTATTTTCTAGTATTGTAAGAGGTGGTAGTATGGGAGGGTTTGTCCTAAAGTTCACCACCATTTCTACGGTTTTGAGTGTGTTCAGTTCCAGATTGTTCTGGTCGCACCACAAGGCTAATTGTTCAACCTCCCGTCTGTATGTGGGAACTATTACAATAGAAAAATTAATTCCCTGAAAACAGTGCTTTTCTTAATTCAGAAAACTGTATCGGGGAAATAATTTTGCCAAAGTTGTACTGGCCATTTTAGCTGTTGCATCTGCTCGCTTATGTCCAGGCAACAACCTAATAGTACCCCTAGATCCTAGGAAAGGGGATTAATTGACTAAAATAATTTAGCAGAAAAGAAGTAACTCAGTAACTTCTCAGTAAAATCAACCACAACAGAAAATTATCTATGAGGTCAATAGTATTATGCCTTCACCAAACATTTCAAGATTAGTTATTATTTTTCCAGAGGATATGCATACAGGCCACTGACTCGTTTTCTTCATAACATTTTCTGTCTTGATTCCTCTTGTTTTACTACCCAGCATTCTTAAGTATCCAGTTCCTACTGCATTCAGTGTAGGTTTCGGCTTCTCCTGATGTATTCGATTCTCACCTTCATATATCAAAATGGGCAGAAGCACATTCTTATACCCAGATATTTTTGCTTCTTTTGACAAACACACCTTTCTCACATATTATCACATATTTTTCTCACATTTTATAATATAAAATGTCCTTGCTTTCCCATCTTGAGAAAATATTCTACCAATAAACATTTAATAAACAAACTAAGAAGATATCACACGTCCTTGTCTTATTCCCATGACAGTTCACCAATATCACTCATCACATTCTACAACCAATCTTAAATTCCATATTCGCACAAAACATTTCAAAATTCAACCCAGTTTGCTTTATCATGCACTTTTTCTAAATCAGAATCTTTTCTAGTATCCTAATTTCTATCTGTTATATGTATTTGTGCTCAAACAATGTCTTTTTTGTCAAGCATCCAAAAAAAAATTCCTTTTCATAATTTCCATTAGTATAATTCCCCACTCTTTTGTGGAATCAAATGAATCATGCTTTCCTATGTATACTCATGAATAGATTTGTGCTTAAATAAACAAAACAGGGGAGCGGGTGTCTCCAAAAATTGCTTTCATTCAAATATTTTCTCCCAAACTTTTCCTTGGTTTTCCATTATCAGCATCTCTAGGATGTAACTAACATTAACCTATGAATTCTAATTTTCATTTGCACTGACAACAGTCCAGATGACACTTCATACTTTTGGATATATATTTCAGTTCCCCCATTCATAATTGCTCTGGGTCCTTTCTATTAATATTATTTGACAGGATCCAAGAAATATGCCTTCTCTGTCATGGCATCTGCCCTTATTTCCTGAAATTCGGATGGACCTGACCTGTTGTCCTTTCAAAAGCCACTGAAGTCCTGACTGTTCCCTGGGCATTATGCCAGGGTATTGAGTGAATTCAGCTCGGAGTTGTACAGAATTGTTTAACGGATGATTGTCTTGGTCCTGTTTCTTTTGTTTTTGAAGTTTGTGGGTTATACATTTGTTGTAAGCCACCCAGAGCTGTTTCAAACTGGGTGCCATTTCAATTCAATAAATAAGTATCCTACATCTTCACTTTCATGCATATATTCATCAGGTCTATTATTGCAGAATCAGACCATCTACACATCAATTATGTTTTCTTCTTTCTGTCCATTTCACAAATGACATATAAGGCCACTCTTTCTTTCATTCCTCCTTTTCCATTCATTAATTCATATTTTTTAAAATCTTCTAACATTCCAGATGCCATGGTTATCAGCAGATGAGCCCGTGAATATTGACTTCTTGCATCTATCTTGGCATTGGTCAGTTGAAGTTGCAACTATACCATACCCAGCAATCCCTGTTAACAGTTAAGGACAGGACTGAAATATTTTGATCAGTAGGCCCAACTACATCCAAAGCCCATTTTTTTTACCCCAAATAACATCATTCTACTTTATGTTCACACTCTTTCATCTCTATAAATTACCTTATATTATTTTTAAAAAAATAAGGTATCACCTCCAACTTATTCAGGCATGGTAGGCCTGTCATAAAAGGCAACTAGATAAGGAAAGAGTAAAACAAGATCTTTTCAAGCGACCAGTCCAGACATTGATCTTGTGAAATCCCGAGTCATTTCTGATTTGAACTCCCAAATTTGGGCTTCAAAAATCTGGATGACCATGAAAGAAGAGTAAAGGATTATCATTGTTTTCATTTCATTGTTGTAATCATCTAGATTTTTGAGGACAGATTTAACAGATTAACAGTTGGAAGGGACTTTATAGGTCATCTAGTCCAACCCCCCACTCAAGCAGGAGACCCTACACCATTTCTGACAAATGGCAGTCCAATCTTTTCTTGAAAGTCTCAAGTGATGAAGATCCCACAACTTCCGAAGGCAAGCTGTTCCATTGGTTGATTGTTCTCATTGTCAGAAAGTTCTTCCTCATTTCTAGGCTGAATCTCTCCTTGGTCAGTTTCCATCCATTATTCCTTGTCTGGCCTTCAGGTGCCTTGGAAAGCAGCTTGACCCCCTCCTCTCTGTGGCAGCCCCTCAAATATTGGAAGACAGCTATCATGTCTCCCCTGGTCCTTCTAGTACCTCTTTAGTACACTTTAGTACCAGTTTAATACCTCTATTCTGAATGACACATATACTGAACATCCATGTATAAAAAGTCTATTAAATGGAAATGAAGAAAACCTACATGAAAATACCTAGGCGAAAGATGAATGAAGACTCTACTGCTGTAGGATGCCCTCTTCTTCAGCAGCTCTCTAGAACTTAAAGAGGGAATGCCCTCATCTGAACAGCTTTCTGCCACACAAGCTCAGCAGTGGTGGGATTCAATTTTTTTTACTACCGGTTCTGTAGGCGTGGCTTGGTGGACATGGTGTGGCTTGGTGGGCATGGCGTGCCTTGGTGGGCATGGTGTGGCTTGGAGGGCGTGGCAGGGGAAGGATACTGTAAAATCTCCATTCCCTCCCCACTCTAGGGAAAGGTTATTGCAAAATCCCCAATTCCTCCCGATCAGCTGGGACTCGGGAGGCAGAGAATAGATGTGGGTGGGGCCAGTCAGAGGTGGTATTTACCGGTTCTCTGAACTACTCAAAATTTCCACTACCGGTTCTCCAGAACTGGTCAGAACCTGCTGAATCCCACCTCTGAAGCTCAATCCATCAAACAATCAGCTAATAGCATGTGTGTTGCGTGTAGCAAATGCAGAAGCAATTTATAGTGCTTTATCATCTTCATAGTGTTTATATTGCTTGCCAATGGCAGAAAGTATTTTAGAACAAATAACAGAATAGAACTTGCTTAAGAAACTTAACTGAAAACTACCATAATTAATGGAACTCTGCTAAAAAACATTGTAGAACTTGGAGAGGGGGTGTTAAGACACTTAATAATCCCCCCCCCAACTGCTTCATTAATGCTAAGTCACCTAATTCAGCAAAGCACCCGGTACAATTGTTGAATTTACCCACACTATGCATATTCCAGAGAACATTGCAAGATGCCACACAAATCCACAGAAATTTGTAAATTTACACTCAGCACATCTGTCTAGCAGGGGCCACTTCCTACATGTTTCCCACTGTGCTAACCGAAGGCATTGGAGGTTTTGAACAAGACACTCCAAAAGTCATTGTTATGTCCCAAAGGGGATTTTTCAGGAGGCAACTGGACTTTCTTGTTTTTTCTTTGAAGACATTTCGCTTCTCATCCAAGAAATTTCTTCAGCTCTGACAGGATAAGTGGGGAATGGAAGGAGCTGAAGAAACTTCTTGGATGAGAAGCGAAACATCTTCAAAAGAAAAGGCAAGAAAGTCCAGTTGCCTCCTGAAAAAGCACCTTTCAGACAACCATGACCTGGATGACTGAGAATCTTCAGACTTTTAAGTCATTGTTATGTTTTCTGTGCACATCTTGCCAGAAGAGGGCGCTGCTGATCTGCTCAACCTTCTCCCTCCCTACTATGAATGGCCAGAGGGCAGTATAGGAAATTGGGTGTCAGGTGACAAAAATGACCAATGGGGATCCTCCTGGATCTATAAAAACCCTTGACTCAGAGCATCTCTGTATGATTTGTTCCTGGGTTGTTTTGTCTCTGCTTAATCCAACAGTTTTATGGCTTAACCAGTATGTGCAGACAGAGAATCACACACAATCTTTTTGGCTTCTACTTAGTTGAAAAGGGCACAGGTTTGTAGAACAAATAGGATTTGTGAAGCTGCCTGCTGTTCTGAAGGTCTGAAAATGGAGCTGAGAAATAGCTACATCTTTCCAACTTTTAACATGCATTTAATACTTGAACCAATGGAATGCCTTTTCTACAGAACCACCCATGGAACTATAAAGCTCAGACACTGGTTATGTATGTTTGGGTGCCAGGTTGAATGGTGAACCATGGTTTATTCACTTAACCCTGTTTTCAAATCAAATCAGTACTTTATTACAGCCCTAGACCAAAACAAACCCTGTTTTCTAAATGGGCACCACACACTGTACCTAACCACAGGACTAGGTTCACCATTTCTGGTTATGGTTGTCCAGTTCATATAATTAATTTATGATGTAAAGTGTTGTGTGAACTCAGACACTTGAATTATTTCAGGTAGAAGACTGTTCATTATCCATTAGTAGATATCCCCTGTGAATACAGTTTCTTGTTCGGATAACCAAGGGAAAAGCAAAAAAGAAAATTTTAATTTAAGCTGTTTTGTCCATAATTAAAATTTTGAAAAGAAAAGAAATACCGGTAGGTGCATATTTGCAAAGTTCAAGGTTCTTAAGAGCTTCTCCATGTACTATTTTAGTATTGAAGCGAGTAACCTCACTGATACATGTGTGGGAATATATATTGTATACCGATTATATTTTATAGAGAGAAAATGAAAGTAAATCTTTGCCATAGTTTTGGAAAGGATCACTACAATGTTATGAACTCTTCTCCTCTGGAGGAATAGAAGGTTTAGATCACCACAAGGAAAAAAAATTCAATTTAACTCTATTCACTCATTCTGACTGGCAGCCCCTGAACACAGAGGACACCAGGAGAGGTAGGCATTAGTCAAGGCAGAGACTTCCGATTCATTTTTAAGCGCCAGGAATAAAATAGAAACCCCTATCCTTTCCAGAAGTTAGAAAGAATTTAGAGGGATGATAAAAGTTACTCTCCTAAAAACTCTCCTAATTGTGCCTATTCAGATGAAAGTTATATTATTTTCAATTGAGCTGACTCTCAGGCAAATGTATATAGGATTGTTCTTAGAACTGTTTTCAATCAGACTCTGATAATGTATGTTTGAATGTCACAGTTGCTACTCTTGTTTTTTTACCATTATGCCATTTGTATTGATTAAAATAAAAATTAAAAAAAAAAAACCAGCCACACTAGGAATACTTAAAATACTGAAAGTGCAGAATGGAAATAGAATTAAATAACTTGCAATACATCATTTTGTTCTGTCACTGGTTAGGATGGTAAGACCTGGTCTGCTGGTATGTGAGAGCTTACACGCAGTGCTGTTTGTGTATGTGCCATGTGTCCAGGACAGGCATAAGTGCCCTTGTGATAATGCAAGCGGACCTATACATCCGACTGAATGGGGACAGAAAAGAGGAGGGGCAAAGCCCTATAGAGCTGGCACAGGTTTTAACATTCACTCCTGAAGATAAAACAGCTTATGGAATATCCTCCGACAGACAGAGCTCTCTACCCGGCAACTTCAAATGCTAATAATAATAATGTCAAATTAAATCATCCAAAATCATTATTAACTTCCATGTCTCCAAATATTATGACATTTCAAAACCAGAGCTTTAATGACACCTTCTGCAGTGTTGGGCTGCATTTGCTTGTGCCAGCATAAGCACGAGAAAGAGAAGAAGAAAAAAAGTCACATTCACTTCAACTCTTAATACAATCATTGGACACCAGCTGGATTGCAAAGGACTGTTGTACCCTCTCATCATAATCCAATCCTTGCTTACACAGAAGGAATTTATTTCATGGGCCATGTTCACAAGCGTTGGCTCACAAAAGAGCAGCTCTTCCAACACCAATGGTGTAAAACAGGGTATGTTTATATTATACCATAGGTGTTATCTTTATCCTATAATTATTTAAACATTTGAAGTCTGCTTAAAAGATGCTTGGGGGGGAGTCTTGGGGAAAGGAGCGATGGGAAGCTGCTTGTCATGCTTCTTCTTATGACAATCAACATTTCTACTGAACAACATTTTTCTTTTCTTTTTTTTTTACTCTTAAACATATCTCCTCTATTATTTCTCTTTGAAATATGTTCTCCATTTGGAAAATAGGGCTTGGGTAAATGACTGACCTTTCCAAACAATATTTATAATTTTAGAAATGTTGTTTTTATATATCTTTTTAAAAGCCTATTTTCTAAGAATCCAATATTAATACACATTTGGGTTTTTCTATTAAATTCTATAACTTTTTTTTATAAGGAAAAATGCTTGCCGGATGAAAACATTAGCCACGTGTGGGTTGAGCAGCATTCATTTATATAGTGGTATGCCATGTCGTGATGTATTTTAAATAAAAGAGCTACAGACAAAGGTATTGATTTTGGAGACATAACTAAATAAACGGTATGTAAATTGTGCCTCTTTTCTGTAAAATTAGATCAGAAAACACATCTTGCACTGTCTTTTTCTAAAGGAATGACAGCTATTGAATTTGGCAGACATTGGGATTCGGTTAAAGAGTTAAAGACCTCTGATCTTTGCCTTACAATTAAATGATATCACAGTAGGAAGGATGGAGCTGCTATGAGCCAGACAGCATTTGAGATACACAATAATAACCAGGAGGCATTACTGCTGGATATTCAACCATCTTTGGCTTTTTCCGTCATGCCGCCTTGAATCTCAGGATGAGTGCCTATTTCCAAAGGGATTGTTTTGCTCCACTTTTTGTGGGACACCATTAGTATTGCATGGATCACAAGACTTTTGAAATAAGGGGTTGCTTGAAATCTAAATTGGATTGCATGCAATTTATAGTGGGTTTTTTTCCCTCAAGTATCAAGAAGATCAGCATAGATCTGTTTTTCTCAAGCTGCTGCCATTCCATAATAATAATAACGATGATGATGATGATTGCAGATTCCTGCAATAAGACCAGCGGAACTGCAAAAAACTGCACTACTTGGAACATTGTACATCTTAAGAAGGTACTTAGTTGATACCTAGGACGCTGGCAGCAACCCGTATCAACCATTAGCACCAGTCAATGGTATTTGTGATGCATTTTTGAATGTTCAGTTGACTGAGTTTCATATTTAATAAATAAAGATGATAATAACAACTTTATTGTCATTGTACGTGTATACACAGTATACCCATACAACAAAATTCACTTAACACCCAAAGACCAGGTCCAACACACATAACAATCCCCAAACACACTTCCACCCACCACAAACAGACAGCCCTCAAAGGTGTTTACTACTAATCTTAGAAGCAGGATAGAATCATGATGTTCCAAGGTGTCTGTCAAACAAATTAATGTCAAGTAATGGCAGGCTTTAAAAATTATTGCCAACTGTTTCCATGGGACTTAGCATATTAGTGGCAGTGTGCCTGTATTTCATTTATGTAGGAAGGCGTGTGCAGAGTTCTTCTATAACTGCCACCACTAGTCTATGCTGAATCAAGAGAGGAAGGAGTGATGATAGCAGAGGAGTTAGGTGTGGCTTGTCAGTGGCAGGTATGTGATTGTTCACACACTTACTTTGCCAGAGAGAATGATTCAAACATATGCTTAGAACTTCAAGATCAGATGCATGTAAATTTATATAATTTCACTTTTAAAAACCCAAATACACAATTCAAAACATAATTAACTTTCAAACTTTACACTGTTACATATTTTGCAGTTTACCAATTTAAAACGTACATGAAAGTTCAAAATGCATATATTCATGAAAACAATGTACAAAAATGCATTGCATTAAGAAATTGTTTCTCATGGAGTGTACTTTGTTTTTTAAAAATATGCCAAAAAATGCTCCTGTTGAAAGGAAATCGACACTAAAATCTAAATTTAAAATTTTACTTCAACTTTAAAAAAAAACAAAAAACCAAATATCCAAACTCAGCGAAAGTAAACAGGAGTGGTTTGCCAAAATGAGAAAGTGAGAGAAACTGCAAATGGCATATTTCTCATTTCTACTCAGTTCATTTCACTCCCTTTACTAGTGAAAATATATACTGGTAAAAAGTATATTTGGTGAAAAGATTATTTTTTCCTTATTAGGTCTTCTCTCATTATAATCTCAAATTCTGCTGTCTGTGAGTGTGCACTTGTACAATTGACAGTAGGAGAAGAGTAGTCAGAGCTGGGGGTGGACAGAGTTAAATGCATCATCAGTTTAGAGGCGTTGCATTGCCACAAGATACCCAAATCCAACCCCCACCCCTTAAATTCTATTGATCCTTATCTAGTGCCAATTTGTGCTGAACATTAGTTGGCCAAATTCTCATGTATAGGTTTCAATACATCATTTATGCTGAACCTATAGGAACAGTACTGGTTCTTTGCACCTGACACTGGCTGTTGCTGTGCTATCGGGCTATCATTTATTTGAAACCAAAAGTTGTCTACCTTCTGGGTAAAGCTGGGAGAGGGTTCCTGGAGCTACAGTTCAAAAAGTATAAAGCAGTTACTCCATATTTTCTTTTTTAATATATTCTTTTTCTATTAAAAGTGGTGGGGAAACAAAGAAAGTTTATATAGGGAAGTTGATGAGATCTACATTCAGAGTGAGCACTCTGAGTAAGTTATACACTTGTAGAAACTCTTATGGTATTTTTGTTTCATTTTGATTTGGTTTTTTCGTTTTGTTTTTTTCACTTAAAAGTAAAGATCACTCTCCTGCATCTCTAGGAATACATTTGTATAGTTTCCCAGGCAACATTCCAGTGGTGAAATCCAACTTTTTTTATTACTGGTTCTATGGGCGTGGCTTGGTGGGCGTGGCTCAGTGGGCGTGGCAGGGGAAAGATACTGCAAAATCCCCATTCCCTTCCCACTCCTGGGGGAAGGATATTACAAATTCTCCATTCCCACCCCACTCTGGGGCCAGCCAAAGTATTTGCCGGTTCTCTGAACTATTCAAAATTTCTGCTAGCAGTTCTTCAGAACCTGTCAGAATCTGCTGAATTTCACCCCTGCAACATTCCTTATGTGACCACTACAAGAAGACAAGCACTCTCTCTTCAGTCCAAAGTCAACTTCAAATATATATTGGGAAAGCAGCTTCTACTGATATCATGTTAACGCGTGAAGCTAATTTGATTTGGTGAAACTGAGAAAATGATTTATTCCAATGCCAGTTCCGTTTATTAATTTACATATATCTTTTAAAAATCAGGAAAATAATTTCATTTCTAACAATGATGTCCTATGCACACAGATGTGCCCTATCTTGGCTATCCTGTCTTTCTGAGGAATGTAAATACTTTCAAATATCCTTCCCAGATTTTGCACCCTCCAAATACATTGAGCTACCATAATTCCCGCATATGCTAATAAGTATTATGAAAGTTGAAAGCCAGTATATTTGTAAGGCACTGGATTTGGCAGAGCTATCTTCTAAGATTTCCCAAATGGGAATAAACAGTCCTGAGCTATTGATGTTCCACACATTCTCACACCAAGAATTGTTTGCTGATGATGAGACCCCATTCTCCCCCTTAACACCGTGGCTGAAAGCTCGTCTCTGTATGGTGTGCTATGTTAATTTACTCAACAATAGCCTGTCCCAAACTGATTGAAAAGCAAGAAGGGTGTTTGTTCTTTTTGAACAAAGATAAACATAGTTGTCCTAGAAGAACATGTTCAGAGTAAAAGCTCACCAGCTGTAGCTTTCGAAACAACCGTGTGTGCATTCGGTAGTGTTTTGCAGCACATTCCTATATAAGTGAATCCCAAAATAGGTGCCAAGGAGGCTCTGGGTTTTACTCCCAGGAAACATGATAGGAACAATAGGCTTTCATTTACAAGCACCTTAAAGAGATTAAGTTTCAGAAAAGTGGAGAAAGGTGCAACAGTCTGAAAAAAAAATGTTCCTAACCTGGCACCTCTTACTAAGAAAAAGACAAACATAGGCACAGTGATTTATCAGAAACCAGAAAATCAGGACTATCCCCTGTTAAAAGGGGATAACTGAAGCATACCAATTTTACATTATCACACAAGAGCAGATGTAACCAGAAGAGCCAAAATCAACAAGCACAATGAACGCGATGGGAAAATAAAGTCCCCACTTTAAATCTCAAATTACATATTCACAAGATCGAGCAAGCTTAATCTAGTTTAGATCTCTTTATACCAACCGTTCTCTCCCACCTCTTCCTCCTCCCCTCTTTGTTATGTCATTCTGCAGACAGATCCCAGGCTGTTTCCTGTCACCCACGAGAGCCAACGGCTCAACAGAAAGCACAGCCGGACAGCCTTTAATTAGTGCTACTTGGGATCGTCAGTATCTGAGCCTGTGTCAGCATCTCAGTTACAGCTCAATCCTTCAAGGTGCTGAGCTATCCTGGCTCCTGACGGAAATCAAAAGGTATCCAGAGCACTCCAGCAGACTCAGCACCTCGCAGGACAGGTCCCTCCCTGGTACCAGCCGAGGTGCTCGGCAGGAAGCCTGATCTTTTTCACATCCTCTAGCAGTTATACCTGCCATCCATAAATTGTGGGGATGCTAGGAGAAGCGTTTGAGATTATTCTCCTAATTAAAGGGAGTCAAATTGTATCGTTATCCTTTTGGCAAATTGCCGAATTCTTTGAAGAAACACATAAACCTATAGCCACAAAATCTCTTTATTTGGGATCATTTATTTCCAACTGTTCAATGTAAGACATAGTCAAATATTTTTTAAAAAGAGGATAGATAGACGATAGATAGATAGATAGATAGATAGATAGATAGATAGATAGATAGATAGATAGATAGATAGATAGATAGAAATAGATAGATGATAGACAGATAGACAGAGATAGATGATAGATGATAGATGATAGAGATAGATAGATAGATAGATAGATAGATAGATAGATAGATAAATAGATAGATAGATAGATAGATAGATAGATATTCCCTCAGAAACATATCAAATTTCCTATATTGTTTCAGATTTTGATAAAAAATTTACTTTATTTTAAAACTAGAAGACAAATTTTCAAGCTGGATACAGTTTCTTAACCTAGGAAGCATAACTTAACTTCATTTAGTTAACTCATATATACTTTCATTAAGAATTCAAGATTATATCTAGCAATTTCCTTTGGTGAAAATCAGAAAAAACTCATGAAAGGCATAGTGCTGATTTCAGCAGAAATCCCCATTTTAATTGGTACGAAGTAGGGGTGAGATAAGCTCCTCACACATGACAGCTCCTCAGACTGGTATTGGTGTTCTTTCTGGCCTTGCCACTAGATCAGATGGGTATTCAGAGTTGAATATCCAGGTGGACATTCACCCTAACCTGAAGGCAATCTTCTTAAAGAGAAGATTATTGGCTTTCCCATCACCACACCATTTTTAAGCATATGTGGATAAATTACTCTAACCTGCGATGGCATGGAGACAACCAACCCTTCCCAGTCCTATGTATTCGTTTGTTAAATTCATATACAGTATGCGTAGAAACACCTCACATCTCATCAGGCAAGGGAGGCTTCAGTTCAAATTCAGCCCCATTTAGTGTTTTAAGTAGCACTGCATTAAACAATTAAGATGTCCAAAGTCCTTCTCCAAAGAAACAATGAGGGAGGTTTTATGAAAATGATAGGTCTTTATTTATGTTTTCCTGAGATAATCTTCCCACTGAATGCTAAACAGTTCTGTACAATTTAATTGCAGAATAAGATAGCCTTTAAAAAGAAAAGGAGGGATGTAAAAAGGCTGATTGGTGATACATTTTCTTAGAAAGGAATGCCACATCCCTTATTAAGCAATTCATAATTCTAGAAGGAGTAAGTAAGGCAATCTCATGCTATCAACAACTGATTTTACATTATTGAGAACCTACATGGACTCCTAGTCAAACTGAACTGAAGGAAGAGTCCCAGCTAATGGCTTCTATCACCAGATCACTTTGGAATAAACACAACTCCAACCAGGAATGGAGAAAGAGTTTTTAAAGCATTTTCTCCATTTTTATATATTAAAAAGCAATGGACAGATTATTATTATTTTAAGAAAATTGAAGTTTTACTCCTACCTATATATTAAGAGAGCCTTATGCTGACAGAGTCTTTTTCATTTAAGACAGTATGTTCAATCCAAAGAAATACAACTTCATGATGACATATTGAAGCCAGCAGACTAAGTTAATTGCAACTAACCCTATTCTTGCTGATTTCTTGCCACAACATATAACTATATTGAACAGAAACCTAATATAATATAGTTCATTCATAAAGGGGGAAGGAAAAAGAAAAATGACCACACCAGAATATGTCCTATGTGGTACGTTTGGACTGTGCATCATGTTTAATTAGCGTTTCTATATTTTATGTACTGAAATGTATATTCCACCTTTATACAACATAGTCATTGATAATAAAATCATAAAGCAAATAACAATAGCAAAATATTGCTGACTTTAAGACCTTCCAACTAACATTTCCTACATAAATTTTTTTTTTCCCATTTTTGTATGCCATGCAGTATCAGTGCAATTTTACCTTTTGTACCACACATATATCAACATATACATATAATTTTGTATGCAGGATAGAAATACACTGCACAGGAAGACAAAGAAAATATTAATATTCTTGCTTGGAAGCAGTCCATGGTGCTTCATAAAACCTGACACTTAATCGGTGATCGTGTGGCGGTTCAAAAACATGATGGCTTTCTGGGTTGGTGTCAGTCACTACAAACCTTCTCTATAAGGATGAATGAAGATGAAAAGAAAGGCAAATAGAAGTGAATGAGACACTGCTTTATGTGATTCATGATAGCTTGCAGCAAGCTGTTAGCCTTCGCCTGGCTCCCTTCTCGGAGAATAATGGATAGTTACAATGTGTATAGTGACACTGTCAAACCATCAGGAATTGCTGATTATAGTGTTAAATATTGATCTCTGCTTCACATGTGTCAAAATTCTTTCTTCCCTTAATTAGAACTTCCCTAAGCACCATACAGGAACAAACTGAATATATCAGATCTCACTGAAAGAGAGGGCAATTCTAGAATATAATTGTGACCTCTCGTTGGCTGCATCTCTCTTGAGTTTTGAGATGACTTCAGCTGTCTATCCTGCCTTTCCTAGCTCATAAACATTTTTCCCATTCTAACCATGTGGTGTTTTTTTTCCTTTTTCCATTTCATTTTTTTGGTTCTGTTTTTCATCATTCTGAACCACTGGGGCTGTAGTCAGATGGTAGTGAAACTTAAAGTGCCAGAAGGTGCCTTTTTCTATTTGTTTGTTTCATGGTACAGTGCACCAAGCAATGACCTGTGGCAACCATGTCACAGGAAACGGAGACAGGTTCACCCAATCAAAGGGAGCTTTAAAATTAACAGAGAGCCCTCCATAGCTTTTTAGATCAGGGGTGGTGGCAAAAGGACATCAAATCCAGCCTATAATGTTCTGATTATCTATCAAATTCAAAGAAATGGGAGAGAATGAAATTACAGAAACTGGATTCCTGTTATTTACATTAGGAGAACAACCTTCCTTTTAGCCCCCTCCCCTTACATACACAAACAGCCAATTTGACTAATTTTTATATTACTGGTCAATCAACTCTATGCACCTGGCTGTATTTAAAATATAAAACAATGAAAGCTGGTGATGTATGGGTTCAATTTACTCTACAAACTGAGCACTTAAATCATTTATCTTCGTTTACCTCTAATTTATTGAGGGGTTTTTTTTAATAACAGCAAGATGGTACATTTGCCTTTAGTTTGGTGTGACTGATAAAAATCAATATGTCATTAGAAAGAATTTCATAAATTAAGAGCTTTCAAAACAAGGCATTGCATGTTTGCAAACATACAAAAGTTTCAAATACATGAATTTCATATAAAAGCTATCTGTACACTATCTGCATTTAAGAAAGGAAAGATAAAAGGAGTTATTTTACTCTGTTGACACCATTTGTATAATTAATAGTAGCTGCTAATGATACTCATCTCAGAAGGGGTCTATGGCCCAGAATGAAAGCTCTGACTAACATCCAAAAATTAGGAAAGAGGACAGTCTGTTAGTCTGATTCTGCTATAACTTGATTGATTGATATCTGATCTTTATAAACAAGCATTTATAAACACTTCACTATTAAATGATTTAGAACATTCAAACAAACCGTACTATAAAAAAACAAAGAATATTAAACTCTACCTTACGTTACCTGATAACAAGTGGCTTAAGGTATCTTGCAATGATACAGTTTGTAACTATACAAATAGTTGTATAGTTACATGTTAGTAGTCAATAGTGATACAAAATTTTAAAAAGTGACATCCATCTGAGAATATTACTAAATTACTAAGGACATAGGCTAGATCTTCACTGTGATGGTTAAAAATGCAATAAGTACTTTGCACAACAAAAGTAGAACCTACTTTCCCACAGATATAAAGAATTCAGAAGAATCTGTTCACAGTTAAAAGTTAGAATTTCCATCTTTGTCTATCACTGAGCAGTGATGAATTCAGAACACTACAGCAATGTTCTGGATTCAGTTGCCTTTTCAACAAACACAATTTACATAATTATATTCCCAATAATGATGGTACATATTGAAATAACCATAATTAAATTTTGCTTAGCTTTTTCTCCAAACAAGTTATGTCCACAGCAGAAAAGAATAGGGTATATTAACTGATTATTTTCTCTGAGCTAAGAAATGAGAAAGTTCATATGCCTATCTTAAGAAACACTGCAGTTTGAACTAATAGTTTTAAAATATATATAATCTTGAGAGACTTTTTCACCTAACTACATCTATTATAACTTAATTTGGTATTTTTATTAAGTCTTTGTAGAACAAAATATCATTTGTCCAACAAAACTACCTATGGCTATCTCAGCTGAAACATTTTTTATATCCAATTATTCTGATAATTAACCTCTAATATCAATATTCTATTTTTCTGGTTAATTTCCCAACCATGTTCTTTGTTACAGCAGTTCAGTATATTACTCTGGCTAATATTATATTGCCTCATTCGATCAAAAAGTAAGCAGGTTATTTTACTACTTCTATTTTAGAAGCCAATATATGTTCAAACATGTGACAAACCCATAATTAGTGGGAATAATGAGAACCAGTATACAGGATTTGGTCTGGTTTGTTTTTCAGGACAATTCCATAGGCACTTTCTACTCCCTCCACCCAAAACTTAGCTGTAGAGAGCAGCCATTATCAGAAGATACCTGACTTCAGAATTGTAATTACTTGGATTACAACAATCCTGACTCTACCATCCCCCCACTTCATTTTATTTATCTGTTAAAGACATTCAAAATAATTCAAATATGAAATTATCTATTTAAAAAAGGTCTTTCCTTGTAGACCGTCCTGATGTCATTTTCATGAGTCTTAACCAAAGGAAATAATAATAAATGACAGGTAAGGTTTCTAGCACTTTTAAATAAGCAAGTGAGCCTCCTAAAGCTACAGGCTACATTCTCTGGATATCAAAAATAATAACTGGTTTTACAGCAGTGCAGCATCGAAACACAGGGGTATAAGATATACTGTACTTTAAGCTCTGTTTGATGAATCTGAGCACAGTTCCTGGGGGATAGATTACTTTAAACCATGCTCTTTTACTTTCTAATCCTAACTTGATTTGATTTGTACTTTAATACAGCTGCCTGGCAATTCAACAGCAAACAGAGACTATTTATGTAATCATATTGTAAGTAGTGGGACAAGAAGAAAACTCTCCAGAACCTTTTTGGAAAACAGTTTGTTGTACTTTTTATTTATTGAACAGCAGGGCTTCAGGCTTTTTGGTGCTCATTATAATTGGTTTTCTGCTTGAACTTTCAAAAACTGTCATGTCAATACTCAAACAGAATTTTTTTGCTTACTATATGGCTCTGGGCTCTATTTTCTTATGTGCTACTTGACAAAGTTCTTGTAATATCTTAAAGGCAAGTTCTAGAATTTAAGTTGCTCTTTAGGAAAGTGTAGCTAGAGTTACTTCATCATTCAGGTTCACCTTCCCAGAATCCTTTGTTGTAATTCACTATAATTTAAGTAACTTGGTGGCTATGCTACTTTACATATTCAGCTTTATGCCTCTGCAGTTCTGGCCCCTCCCAGCACTGAAGTTTTCTGTCTTTAAAAAAAAAAAAGCAAGTATGTACATAAATCAGTCTCAGATAATTTTCCCAGCTTTTTTTGTGCTAAAAACAGTTGATTATATAAACAAGTCAACCCAGTATTAGCCAACCCTGTATTTGTGCTTGCTCCATCTAATAGTTCTGCTAGCCTAACCTGTCATTCTGCTGTTACAGACTCACTTGTCAGATTTTCAGCTAGCTTTTGAACAATTGATGCAAAAATGAAACATGGCCAGATAGGTGCTAAGAATTTAATCCTGCTGTGCACTTCCAAAATAAAGTGCTTTATAATCATTTTATACATGGGGAAGTTCTTTAAAATGTATTACATAAATTGAGGTCTGAAGGTTTCACAGTATCCTGTGTGATTTAAAAACACTGAACAGTTTCTGATGAATTAGGCAGATTATCTTGACTCAAATAGAGGAAAATAGGTTTAAGGTGCAGTTACAAAATTGTGAAAGGAGCACAATGTAAATCAGATTATTTAAATGAGAAAGGATAGTACTTAAAGGTCATAAAAACTATATTCAAAAGTAGAAAAAAAGATGTTAATTTCAAAATAAAATTTAGATTAATATTTTCCACTTTCAGTGCTATTAGTGTAAAATTATTTTTCAGCTATGAATTAGGCATTCTTATGAAAACCATATTTCATGAAAGCTTCATTGTCTGCACATATATGAATGTGTATGCATAGCCTGATCAATAATTTTTCTTAAGTAATGATATATCAAAGGCAGGTAAGGATTGTATAATTCTTGAGACATTTAGAAGCAACATTTAAAAAGTGGGAGAGATGAAAATATTTGTTGTCTTGAATTTTAAATGACCTCGACAGTCTGTAGAGAGGCCATTACAGTTTTAATATTATTTAGAAATAATTTTAAGTCGTTTTAAAATTCTAAAAGAATCTATGGAAAATAGAAGAAAACATATCAACATATCCCTGAAACAAGAACTGATTTGAAAGAAACCACAAATCTGGTAGAATTTATATCTTACAAAAGCCATGTTGTATGAGGTCATTCTACACTGTTGTAACTAAACTAAACGGCCCT
Organism: Arizona elegans; assembly: GCA_022577455.1. Taxonomy (NCBI): domain Eukaryota; kingdom Metazoa; phylum Chordata; class Lepidosauria; order Squamata; family Colubridae; genus Arizona; species Arizona elegans. The sequence goes on from JAKOOJ010000001.1 coordinate 124,773,094, forward strand.
CCAGCCATATTTGGATATTTACCAGATATATGCTGCCCAGTCTCAATATGTTTAGGGGTTAAGGATCACTGCTACTGGTCCTACCCACATGATAGTAGGCCTTTAAATGGTTCTACAGAGATTTTCTCCTTATTCTTGAGAGAATACCAGTCTCTGGGTTAGTATTTTAACAGAAAGTTAATTTTGGACTGGTTTATGCAATATACAGGTGTTCACTAAAAACCTAATTTTGAAGTTCAGAACAGGCTGCCAGTTGGCAACTAATCCAGCAGCAATTTGAAAAGGTATTCTAATATAAACTTCTTCTATTTATTTTATTGTGTAATGGTAAATTATTTCACCCTTATGTTTGTATCAGAATATATTTAACATGCCAATATTTTTACATAATCAGATTCTAACCATCTAGTTTAGCAATATATACTCCTTAAATGTTCAGGAAGTATAGCAAAGGCCTTTACATGCTTATCAAAGATAAGCATAACTGGGTTGCTTATCCTTCAGATAACAAAGAAAAGGTGTGTTGATTTCACTGGTTTTCTCTTTAAAAAAGAAACTATATCCAGCCTAGCCTTTTAGTCAACTAAGAAATTTATATACTATATACTAACCCTCTTAATATCCTCTTTCTCTTTCCTCTGGGCATTTATTGCTGTTCTTTCTAGTTCAGTAACCAGTGAGCAGAAGGTTCATTAAAACTAATTGAATTGGAAACTTGTCTGCCCTGGGAAATGTTAACTCTTTGTTGTTATCTCTTTTGTTATGCTCCTTTCAAATAAATTATTGTTCTTTTAGCAAACAGAATACTTTTTCATAAACATTTTGGAAATATTTTTCAAGAGAGAAAAGAAAAAGAAAATGTTCTGAAATTGTCATGTTTACAGCAAGAAGCACAATGAAAAATCTTAGTCTGGTGTGGATAATATGTAAGAACATTGTTGTATTAGTTTCTGGAAACATGTATAGGCATTGCAAATAATCTTGTTAAATGTCTGCTGTGCTTCTTCCTCACTGATAGCACAAGAAAGACTTTTCTCACTTTAAAAGAGATAATGAAAGAGTATTAATGTAAAGAAAATATGGCTGAGCACATTAAAGCAATAAAATCAAAATCTGATAAAATCAAATTAAAGAAGAACAGCTTCTATAAATGGGACAATGAACCTTCACATTAACTTTTTATATTTTTAAAGAAAGTTTCAGGAGAAGGAGAAAGGTTTTTAACAGGACCTACCAGATTTTACATGTAGTGGAATTGTCTGCTCCAAGAAAATATAGATCTTCTTTTATTTTAATTGCTTATAGTTGCCATGGTAGATTTCCGACAGCTTTAAAATCAATTGAAAATAACAGGCAACCCACTGTTGCTAATAACAGTAAATATTTATGACTGATTTAACGGAGCTTCAATACCAGTCAATCACTTTCGAAAGGATCTTTGCAATTCATTAACCTCTTTTTGCTGGTTCTGTCCCAGTTGGTATTAGCCATTAAGACAGAATAACAGGAGTGGAGTTTGATTTTCCTCTTGCTATCATTTATAGTTTATTTGTCCATCCCCTCCATTCAAGTGCATTGTGGTCCCAATTGATTGCCTGCTTAGCCCTATCAGCAATAACAGTGGCCTATAACCAAGACTGAAAATCATCATTACCTTCCCCAAGACAGTTTTGAGCATGCATTTATCACCTTAATCTGGAAAATTGTAACTTTGTTTCAATGAATAGTCAAATAATTAAATTAGGAAGAACGGGAAGATTGTTTTCCTCCTCTCTTTTTTTTTTAATATACACGGAGAAAACTCTATCAGGAAGAGTTTTGGTTTTTGTACTTTCTGTGCACTTCTTTTCCTTTAATTTTAAGTACTGTATGTTATGAATTGCAGTTGACTTAATTTTAATGGAATTAACTTAATTAACTTAAAACTTAATTTTAATGGAATTTAGAAATAAAGAGAACAAATAGCCTTTAAAAATATAAGGTAAATTAAGGCTTCTCCTTTTAATGGAAGAATAACATGGCCATCCTTTTCCTTAAGAGTTCAAAGCAATCAGTTACTGGCTTTTAGACCATATTTTTAAAACATTTTCCTCAACAATGTGCCAGTATCCCAGGCTATTTGCAAACACACCAGAAATCTCTTTGCTTAGTTACAGAGCATTAGCATGATACAGCAGCATAGCTTAATTTCATTCTCTTAGGCTGCAAAAGTCAGGGAAAGAACATCAGTGGTGGGTTGCCCCCGGTTCGGACTGGTTCGCAAGAACCGGTAGTAAAACTGGCGGGTGACTCTGCCCACCGACCCCAATGTCACCAGGAAGATTCTGCGCATGCACAGAAGCATGTGTGCGAGCGGCCCCGTTGGGACCGGTAGTAAAGGTAAGCAGTGGTGAAATCTAAAATTTGTTACTACCGATTCTGTGGGCTTGGCGGGCGGGGGGGGTAATATGACTGGGTGGGTGTGGCCATTTTTTTTTTTACTTTTAAAACCATTTTTTCTACAACCTCTTCAGCGAAGAGGTTGTAAAAAAATGCTTTCAAAAGGTTCTGACGGTCCCAGCTGAGTTGCCTGATCGGCAGAGGCTTTTTTTTTTTTTTTTACTTCTAAAAGTATTTTTTCGGCTGAAGAGGTTGTAGAAAAAATGCTTTTAATTGTTTTTTTTTTTTTAAAAAGCCTCTGATGATTGCATGGCTCAGCTGGGCATGGGGGGGGGGCAGGGATTTTTGCTACCGGTTCTCCGAACCACCCACCTCCATCGCTACCGGATCAGGCGATCCGGTCCGAACCGGGAGCATTTCACCCCTGAAGGTAAGTACAACCCACCCCTGAAGAACATGGTCAGCCTTTTCCATCAGCAGGAAGACCAAGAAATAAAGAATCCACTGTGGCAAATGAGCCAAAAAGAAGAAGAAGACGACATCACCAAAGGAAGGGTTGTTGTTGTTTCCTTTCTTGGCTTAGATTCAGATTCTTTCTGGACACCTGACAACTGCCTGGATAAGTCCTTGCAGTTTTCTTTGCCTTCTTCCTAGGACTGAGAAAGAGACTGAACCAAAGTCACCCAGCTGGTTTCGTGCTTTTAAGTAGAATTAGAACTCGAGGTTTCCTCCATTTATTTATTTATTTATTTATTTATTTATTTATTTATTTATTTATTTATTTATTTATTTATTGGGACTTGTATGCCGCCCTATCTCCACAGGACTCGGGGCGGCTCACAACGATTAAAACAGAACAAACCAACCATTAAAACAGAAGTCCAAGTTAAAATTAAGAAATTCAATAAAACCCAGATTAAAACCCCCATCAGTCCAAGGTGGCCAGGTGAAATAGCCAAGTTTTCAGCCCACGGCGGAAAGAGCGAAGGTCAGGGGCCACCCGGAGCTCCAGAGGGAGTTGATTCCAAAGGGCGGGTGCACCCATAGAGAAAGCTCTCTCCCTGGGGGTCACCAGCTATGTATATAAGTTAAATAGGCAGGGTGACAATATACAGCCTTGCCAGACTCCTTTCTCAATTTTGAACCAATCAGTGGTTCCGTGTCCAGTTCTCACTGTTGCTTCTTGACCCGCATATAGGTTTCTCAAGAGACAGATAAGATGGTCTGGTACTCCCATCTCTTTGAGAACTTGGCACAATTTGTTGTGATCCACACAGTCAAAGGCTTTAGCTTAGTCAGTGAAGCAGAATTAGATGTTTTTCTGGAACTCCCTAGCTTTCTCCATGATCCAGCATATGTTGGCAATTTGATCTCTAGTTCCTCTGCCTCTTCAAAATCCAGCCTGCACTTCTGGTAGTTCTCGGTCCACATACTGCTGGAGCCTAGCTTGTAGGATTTTGAGCATAACTTTGCTAGCATGGGAAACAAGTGCAATGGTGCAGTAGTTTGAGCATTCTGTGGCATTGCCTTCTTTGGAATTGAAATGTAAACTGACCTTTTCCAATCCTGTGGCCATTGTTGAATTTTCCAAATTTGCTGGCATATTGAGTGTAACACTTTTACTGCATCGTCTTTTAAGGATTTTGAATAGCTCAGCTGGAATACTGTCACCTCCACTAGCTTTGTTGTTGCTCAGACTTCCTAAGGCCCATTTGACTTCGCATTCCAGGATGTCTGGCTTGAGGTCAGTGGCCACCCCATTGTAGTTATCAGAGACTTTAAGCTCCTTCTTGTATAGTTCTTCTGTGTAATTTTGCCACCTCTTCTTAATCTCTTCTGACTGTTAGGTCCCTGCCATTTTTGTCCTTTATCATGCCCATCTTCGCATGAAACATTCCCTTCATATCTCCAATTTTCTTGAAGAGTTCTCTGGTCTTCCCTATTCTATTGTTTTCTTCTATTTCTTGTTCATTTAAGAAGGCATTCTTACCTCTTCTAGCTATTCTCTGGAATTCTGCATTTAATTGAGTGTTTCTTTCTCTTTCTCCCTTGCCTTTCCCTTCCCTTCTTTCCTCAGCTATTTGTAAGGCTTCCTCAGACAGCCATTTTGCTTTCTTGCATTTCTTTTTCTTTGGGATGGTTTTAGAATGATTATATGGAGAACTATATTGTATGTACATCATCTTCTCACATATATAAGAGAGAGAAACTATGCATTTACACTCTGGTGATGATAGCATTCTAACACCATTTAACTTAATTCAAAATCTAAAATGTATATAATTCAGAGTTACTTTTCTATTTCAAGAACATTATGGCACTTATTCTTAAATGTCCTTGGCACATACATTGACACAAATGTTCTTTCTTTCTTTCTTTCTTTCTTTCTTTCTTTCTTTCTTTCTTTCTTTCTTTCTTTCTTCCTTTCTCTTTCTTTCTTTCTTTCTTTCTTTTCTTTACTTACTTACTTACTTACTTACTTACTTACTTACTTACTTACTTACTTATTTACTTACAAAAATGTCTATGCCATCCCTCTCCTAAAACTCTGAGTTTTTGACTGCTTACAAAATAGCTAGATCTTTATCTGGAAATAAACCAATATTAGTAAAGCAGTTTTTAAGATATTTATATTATGGTGTTTATGATCTAAAATTTCAACTAAATACCGTAGCTTTATTCATATAATGATTCCATGGTTACCCAGGATGGCCCTGGGGCAAATCATTATGATTAGGCAAAGTATTTATTAGGGCTCTGCATATTTTGAAAAGTATATTGAAGATATACTTTAGATCTCATGAAAGAACATTTATCTGCATTTTATTAAAGCAACTTTATATAAATTGACATAATAAACTTTTTTTCAAGCTCCCACGTGAACTTGAAGAAAAGGAACCACAGGTTTAAGAGTCAAGTTAACTTTAATTAGTTGATTAATCAAAACTGTGTCATTAGAACATAGCCTTTCTTTCCAAAATGTTGCGACATTGTTGAAATCTCCCTAAGTGTTACATTGCAGTTTTGAGCAGTTTTAGCTCAAGACAGAACAATATATGATTCCAGTATCTCCCCAACTCCAATTATCTTGACATTTGCCAGTATGAGTTGGGATAAATAAGGAAATTATGGCATACACCCTAAAATAAGATACACCAAAATAGTTTGCTGCAGTCATGGGTTTCAAAATTTTTTACTACCGGTTCTGTGGGAGTGGCTTGGTGGATGTGGCTTAGTGGGCATGGCAAGGGAAGGATACTGTAAAATCTCCATTCCTACCCCACTCCAGGGGAAGGATACTGTAAAATCTCCATTCCTACCCCATTCCAGGGAAAGGATACTGTGAAATCTCCATTCTGTCCCCAATCCAGGGGAATGTTACTGCAAAATCCCCATTTCCTCCTGATCAGCTGGAACTTGGGAGGCAGAGAATAGATGGGGGCGGGGCCAGTCAGAATTTTTACTGCTTGGCTCTACTCAAAATTTCTGCTACCGGTTCTCCAGAACTGGTCAGAACCTGCTGAAACACACCTCTGGTTTGCTGACAACTAAGGGTTTAATGCTTTGTCCAAACTCAAGGATACGATCCTGATTATGTGTGTGGGTATGATCTAACTCTGGCCATTTTGCATCATCCCACTGCCTTCTGCAGCTCTCGTTCTTCAATATATGTGTGTGTGTGTGTTAAGGAGGATTGGTACTTCCTGACATCTGTATGTTTGTCCCCAGTGCTTGGTTTCTATTAATATGACAGCCAAAGGATTGGAAAAGGATTGCCTACAGTGCAGTCTAGTTCACATGAAGGTTCTTTTTTTTTTCTTCTTCAAAAGCCCCACTGTGACTGTGCAATAAGAAATTACTACAGGGCACTACATTTATTTCCAGCTATCTAAATGAAAAATTATATACATCTTCCTCTTTATATCTCAGGTGCAAGAGAGGCCAATACAATGTGACCTATATTTGTTCAGCACCATGGAAACCATTTCATTCTATTGTCAGGCTACTATTTGCATAAAACCAAGAGGGAGAGTCAAAAACTGAGGTTGGGGGGGGGCAGGGGGCAGGGGGAGAAGAGGAATAACTGGCCCAGGGGAAATAATAATAATAATAATAATAATAATAATAATAATAATAATAAACACATGCATACCACTATGACTATAATGAAAACCTATATTATGGGAGACACCGCACACAGTAGCATTATTGCACTCAGAAGAGTGAGCTGGAAAAAAAAATACTCCAACTTGCTTTTGCTTGAAAAAAATTTCAAAAACCTCTATGATCCAGAGCAGATTCCTTTATTGTTTTATCAGTATTCGATCCATATATTTTAGGGCCTCAAGAAAATCAAGCTTCTTTTCATCTTTCCCCACTTCCATAACTGATCCCACAATATTTTGTACTGCTTGTAAAATTTTTGTTAGGCCAATTTTTCTTTTAGTTGATATCTTTCTCTATGTTTACGAATCTCTAAAAGTGTGTAAATGCCTCCTTATTGCTGGATAGGTTTTGTTTCTAATTAATATCAACCACTTCCATTCTTCTTAGAAGAACCACTATCAAAATGCCTTCTGAAACTTAATTTCATGACTTACTAGGATCTCTATGGATGGGCTCATGGGGAGTAATACCATGGGATACCATGGCCATCTCTCAGATAACCATGTCCTCTGCCACATAGGGCTTTATAGGTGATAAGCAGCATCTTCAATTGCTCCTACAAGGAAACTGGCAACCAGTGCATCTTATGAAACAGAATTATAACATGGATATTCCAAGGAATACCCATAGCTGAATTCTGTGAACCAGTTGAAATTTCCAAGTGGTCTACAAGGACCACTCCATGTACAGCACATTGCAGTAGCCAAATCATAAACTGACTAAGGTGTAAGCAACAGTCTAAAGCCGTGATGGCGAACCTATGGCACTTGTGCCACAGGTGGCATGTGGAGTAATATTGGTGGGCATGTGAGCTCAGCTCCGGCACGCATGTGTGTGCTGGCCAGCTAATTTTTGGGCCTTCTGGGCCCACCAGTCGACAAATGGGCAGTTTCTGGCCTTCGGAGGACCTCGGGGGGGGGGGGAAGCCGTTTTCACCTTCCCCAGGCTCCTAGAAAGGCTCTGGAGCCTGGGGAGAGTGAAAAATGAGTCTACTAGGCCCACTGTGCCATCATGTGCCAAAAGAGGGGGGAATGTGGGGGGGGGTCATGTGCGCATGCACATAGAATTATGGGTGTGGGCACGCGCGTGACCCCCCCCCCGTGCTGCCCCCGTTTTTGGCATGCGATGGTAAAAAGGTTAGCCATCACTGGTCTAAGGAAACACACCCCCAACCCAGGAAAGAGCACAACTGATAGACATGTATTATACCTGTTCTACACCTCTTCAGCTTCCAGGTGCAGTTTAAGGTACTGGTTTTCACCTACAAAGCTTTTTATGATTTGGTGATAGGTTACCTCCAGGGCTGCAGATAAAATCTGCCCAGCCAATTCAATCATGTTGGTAAAAGCAACTGGCTATCCCCCATTTTCAGAGATCAGGCAGGGAGCAAAGTCAGAACTTTGGTTTTTGGGGCCTGCTCCTATTGAAAGTCCATTTATCTCCAACATTAATGGAAAAAACTGAAGACAGCTTTTTCATAAGATTTTTAGGACCTGATGCCATCTATTGGTTTGGAATTCTGATTGTCTTGTTCAGTGTCCTTTTTTTTTTTTTCTTTCCCTGTGGTTGCTTATTTTTGTTGAGCAACCAAAAGTCCTATGACCTTAACCCAGCTGCAGACTACGGATGTGATGAGGACATGGGGCATATCACGTAAAAAGTTACCAAAGCAGGTTCATTCTGCATGTTGAGGACCACAAGAAATAATAGTTCTATTATTGTCTGCATGGATCAAATCTCACCCTGAGCACTGTGCCCAGCCTTGGCAGAGTACCTCAGTAGAATTTCAGCAAATTGAAGCAGGCTCAGAAAAGGCAACAACATCAGAGAACAAGAGATTAAAGTCACTAGATATGTTTAGCCATGAGAAGAAAAGACCTGAGAATTTGACACACCTAAAAGAGCAACATCAACTCTTTTCATCTTAAAATGCAGGGTACAGAACATGATATTATGCTATAGGAAGGCAGCTTTGGTTGAATATCGGGGGGAAAAGTTCCATAGATTTCACAGTATATTTTACACAGAAATTCTGAAATTAGAACTATAGTGCTAATTTTTAATAAACATATTAATAACCAGACACAGTAAATGCAAACCAAAAACACCTTAGAAATATAGAAAAAATATTTTAAAATATGTAAAAATATGTTTTAAAAAAATTCCCTTTGGAAAAAAAATTGTGTGCCTTCAAAGCCTGATATTTTTGAAACTCTAAACATAAGTGTTAAACAATGAGGCACAGAGTATTTGAATCCTATTATTTCAAAAATCAATATAGTTTATGTGTCAGTATTACACATACTACTCTGTTTCCCCCAAAATAAGGTATCCCCTGATAATAAGCCCAATTGGGCTTTTGAACGCATGTGCTAAAATAAGCCTCCCCTGAAAATAAGACCTCCCTGAAAATATTTAAATGCAGAGCTGGAAATCAGGCAAGACGGCAAGAGGAGCCCCATCTTGCTTCACGCGTCCCAAAATAATAAGACCTCCCCGAAACTAAGACCAAGCGCTTATTTTGGGGTTCAAAAAAATATAAGACAGGGTCTTATTTTCAGGGAAACATGGTAGTTAATTTACCTGTTGACTTCAAATTCTAAGACCTACAGTATAGAAATGACGCACAAAGGAAAGAGTTTTTAAGAAGAGGCATCTCCCACCTTGCCAGTGAATCTAATATCCAACAGCAATAGCAAAATCAGGGAAGAAGAAGCCAGTACAGGTAGTCCTTGACTTACAACAGTTCATTTAGTGACCGTTCAAAGTTACAACGGGCATTGAAAAATGTGACTTACGACTGTTTTTCATAGTTACAACCTTTCCAGCATCCCCATGATCATGCGATCAAAATTCAGATGCTTGGCAACTAGTTCGTATTTGTGACGGTTGCAGTGTCCCAGGGTCACGTGATCATCTTTTGTGACCTGACAAGCAAAGTCAATGGGGAAGCCAGATTCACTTAACAACCGGGTTATTGACTTATCAGCTGCAGGGGGTCACTGAACAACTGTGGCAAGAAAGGTTGTAAAAGGGGGCAAAACACACTTAACAAATGTCTCATTTAACAACATAAATTTTGGGCTCAATTGTAGTTGCACATTGAGGACTACATGTATTAATTTGCTGTGTTGAGTCTTAAATTGCTTCTGTTGCCAAATAGCCTCCAAGATCCTTTGGAAAACTGGGATCAACATTTTAAAAGTAGCAAAATGAAGCGCTTTAGAGTTCCAGTCTCCCAAACTGCTTGCAAGTAACCATCTAAGCAGATGTTGCTACCATACCCAGAGAGACACACAAGCATTTTTTTAATGTCAGAATTAAAAGAATCTTCTGTGACCTTAGAATAAAAGCTGAATTTACCAACAAAACACTTCCCTGTTCGTCAGGCTCTGCAATTTCAAACCCACACAATTTGTAAGTGGAAGAAAAAATGTGTGTGCATAGGAAGAGGTGGGGGGGGAGTGGAAGGAGACGGGGGGGGGGGAACCTGCCTCATCCTGTTTTTCTGCCTTCAGGCTGAATCAGATACACCTCCATTTCAATTGTGAGATTCTCCCAAGATGTGAAGCCTTAACACTGAGATCAGCTACCTTGTTCAGGGCAAATGCATTTCCAAAGAGTGGCAGTTTAAATCTAATAACCTCCCAACAATTTACAGGCTGGAACATGGGGAATTGAATGCCTAATGGCATTTAACTAGGGAATCCCTTTTTAAAAGCTTTTTTTTTTTTTAAATGATTCAGAAGCATTGGATATCTTGTATAGTAAGCCAGCAATCCTTCAATATCCCTGCATTTAGCTTCAGCAAGGAGCAAGCAGAGCAGCAGTAATATACTGTACATACGCGTATTCTGTTTTATTTTACTGCAGTGAGTCCTGTGTATCTTGGAAATTCCTCTAATCCAAATATGCTTATTTGGAAGCTTATTCGGTTCACCTTTAACTCTTTAGAAGAGTTAAAAGTGAACCGAATGTAAAAAATAAAAAATGGCAGTACTCCATAAATCACTTTTAATTCTGTCTATTCCTTCTGATTTTCAGAAGCAAAAGTGGTAAAAGAAAAGAGAGGGGGAGAATGAGAGAAATTCAGTACAGGACTAAGAGAAGGGAAAAGATCTCACATCTTGAATTGCATCCTTCCCAGCGAAGAGCTAATTCAGAAGGCTGCAGTTCTCACAAGGGGAAGGGTGGGATGTAGCAATTCAAATCAAAATCTGAACAGGATTTAGATTTTCCCATTTAGTATCAGCTCCAGGTTTAGCTGCTGGCTCGAAGCCACAACCAACCAGTACAATGGGCCCTTTCTTATTTTAAAGGCTGAGTAGGGTCATCTTGGGTAAATTGCTGGAGGAATTCCCAAGGCACACTGGGAGATAAATTCTCCCGTGGTGTCAAGGGATTTAGTACCTGGCAGTTCTCCAGCTGACTGAAATCTCCAAGACAATCTCCATTTCCTATCGAAAAGGTGCATGTTATCAATGCATTTGGAAACCCAACGGTCTTTCTGCAGTGGGTTCAAAGAGGTGCCATCAAGAAAAGGAAAGCAAGATCTCCTTACCCAAAGCAAGTAAGCAGGACACGCTTTCTCTGATTTGATTGGCTTTGGGAAAATATACAGTAATTATCTGATTTCAGTAACAACTTGTTCACTAGATAAATGCAGATAGAGCTGTATATTAATAAAAGCTTAACACGGTTTAAAGGGATCAAAATATATTTTTAATCTGTTTTTTTTGGGGGGGGAGGTTTACCTAATATCAAGATTATTTTTAAAAAAGGAGAACATTACCAACGAAAGATCTCTTGCCATTAACACAGCAGCAGCACCTCCAAGGCCAAAGGGCAGCAGAAACAGGAGCACTTTAACTTAAAAGTGTTTTCTGCTGTCTTTTGGGTCACAGCCTTATGCAAGTAGTCCTCATCTTACGACCACAATTGAGACCAAAATTTATGTTGTTAAGTGAGTTTGCTCCATGTTACGATTTTTCGTGCCACGTTTGTTAAGGGAATCACTGCAGTTCTTAAATTAGTAACATGGTGGTTAAGTGAATCTGGTTTCCCAATTTGACTTTGTTTATCAGAAGGTCGCAAAAGTGAAGCACATGACTCCAGGACACTGCAACTGTCATAAACGTGAGTCAGTTGTTGAGCATCCGAATGCAAATCACATGACCATGGGGATGTTGCAATGGTCATAAGTGTGAAAAATAGTCCTAAGTCACTTTTTTCAGTGCTGTTGTAACTCAATGAACTGTTGTAAGTCAAGGACTGCCTGTAGTTTATTCTGTCAGGCCAGTTTTCATGCTAAACGTATCTGCTTCCAGTCACCCATTATCTGATTTGGAAGACTTCATCACCAACTACCAGTTATTTCAGATCCCTGTATAAAATGCAGCTCTCAGTGCAATAGACTTAACTGCCCTCCCAGTTACGGATTGCTTTAGATGTTTAGAAAGACCTTATAGAGAATGTTAACACTCCCCCATCCTGCACCTCCCGAGGCTCAAAATGCGGGTTTTCCCCAAACCAAATCAATCTTTTCACTTCCCTCATTGCAGCCACATAGGATTTCAACATTCCTTCAGGCAAAGGCAACATTCCAAATGCGTATGGAAACCTTGTTCCTCTTACCTTAAAGGAGACACATACGCTCTTCCCTTTTGCGCATTACCCAGAAGTGCAAAAACCCCAGATGCGTGAGTCACTGGCTCAACCTCCCTCCTGCCACTACTAAGACCACACGAAGGAGCCCTGAACTTTGCTGTGTGAATCCACTGAGGAAATCATTGAACCATCTGGTTTCCCAGGTTGGAATGTTATTCTCTGGTAGTCAAATCATCTCCAATGCAGGCACAGTGCTGGGACTCAGCCTTTGAAAAGAGCTGCATGAGCAACCCATGCTTAAGAATTGGATTGTGTTCCTACATCCCTTCAAAATGAGCAATGATAGGTCTTTTCTGCTAGAAGAGTCTCTACACATACTAATTCTGAAATGTTTCCAACAGGAATGTGTTCTTAGAAGAAGAAAAAAAAGAAAGAAATTGAGAGCTGGAAAGCCACCTCTCCTGCAATCTGTTGACGGTAGCATTTCTACTTCTTGTTCATTCAGTTTATTGCTGTTTGCACCCAGTTCTCTCCACTCTGGGATATGGGATGAAAGCTTTGGGCAAAAATAGCTTGTTTGTGTTTTTTTAAAAAATAACATTATCGCATTATCAGTAACCAATCAAATTTGCTTAGCTAGAAATCGGTGGGGTGAGGGTGGGGTGGTGTTTGCAGGAAAATAACAACCATCTCCAAATCAAAGGGCTGTTGTGTGAAAAGGCTAACCAGTGTTAACCACTGTTGTACTTACACCACTCAATAATGGTACAGAAAATGAATCCCGGGCATGGTATCAAATGATACCCAATTTAGGCATATGTGCAGAACCTTTCTGCTTTCATCAGAATGATTAAAACCAGTGCTGGGATTCAGCCAGTTCACACCACTTTGGGAGAACCGGTTGTTAGCTTTCTGAACAGTTTGGCAAACTGGTTATTGGAAGAAATCATTAGGGCAGAGAACTGGTTGTTAAATTACTTGAATCCCACCACTGATTAAAACTATGTCCCAGTGTCACACCACAACCTATCACCCTTTATGGACATGTGTGCGACACTGCAATGCATATAGCAAAGAGGATTGTGCTTGGAACCTTCTTTCATCCACCTAATCACATTTTCCCTACTCCATGCATGCCACTGCCCCCATTCCTAAATTCAACGTGTAATTCTCCATTCATTCAAAACAATATTTCCATCAAAAGACTCTTATCCTAAGCTTACAGTCCTCCCCAGTTCGCTCAGGACTGGAGCAAAGGTGACTAAGTCATTGGCATATGTCAGATCTGGGGTGTTCAGGTTTCTGAAAGCTAGAAGTGGATGAAAGCTGTTTCCTTCTCTTTCTCCCCTCCAAGTTACTGTACTTACTACCGAGTAGTTATCTCCCATCTATCTTCTCCTAGGGGAATCATAACAACTTCCTTAACTTCCATGGGAATAGGGGGGAACATCTTGTCTATTCAGACTGCCCCTGGACCCTCATAGATTTAACAGAATTTGGGACAATGACCAGTAGGATAATAACTTGAAAGATTGTATTGGTAATCTTGAGTCCTTTGACTCAAACTTTCAATATATAAACTTTCAATATTCCTGGTCATTTTGCAGGATTTTACTGTCTGTCAGAGCATTCACCTTCGGAAATGAATGAAAAACCATAAACATGGGGTTCCTGAAGTTAACAGTCATGGCTAAAGTGCATTCTTCAATGTAGATAATTCTCAATTATTCATATATAGACCAATGGTAAGATTGAATTGGCAGCTAAGAAAAGCTTAGAATGCCAAGGAGTTAAGGCAACATAGCTAAGTAATTAAAATGTAATTGAAACACAGCTACAATATAACAGGGGATAATTGTTTCTCATTTCTGCAAGTCAGCAAGGACCTGGTTTTTTTCTTTGCAGCCCCTTGATTTTCCCAAGATCATTTCCTGACCTGTTTCACTCAAAGTATTCTGTCATGTAATTTTCTGTTTTCTTTTCCTTCTATGTTTTTAATTGATTAATTGTTTAATGTTTAAATGAAGGTGTGTGTTTCTCATCACAAAGCTCAATTAAGTTACATTATTTTAGCAATATCCACCACTCTACAATAGCAAGACGACACATAACTTGCTTCCAAGCACATTTTAAAGGGGGGAAAAAAACACTCCCTTTTTGTCAAAGGATACTTGCTTAAACTGTCTAAAGAATAGCTACACAAACATTCAATAAGAAAGCATGAAATCCACAGACGCAGGTGCTCGACATCCACCATGTATGAAATTGGCCTTTAAAAAGCACACATATACACTCACACACACCCAAAGTTTTAGATTAAGCAGCATATGGAGAATGTACATTATTAACTTGCTTGAGGGCTGGTGTGGCATTTAACCGATACAAAACATAACATGTATGCATATAGCTTTTATTAAAATAAGAAAAACCAGGAGTTCTTCTCAACACATGCAAAGCAAGCTACTCTTTGTAATCCTAACCACAAGAGGATGACGCGGTTTCCTTTTTGTACCGCCCACCTCTTGGTCTGCCACCTGCCAAAACCATCTCTTTTTCCTCTGCATCCCTCTCAGTTTTGTACAGAAGGAGCAGCAGGAGCATTGGCAGGCTAGAGCAACAGTAAGCAATGCCAGTGGGTGACTATGAGCAATATCCTGTTGCTCATAGTTACAGTCCTTCAGGCTGCGGTTTAAGTCTTTCTGCGATAGCACACACCAATCTGAATTTTTTTTAATATCTAGGGTGGTGTTAAGCCAGAGCTCTCCAGGACAACCTGGATTTGGCTGACCTTATCTGAATCCATGTATCCTATTGACCCTGGGATAGGTGGTGATGCCCACTGATTAATTGTTCTGACCCGGCCTTCGCAGAAGCAAGAAACAGACTCCCCACAAAGAAAAACACCCTCTTTATTTACACATTGGGAATTAACTGCATTCACCAACCGAAAGTCCAGGCAAGAGTCCTGCAAGAAGTTAACTGAAACAATGGTTCTTATCAGCTTGTTGTGATAAATGCAAGGCTGGGAACTCCCAGCCGGGAGGCTGCAAATTAAGTCAGTTCAAACAGAAATAGACAAATCTCAGTTCTGGCAAGGCAGTCTTTGTCGCACGAAACACACAAGGAGCAACCTTTCCAGAAATGCGAACAGTTGTCTGAGACAATCAAACCACTCTCCTTTCCTCCTATTTATGTCCCAGCCAGGGAGGGGCCAGTCAGTATCCACATTTGTTTTGCTTCCCGAGCCGGCTCATTGTTCTCCATTGTTCACCTCTCCTATCTGCTCTGCGCATATGCACATCTGGAACAGGCCCCAGCTGTTCCTCGTCCTCACTCATCTCTGACTCCAAAGGCACCTGCCTCTCTGGCTGGGAAATGCTGGATGGCCCTGGCTCTATCTCTGTATCCGATGCTGAGCATCCATCAGAGCCTTCCCCAGGCTCCAGAACTGGCCCAAGTTCTTCCCCAACCTCTGCATCGTTTGAGTCTGCTGCCAGCTCAGCTGGCAGCTGGCTGGTCACAACATTAATAAGTTTGGGGCTTTCTAAAAAGATTGGGAAAAGTTCATGGAGGATAGGTCTGTTCTTAGCATAGTCAGGATAGTTAAGTGGTCATTGAGACATCATAAAAAGAAGGAAGGAAGTCCAGCTGCTGGTTAGGTTTATTTTATTATTGTTTTAACCTGCAGTTTGTGTATGTGTTTGATTTTTTTTAAAAAAAATCTAAAGTAGCCAACAAATAAAACATGAAGCAGTACATCAAAATCAAAACAAACATGAATATATTGTATAGAACTCAACAGGCCACTGAAATGTATAATCACACTTTATGCATTACCATTAAAATCTGGCTCAACCTTTACAGAAATCTACATTTAATCCAGCATACTGTCTCCAGTAGAGGACAGCTAAATTCTTCTGCAAATCTCATCTACAGAATATAAAAGAAAAGTGCCTACTCTGCAAATAAACTCTGAAATTAAAGATGTTATTTAGGTAATGTCTTACTACAGTATTAAGGAACCCAAAAAGGTTTTCAATTTTAAAATATTAAAATAAACATGATTCTTTTTTAAAAAACCACAACCTTAGAATTGAAGTTTCAGGTAGAATATTTAAAGTGGCCATGTTCTCACTGTATAACTCTTTTGGAAGAATGACAAAATTTTATCATTTGCAAGGAATTAAAAACCACAAGAAGGCACAGCAGTAGGAATCTTGAAGTAACCCATCAGCTGAAGCAGGGGGAGGAACTTCAGGCTAAAGCCTTTCACATTATTTCTTTATTAAAATCACTTCTACCCTATTTCTTTGGCAAGATGCACAGGATTTCTATCTAAATTATTTCTGAATTGTAACTAGGCACCTACACTAGCATATGAAAATATTATGCAAATCTGATTGATCTTTTGCGATCTCTCTCCCTCTCCCTCCCTCCCTCCCTCCCTCTCTCTCTCTCTCCCTCTCCCTCCCTCCTTCCTGATTATCCTACTGAAAAACTATCATTTCAATCTGTGGGTTTTTGCAAGCACCACATTGTTTCAAATCATCACAGTCTGGACCTAGATAGCTGAGCACAGTATGAAAGAATAGTGATGTAACATTATCTGGAGAGTGTGGCAGGGGAATATAGTATAACAAAAGAGTGAATACATTCTCTGTCTGAATTATATATTTCTAAGTAAGTTAGTTTTCCAAATAGCAGTCATGTGGTTCTTCTGTTATTAATATTTTCATATCAGCAAATGTAAGAAACCTAATCCATCTATTCATTGCCGTGTTCCTCCTATGCTTTCAGTATATTAGCTCGTTCTAATATATAGACATTTAGCCCCTGTGGCTCACAAGTTTCTCACTGTTGACAGTTGCCAACTAAAAATTTTGCTTCAACTTCCTCAAACTTCAAAGGCCCAAAATATACAAGCTAATGTTAAGACTGAGGCGGGAGGAAGGGCGGGAGGAAGGGAGGGAGGGAGGGAGGGAGGGAGGGAGGGAGGGAGGGAGGAAGGAAGGAAGGAAGGAAGGAAGGAAGGAAGGAAGGAAGGAAGGAAATCTCATTCAGATTTCATGTCTAATCTGAAGCAGAAATAACCAAAGGTATCCACACCAAACTTGAGGAATTTTTAAAAGTGCCTAAAAAGATAAAAATCAGAAATACTTGCTGTAATTCTGTAATTCTGTTTCTACAGCATCTATTTTTTAGGAAAAGAAAATATATACATATAAATAGGAACAAAATGAGGAAATGTTGCATTTACAACCTCAATAATGTGGGGAACTGCAAACAAGTAATATCTATAATAACTCATGATTCTAATCTGCCACATATTTTCCATTTTTCCTTCTTTCTTTTTCCATACATTCAAAATGCTGCAGCCAGCAAGCACTGGGTTATTTCCCCTTGCTCTTAGAATTTTTACAAAGCTCATTTGGGAGGAGAGTTGCTTCTGAAATACTAAGGCTTCTCAAAATTTCAAAGTAAGTAAGTTTCAACGTAAGAATAGTAAAACTTGAAAACTTATATGTTGGAATTGTCAATTATTGATATATGAAAAAGATAGTTGGACCAGGATTCCTGGTCTACCTAATGGGTTGCTGATTGCAAAATCTGAAAGTCGGGTCTTATCCCTGGATGGGCTGATATTTTACAAGCTGAATTCCCAAAGCTTGTGTTTATCATTGCTGCAGTAAATCATTTTGGCTAGCCTAACTTTTGTCTGTAATGCATCCCAGGAGCAAATCCAAGGTTTTTTCTAGCCAGCAGGAGTAGAAATCTGTAGAAAGTTCAGGTTGGTAAGAGAGTAATGACCATGACCAGTTACCCCTTCTTGTCAATTTCCCATGCAATTCTCAAGAACTCTCCTTATTCAGGCGACTACTAACGCTTCCTTGAGAGATTGGGTCTTCCCTGCCGTACTTAAGGAGGCAGTGCTTCATCCCCTCCTCAAGAAGCCAGCCC
Organism: Arizona elegans; assembly: GCA_022577455.1. Taxonomy (NCBI): domain Eukaryota; kingdom Metazoa; phylum Chordata; class Lepidosauria; order Squamata; family Colubridae; genus Arizona; species Arizona elegans. The sequence continues at coordinate 124,791,205 of JAKOOJ010000001.1, forward strand.
TGGATCCGGCCTTCTTAAACAACTTTCGTCCTGTCTCCAACCTTCGCCTTGTAGCGAAGATTGTTGAGGCTGTGGTGGCGTACCAACTCCCACAATTCCTGGAGGAAGCTGATTACCTAGACCCATATGAATCGGGTTTCAGGTGCAGCCACAGCATGGAAACGGCATTGGTTGCCCTGGTGAATGATCTCTGGCGGGCCTTGGATGGGGGCTGTTCCTCCATTCTGGTGCTACTTGACCTCTTGGCGGCTTTCGATACCATCGACCATGGTATCCTACTGTGACGGCTCTGGGGGTTGGGAATAGGGGGCACTGTGCTACAGTGGTTCTCCTCCTATCTCTCGGGGCATACGCAGTTTGTTTGGGCAGGGGGTCAGAGATCCTCCCCTAGGCCCCTCACGTGTGGGGTGCCACAGGGGTCAGTTCTCTCCCCCCTGCTCTTTAACATCTACATGAAGTCACTGGGTGAGATCATCCGTAGTTTCTGGGTGGGGTATCATCAGTACGCTGATGATACCCAATTGTATATTTCTACCCCGGACCAACCCAGGGATGCCCTTTCTGTGATGTCTAAGTGCCTGGAGGCGGTACGAGTCTGGATGGGTAGAAACAGGCTCAGACTCAACCCCTCCAAGACTGAGTGGCTGTGGATACCGGCATCGCCTGATCTAGCTACCCCATCACTTTTGATGGGAGGGGAGCTACTTACTCCCTCTGAAAAGGCTCGCAATCTTGGCATCCTCGATTCACGGCTGTCCTTGGTGGACCATCTATCGGCCGTGACAAGGGGGACCTTTGCACAGGTTCGCCTAGTGCGCCAGTTGCGGCCTTTCCTAGACAGGGATGCCCTCCGTACAGTCACTCAAGCTCTCATTGTCTCTCGATTGGATTACTGCAATGCCCTCTACATGGGGCTGCCCTTGTGGTGCACCCGGAGGCTCCAGCTAGTCCAGAATGCGGCCGCGCGGGTTGTTACGGGAGCTTCCTGTTACTCTCATGCAACACCTCTCCTGCGCGAGCTGCACTGGCTGCCGGTGGCTATCCAGATCCGCTTCAAGGTGCTGGTATTGACCTATAAAGCCCTACATGGCATGGACCTAGGGGACTTGCAGGACTACCTCCTACCGGCCTCCAACCGCCCTATGTGTTCACATAGAACTGCCCTCCTCCGGGTGCCGTCGGCCAGACAGTGTCAGCTGGCGACTCCCAGGATGAGGGCGCTCTTTGTGGCCGCACCGACCCATTGGAATGGGTTACCCACTGAGCTCCGGACGGCTTCCAATCTCCGCACTTTCCGCGCTGGCCTGAAGACATGGCTGTTCTAGCAGACTCCCTGATCATTCTACAAGCTTTTAAATTTGGGGATTTTAATTTTAGATTGGTTTTAGATTTTATTGTTATTGTTTTTTATTTATGTGAGCCACCCCGAGTCCTTCGGGAGAAGGGCGGCATATAAATTTTAATAATAAAATAAATAAATAATAATTCAGAAGGGGAAAGAAACCATTAGACCATTCAACACAGAGAGAAACAAAACTGAACAGGTAATGCTGTCATCTATTAGGACCAGCTGAAAGATCCTGTCCATCAATAGTCTGAATATTTCCCTATTCAGTATCCCCTGCTAATTCTGGTAGGTCTTTGACCAGTTATTTATTTATTTGATTGAGTGATGATTGACTTCTATAGCCACCCATCTCAACAAACAACTCTAGGTGGCTCACAATTCTTTTCCACTATGCTGGTGACTTTTTGCCATCCGTTTCTTCTCAAATCCTTTTTGGGCACACCTCTTCTAAAACAGCCATTTCTGCCACCTTTTTTTTTTTTTTAATTTCTAGGAGATGCCTTCACAGCTCCAAGGTCTAATTTTTGCTTCAAATTAAGGTGAGAGGAGAGGAAGGCTTCCATTATAGACTTAATTAACCCAAATGATATACTTATGAAAAGGTTCCTACAACCCACCAACAGCAGCTAAAAGAAAACACCCGAGGCTATTTTGCCTATATGGTAAAGCACTCAATAATTAACTATTCCTTTTTTAATTAACTAGGGCTTCACCGACACTAGGCACTATTAACCAATTAACAATTCTACATCCAACATGACTCAATAAATATATTTGTAAATGTGGTAGCAGAAGGAAGCACCAGTGAGGTATGGTTGGAACAGATTGAAATATTAATGAACATATGCTTCAGCCTTATATAAATTAAGTCAGCCCACTGATTCATTGAACTTAGTGTGGTCTATATTGACTGACAGAAGGTTTTGAGAGGAAAAAGTGTGTACGTGTGTGCAGAGTAAGACCCTTTCATACTATGCAGCAGGAATGCCAATAATGAGGCCACTAGGTTACATACAGCTATCAATATTTCACTTGTGGTCTCCAGAGCCCTCTGAATAAGACCCAGATTTTAAACCTTTCTAAAGTTTTAATTCCTTAAAACCTCCAATATCTTCCCTCAATTGGGCCCACTTGAGAGTGTCTAGGACAAATTGTTGCAGCAAACTCACTGCAGGACAACTCACCGTGCGATAATTCATTGCTGTATTAATTGTTTCATTCAGTTACTTTTATTGTTGGTCATGACGTTTTCTGCAAAATTATTGTAACTCAAGTATTTCTGGATTGACTTTATTTTATTATTGTTCTCCATGGTTCTGTTGAAATTATTGTAACTTTTGTATTTGTTGAATTGTCCTGCAGTGAATTGCCCCATGGTGAGTTGGCTGTGGCGAGTAGTCTTATTCCTGGAATACTGCAACCAATTTTGGCCACCATACTACAAAATAAACGATGTTGAGATTTGGAAAAAGTTCAGAGAAGAGCAACTAAGATGATCAAAGGCCTGGAGACTAAACCATACCAAGAACAGCTACAGGTTTCCAGAGTCTCAACATCTTTTTTTATATCGTGGCGACCAAAACTGGATGGCGTATTCCAAATGTGGCCTTACCAAAGTATTATAAAGTGGTACTAACACCTTCACGTGATCTTAATTCTATCCCTCTTTTAATGCATAGCAGTATGCCAGTATTTGAGGGTCTGTCACAAAGAAGAGGGGGTCAAATTATTCTCCAAAACACCAGATGGCAGGACAAGAAACAATGGTTGGAAACTAATCAAAGAGAGAACCAACTTGGAATTAAGGAGAAACTGCCTATAAGTGAGGACAATTAACCAGTGGGACAGCTTGCCTTCAGAAATCGTGGATGCTCCATCACTGGAGGTTTTTAAGAAGAGACTAGACTGTCACTTGTCTGAAATGGTATAGGTTCTCCTGCTTGAACAGGGGGCTGGACTAGAAGACCTCCAAGGTCCCTTCCAGTTCTATTCTATTCTATTCTAAATTCCTATTTAAGATGTGCTGGTTCCATTTGGAGAGCAAACTTGATGTACAAGGCCTATTGTACTGATTGAAGCAGACATGATTTCTGGATCTATGTTGTCTAAGGCATTATTATTATTATTATTATTATTATTATTATTATTATTATTTTATTAATCATATTTCTATACCGCCCACTCTCCGAGGACTCTGGGCGGCTTACAACAATCGACAGTATACTAAATCGCATATTGCCCCCAACAATCTGGGTCCTCATTTTACCCACCTCGGAAGGATGGAAGGCTGAGTCAACCTTGAACCGGTGAGATTTGATTCGCTGATCTGCTGAACTAGCAGTCAGCTGAAGTAGCTGCAGTACAGCACTCTAACCACTGCGCCACCTCAGCTCTTATATATGCACTTTGCTACTTCATCACTTAATTGGGTGACAATGTACATGTCTGAAGCAACCATCACAGAGAAAGCAAGTTATAGAACTCAAATCTCCAAATAACGGTGTTTTCCAAAACATCATTTCCCAGTATCAGTTGAAAATCACTCAGTGCTAAAAAGTACTAAAAAAGGAGAATGAGCTGTTGATCAAAACGCCGCAGAAGTTTTTGTAAGGCACCTGTTCATTAGTCATAAGGAATAAAGCTACGCATTGGTGGGTGTGACTTTCCTTGCAGATGTTCCATTCTTATGAATTTTTCCTTCTCTTAAGCACCACTAGGGGGCAATCGACTTAAGTATTGCTGGATGAAAGAAAGTCTTGCCCTTACATAACATTACAGAACTGCATCAAACCTAAGGATGTATTACAGTAATCAGCAATACAGTGAAATTCACCACTTTCTAGCATCCATATGGTTGTTCCTCTTCCCACAGTTCCCACACCCTGGAATATGCATGGAAGAACACAAATTAAATCAGCAACATTTAGGATAATCAGTTTTGATGATGGAAGACCCTAAATTTTCCTCTCCTTTCTCTTCCAGAACCTCCCAAAGAATTCGATCTCCAGTAGTTCAAAGATTCTGAAAGGTCACTTTCCTCTGTACCTGTGTCATAGCTGTAACAATAAGTAAGTACATCTTTGACACAGCAAATGTCAAATATTGCAGAGGAGAAAATGTTTTTATTACTTTACAGATTACATCAGAAAAATAGGCTTATCAGTTTCATGTTTTCTTTGCTTACCCATGTAGTAGTTTAAAACAATTCTTCATACACTTTGGATGAGTCACACTATTCTGTCTTCTGGGCAGCCATCTGTGGAATCTGAAGTCAGTAGATTGCTCTACTCAGATCCTGAATTTCAGTTTCATGTCTGGATATCAGGTGTGAAAGACCAGGTAGACATGTGGAAGGTCCAGTTAAACTGATTTATTGTTGAAACACCTATGCACAGGAATGTTCTCAACTAACAGTTAGCACCAGTGGTGAAATGCACTTACCTTCTCTACCGGTTCGGGAGTGTGAGCGCGCACGCCCTCTTTTGCACATGCACAGAGCCTTCTGTGCATGCGCAGAGGCTCAAAAATGGGATGTAATGATGTCCCGGTGGGTGGGCAGAGCCTCCCGCCGCTGGCGCTACTGGTTTGCGCGAGCCGGATAGATCCGGCCGGATTTCACCTATGGTTAGCACCTGCTTGGAGTTAAATACAGGTCTATGGAATTCAAGGGAGGTTGGACTTGGTCGCTTGTTGCTATATAGGGATTCTAGGCTGATACTCTTTTAACTCCACCCCTAGGGTTCTGCTACTCCTCTTCTACTTTGGCTTGGCAACTACAGCTTCCACTATGAAACTGCTTTTCATGGTGGAACTTCTCCTTATACTACTATTCTCCTTACAGTGTATCCTTCTTTTCTGAGTCCTGAACCACCATATTGAAGCAGTTGGAGCAACAGAGTCAAAACAAAATAGGTTAGATTCACCTCAATAGGAAAGAGCCCCTTGGTACATTTTTCTCACCATCCCTACCTCAGCATGGAACGATGACATCTGTGCTGCTTCAATAGGAAGGCCTCCAAAAATGGACATAAGTCCACAGACCACAGGTACAGCAAGATCTGCTGTATCTGATAATATTCGGCAGGTGATCAGGGCAAAATATTTTTAAGATACTATCAAACTCTTCTAAGGACCAAAACATTTATAAATAACAATAACTGTAATCATGATAATGCTAACATAGTTCTCACAACTTGATTTCCAAAAAGAACACTAAGATTATTAAAAGAAAAGCCTTATTTATTATTTATTAAATATATTTATATGGTCGCCCAACTCACACAGGCTTGATTCCCAGCAGTATGCAGCATTAAAAATCAACAATATAAAAATCCCAGAAATTCTTTCCCCTTCTCCCATTTTTTAGTTTTCAGAGATAAATATTTCCTTTAAATTCAATTGTAAAAAATCTACTTGTAAGTAGGTACATAAACTGTGGCTGAATGCATCCATTTTATGCAATGTATATACCGAGGCACAACTATTCAATGGTTATCATTTATATGGGACAATTACAAATGAAATATTTGAATTACGTTCTTTTTTAAGAAATAGGATTGACAACATAAATGCCGATGTCCTGCATAAAAAAGTTACCTACAAAGCTATTAGCCAATCCAATAATTTTTACTCTAAGCAGCAAAATAACCCTTTTCTTCCTACGTTTCTCTAACCAGTTCCATAGGAAAGGAAAGTGAGGTGTGCAATATATGGCCTTCTAAATGCTGAAAACCACATCTCCCAACATGCTTTACCATTAAGTGTGCTGTTTGGGGCTGCTGGAAGTTAGAGTTCAGACTATCCATAGGATCAACAGATTCTAAGAGAACAAAAACTCAGGTAATCCATATGCTACTACTGTAAATGGTTGTGAGGAGTTAAGTTCCCTTGGTAAATTGAAGATTTTGATCCATACTTACACTGTAGTTTATATGCAATTGCTTTATTAGATGTCATGTAAAATAGAGCTAACAAACAGATGATAGCCTCCCTGATGATATTATCAGAAAAAGCCAGGGATTTCAAGTACAATAGTTGGCAAGAAAGGCCATAGGAGGCTTTCCAAGCATTCAGGAACTCTCCTCTGGATCAGTGATCATCCTTCTTGGAATCAAGGGCAGAAAAATAACAATTGGACCTGGATTACCGAAATCAAGGAAACAAGGTTATTGGGATTTCCCTGTTTAATTGTCCATTCTCATTTCATTGACTTCATTGTGACATATCATCAGAGGTGGGTTTCAGCAGGTTCTGATCAGTTCTGGAGAACCGGTAGTGAAAATTTTAAGTAATTTGGAGAACTGGTAAATACCACCTCTGACTGGCCCCACCCCCATCTATTCTCTGCCTCCTGTGTCCCAGCTGATCGGGAGGAAATGGGGATTTTGCAGTAACCTTCCCCTGGAGTGGGGAGGGAATGGAGATTTAACAGTATCCTTCCCCTGCCACACCCACCAAGCCACACCCACCAAGCTACACCCACAGAACCGGTAGTAAAAAAATTTGAAACCCACCACTGTGTATCATGACTAATTTTTGCTAGACTAGGTCTTTTAAAGAACTTCCCTTTAAAACTATTTACGTTCCTGAAAGCCTGTAGCAAAAGTATCTCTTACCTGTAGTAGTGGGGGGGTGCGCGGAAGGCAGAGCAATCTTGTAAAACTTTGCCCCCTTGGATTACAGTTGAGGAAACATGGACTGATGTGAGGAATGTGGAAGCCATAGAATCATTACATAATTGCTTACAATTGGCAGCCAAGTTAAATTGTTAGTAAATAATCTTGGATAGGTAGAAAATGCTAAAGAGATGTTGAATGGAACAAACAGAAAGGCCTTTTGAAGTACATAAAGACTGTACATAGATGCATTTAACTCTGACCATCTGAGAACAGCCATGAATTATGTCTCACAAGAAATTAATATAAAATTTTGAAGAAACTCTGATCTGTTTCGTATATTGTGCAAGGCTATGATTTATTTAATCATGCTTTTCAAATTATGTCTCATTTGACCACATTTAGATCACTTGTAAATAAAGCCAAACAGATCGCATTATAGCTGAAGATGATTAGATTAGATTAGATTAGATTAGATTATGGTTTAGCACAAACGTATATGCAGCCTATGGAAAGAATATTTTGTGTCTGCATGCTCAACTTCATAGAGGGGACATTACAAGTAATTCTTGACTTAGAACTATTCATTTAGTGGCCACTGGAAGTTATGATGGCATTGGAAAAAAATGATTTATGACCAGCTCTTGCACTTACAATAATTGTGGCATCCAAGGGCCACATGCTCAAAATTTGGGCACTTGGCAACTGGTTTACATATACAACGGTTGCAGCATCCCAGGATCATGTAATCACCAGTTGTGACCTTCCCAGCTGGATTCTCACAAATAAAATCAGTGGGGAAGCCAGCAAGGAAGTTCACAAGTCACAGTGATATAAAGCCTCACTTAATGAATGAACTGTTTCACAACAAATTTTCTAATCCCAATTGAGATCATAAATGGAGGACTACCTAAATATCATTAAAGGCAGCGTATCTAGGCTGCAAATTTAGGCTAACCAATAGAGGGCAGAAAAGTGATCCAGAATGCTTTAACACTTTATTGACTTCTAGTAGATGCATAGCTCATTGCAGCCCTTATATGGTATTAAATTTATCCATGATTAGCTGAAGCATGTCAGAAGGCAGAATCCTGTCAATAATTAATACTTAGGATCAAGAATTAGGGAGGAAATCCTCCAAAGCTTACATGTCTCACTGCCATAGTTCTGCAAAAAGAAAAAAGCATTGGATTTTACACCCAAAGAGAAATCTAACTCAGATTTGGATGATGAAAACAATGAATATAACAATATTGATTTTATAAAGCACAAAACAGATCTAGTTACTAGAAAAGCCTGCTTTTAAGAAAAACCGTTGGTCTGCTTTTAAACTGAAAGACAGTTTCATTTTGAAGTACAGTTAAACTTAAGATCTATTTTTCACTTTATTCCATTTTAGCTTCTGCTACCACAGTCAGAGTATTCAGGGTAATGTAAATAGATAGTTTTCTGTGAATTGTTAGTGGATTTTTTAATTTTAGTATTAGGAAACTATATTAGATTTTATTACTTAATTCTGTGGCTTCAAACATGTCAAACACTGCTTGAAAAAAAAGTGAATACTACACTTCTTATTGATATATATTCAACCTGCATAATTTTGATGCATGAAATATTTTAGGCTTAATGCAATATTGGAGGAGTTTGATTACTTTTTCCTGGCTATCTGCAGAGTATATGGACAATAGAATTTTATTATATCAAAACCCTTACCTGCACAATCTCATCAACTAGAATTTTTATTACTTCTTTGATTCATAATCTATTCCTGTATCAATCACGAGACTATTCCTGTTTGTTTTCATTGCCATGGTTGCATATTGGGTGGAAAGCTTTAAGGATTTTATAGCAATAACTACTAAATCTCTTTCCTGGTGAAAAGATCTGACCATTCCTCTGTGTTGTAGCAACTTCTTTTTCTTTTAAAGTGATAAAGTTCATTTTTCACAGGTTTATTTGTTATATAATTAGATAATTTGAATCTGCCATATGCAGGCTGTTGAATTTAAAGACATTTATCATGATTCAATAATTTTTGACATTCTTCCAAATAAATACATTCCAAAGACATTTAACATTTAAAGAAGTATGTCTTGATAATTTCCTACAATGGTCCATTGATCCACTAACATATTGTTAATCAATCATTAATTAGCTATAATAGCCATTGATTGGTTTGCATTTGTTCCTTTTGATAATAGATACAGCAAATTACTCACAAGTGATAAACCTGAATTGCTAGACTATTTAGTTGAAAATTCATCAAATTTAAAAAGCAGTGATCTAGAGCAACAATTTTAATAGTACGGGTTTTCGTTGTAAACCTCTGACTGTTAAACTGTATATTTGCATTACAGAGAAAAACCAAATAGGAGATGTCAGGTGTAGCTCATATTTGCCTGGCACTACCATAGTTTTGGCTGAAGCATTTTGTACCTCATGCAGCACGTGTAGTTAAAATGTGTAGTGCTAGAACATAACATCAATGCACAACATTTCTCTACCTGTTATATTAGCAGCTAAAACTAAAGTTCCATTTACTTTAGAAAGGCACAATCTTTAAGCTTCATCTTTCAAGAAAAAAAAATACAGTTGGACTAGGATTTCCAAAATTCAGGGCTCATAGCTATAATCAGTACTTTTCAAATGCTCCTTATACAATAGAAAGAACTTTTGACCTATCACTTTTTGGTCTTATTCCTCCCCACTCTCACTCTTTGGATTTCTTCCATATGCTCATTCAATATATGATAATACAGATACAAGGAAATGCATATTGCTTGTGAGCGCTAACGTATCTCAGACAAAGCAGGCTCCCTCGGCTGAAAATTAAAGATGGGCACTGTCCTCTTCAGTCGGTCATGATTGGACAGGGGAAACCTTTAAAACCTTAATCTATGAGAGCTGAAGGGAAATGGAGAATAATTTTCATTCTAACTATTCTGTACACAGGAGATACTGAAGAGGTGTACTAGTTCCAGCAAATCATCCAATATATTTTATTTTTATTTAGTTATCATATTTATTAACTAGCCCGGTCAAATGGCTCTGGCACATGTCAGTGTCATTCAGTGGGGTATTTCAAGATAGTAAGCATATTATGGCAAAATAAATTATCCAGTGACCCATTGTTGATATTACTGTCGTAACAGCCATCACAGGGTTTAATCTTTTTAAGAGCCATATGCTGCCTTAAACCACCAATCCAAATCCAAAAATTTAAACCCTGCTCTTTTCTTTCAATTGTAATTCCCAGCATCCTTCACCACTGCTCATGGAGCTGCTAGTAGTTGTAGTGCAGAAACATCTGAAGAGTCACCAATTTCCCATAATTGTAAACAGACACACTTTAAGTCTGTGTATTAAGGCAGAATATTGTCTGTGCTAAACTAGAAGACATTTCCTGCCCACCATATTATACAGTGACTCAGTTGTTTCTGATATTCCTGCCCATTTCTTCTTTTCTATTAACATATAGTGTTAACTATATCTTTCTTTCTTTCCAGATTAAAATGGGGTCTTGTCCCTATGACCACGAAAAAAAGAACAGATATCTATGAACGTCATTTTATATATATATATATATACACTGCTCAAAAAAATAAAGGGAACACAAGCAAAAGACATCCTAGATCTGTGATCTGTCCCTGTACACACACACACACAAACACAGCCAGCCGAGGGTTAAGGAAGCACTTGGAACACACCCAGGTCTTTTTCTCCAACTTGGCAGCGATATACACACCGTCTGCCAAGTGCTTTTATTTCCACAGAAAACAGAAAGATAATATACTCAGCGTCCAAAAGTCCAACAACAATAAACATTCCTCCCAGCAGTTCCAAACGAGGCTTTAGTGACTATCCAAGGTTTACTTTTGTTCATCACAGGGATCACTGGCCACCACCCTCTATTATATAGTCTCTGGGGTGTGGTCCAGTGACTCAGTTCTAATCCCTAGCATGCCTCCTGAGCTGCTGAAATCGTTTATCACGCCTTTGGAGGCGTGCGTCCAGGAATGATGTCTCTCCCTCACTCTCATCCGAGCCACCTGTCTCCCTGCTAATCTCCTCTCCCTCGGCCGGCACCTGAGACAGTGCCAGAGGGGAGGGGCCTGGAGAGGGAGGCCTGGCTGACTCCTCTTCCTCATGCTCAGAGCTTTCTTCCTCCGATGGGACAGGCTCAGAGGGCGGGGCCACAACAATCTGAATGAATGAAATAGCCTTATTAAATACTTTGTTCTTTACATACAGTAGTTTATACACTGCTCAAACAACTAAAGGGAACACAAAACTACTGTATGTAACGAACAAAGTATTTAATAAGGCTATTTCATTCATTCAGATCTCGGATGTCTTCTGCTTGTGTTCCCTGTATTTTTTTGAGCAGTGTTTAGATAGATAGATAGATAGATAGATGATAGATAGATATTGATATTCAAACTTTTAGGAAGCATACGCAGCAAAACTCAATAATTGACAAAGCTAAAATCTAGTCCAAGACACACACACACAAAAAAAAATAATCCCTACTATCAATTGTATTCAAAAAAGCATTTATAATTAAAATGTTTTGAATCAGTTCCTATCTATACAATGTTTACATGGGAATAAATCCCAGTGATTTCAGAACAACTTATTTTCAATTACACATGCATGCTCAGAACTACATGCATTGAGTCCCTTAAAACAGTTTTTGCCCAACAAGACATTAGAGATATATCCCAGCAAGATGTCAGACAGGAACAGATAAGAATATCCAAACTTGCCATGGTCTGTTAAAAGCAACAAAGCTAAAATGTTTATTTTCAAAGCAGGTGACATTTATCCAGTAACACTGTATTACCACATTTTGATTTTTATGCCAAATGGATGATGGCTGTATAATTCAATGTGATGGATGTTGTTGTCAGGATGTGCGTTTGATATTCTTGTGGTGGTAATGCGTCCTGAAATGGATGTCCCCCGACTTTGCCGTTTCCCATGGCAGTCACACAGAAAAGATGCCTAGGGTGGGGCATAGGGTGCAATAAAACAAAGAAAGCTGTAGGGAAAAAGAGGCTCTTGATACAATTCCTTAATATAAGGATTAAAAAAAACCTGGTTTTGTTACTATATGTACTATTACTGGATCTTGCAAAACAATAATAAGCATGGGTTAAAGCAATTATGATAAAAATGGTCTTAGATTAGGGCAAAGCAGCTATTTTACAGAATCTTACAATTAAATCCTTCCTGATTGATTACATGGCACAACAGGTTTAACTTGGCAAATTAGCAAGAATGGTATTTATTTTGGAAGACAGCAAACAATTATAATTCTTTTTGTTTATTACTTTCAGGCTAAATTACAGTGTCTTATATGACATGTCCAACCCATGGTCCGCAGGCTGCATATGGCCCTGGACAGCTAGTTATGCCACCTCACAAGATCATAAAATTGTAACATTACATGACTTATATACATTAACTGTATTATATATTTCATATGTGTCCCAAGACAATTTCTCTTCGTTCACTGCAGCCAAAAAGTTGTACATGCAGGATCTATACACTACAGCAGTGTTTCTCAACCTTAGTAGCTTGAAGATGGGTGGACCTCAACTCCCAGAATCCCCCAGCCAGCGCTGCTGGCTGGGGGATTCTGGGAGTTGAAGTCCTCCCATCTTCAAGCTTCCAAGGTTGAGAAACACTGCACTACAGGAAAATTTAAGGTAATGTTCTGTTCAGTACCATGGACAGCAGAGATGGAGGATGCTACCAGACTTCAATAGCATTTTCTACAATTTCTCAATCTTCGGTTTGAGAAGACTTTACATTTTCCCTAACAGCTGCATTTCTGTTCCCAAATGTTGTAATATTTTTTATGCTGCTATCTGTTCTGAAGAAGCTGCTATCTATTCTGAAGATAATACATATATAACATTTGGCTTGCAGTGAAATGCAGTCACATAACTGCCAAGGAAACTGGCCAACTCTTACTTATGGCATTAAACCCACAGAAAAATGCAAATACAGTTGGCAGCTACTACCCACCTATGGATAGGAACATTTCAGTATTCAAAGTATGCATCCAGCATTTTCTACAGTCAGGAACCAGAATAGGTAAGCTTGGGGGGGGAAAAAAATAGAGTGCTTCCCAATTTAATTCTTCTCTCAAAACCAAAAAAAGAATACAAAATAGACTTAAGTTAGCTCCCCAGCCCAAACATTTAATATATCATGGTACCAATTTTAATGGAAAATGGGGCTGCCAAAACTAAAAACATCCCTTGTTGAGAAATGCCAAAAGGTAGCTCAAGGGCAACAAGCAGCCTAGAAGTTGCCGAATTCTGTCATAAACAATTTCCATTTATTCATTTTTTAAAGAAATAATAATGCCTATTAACTGTGTCCTCAAAAGCCTAATAAAAATTGTTTTAGCTAGCTCCTCTGTGTGCCTGCCTGCCTGCCTGCCTGCCTGACACACACACACACACACACACACACACACACACATATATATATATATATATATATATATATATGTGTGTGTGTGTGTGTGTGTGTGTGTGTGTGTGTGTGTGATTTATTTTAAGCCCTATTTGTTTCTAATTATTTAACTTTGGTTATAATTTCCCCATACTGATTTTGCCAATATCCTCCTTACAGAATGGGAAAAAATGAAATTAATCATTTTAAATAAATGATTTTAAATAAATTCATTCACCAAAATCTTTGACTATTTCTTCCTTGGGTAACACTATTTTCTAACCTGGTGGAATGTTCAACCTCCAACCCAAAAATTTTCTTCTTCTTTGGTCATAAATTCAACTTCACTAAATTCACAAAGCATTTTATACAGAGAGAGAAAAAAAGAGATTGCTACCAAAACAGTTATATAAGTGTCTGTTTTCTAGTTGTCACTAAACTTCAGGCAACTATACCAAATGCACAGAGATGCTAGGAAAACCACATTATGTGTGAAATACCACACATAGATCTCCATATTGCCGTCATGTGGTATCTTACTTCTTAAGGCAGTCATAGAACAGAAAATGATTCTTAATGTCAGTTTCTGCACCAAAAGAAGACAATCAAATTATTAGGATTAACTGTTCTGCACCTGCCATCGCATAACTTCAGGAGGAATTAATGTGATTTAAAGCAATGCTCAAGTTTCCAAACTTAATCAAAGGGGCCGTCAGGTACTTAATCCCAAGGGCCAAATTGCAAATATCTCAAGAAGTCTCTAATTGGAGCTCACTGGGCAACCAAGTACTAGTTGGAAACGACGGCTCACCAATCATATATCCATTTTTTTTTCCTAACCATGTTGCTCTTCAAGAATCAAAACAGGAGGCATTGCACTACTAACAGCATGTTTCCACCACAGTGAGCATTCATTCCTATTTCACGTGGTGACAGCTGCTTCAGATTCTTTGAGCAATAGTCTGAAACAATACAATAGTACAACTGTCTTATTTTTCATTTTGTAATTTTTCACATTACAGGTACTAGCAAAGATCCACAGAGCTCCTTATAATCCTTATGAGGCCCTGCTAAAGCAGTGGTGGGGTTTCGCCATACTTCACTCCCTTTTATGTATACACAGTATCCCTAAATGAAAACAGATTGATGTTTGGGCAAAAGTAAGTGCTCTGTTCACAGAGACTGCTCAAAACTACATGCCAAATTCCCACACCAGAATTCCTTGATTTATTTTTAATTTAACATATTTTATCTTGTACCTCAGCCCAAAAGCTCCCCATAACCAGTGGTGGGATTCAGCCAGTTCGCACCACTTTGGGAGAACCAATTGTTAACCTTCTGAGCGGTTTGGTGAACTGGTTGTTGGAAAAAAATCATTAGGACAGAGAACCAGTTGTTAAATTATTTGAATCCCACCACTGCCCATAACATACAATCAATGAAGGGGAAAGGAAGCTGAAATCACATGGCACAAAAGAAAAAAAGGGTATGATTTATTTTATTTTATTTTATTTTATTTTGAATTTATATACCGCACCTTCTCCCGAGGGACTCAAGGCGGTGTACAGCCAGCTAAAAACATACAATACAAACATTAAAAACAATTAAAAGGATATATATTAATTTGGCCCCAATTTAAAATGACAAACCAGTTAAAAATGTTTTTTTTTTAAAAAAACGTTATGTTAAGCCAGCCCGGCTTGCTGGAAAAAGAAAGTTTTAAGGGCACGGCGGAAGGCACCAAGGTCTTGAATTCTCCTTATCTCTGAGGGCAACTGATTCTCATGAGATGAACATTCAGTACGAGATGCTAAAAAGAACAATGAGAAATGATGATCAAATATGAGAGAAACAGCAAGATCAAAAGAGTTAAAATTTTCATCTGCTCTCACTCTCTCTTTGTGGATGCCTGATGTTCATATTTTTTAAGGGATTATTCTCCAGAGTTCTCTATAAAAAAAAAAAAATCCAGAAAAATGCCTGCTCTGTTGACATTTCTCTTTTCCTGCATGGCTCTATTCTTGTTTGTAAGATCTTAAGCAGAACTTTGCTTGAATGAGGAACTAATGCTGGCTTTTAGTCATTTGCACATTTGCTTGCATATAAATATAGGCCATGTTTACTCAGTGGTGAAATCCAAATTTTTTTACTACTGATTCTGTGGGTGTGGCTTGGTGGGCATGGTGTAGCTTGGTGTGCGTGGCTTGGTGGGCATGGTAGGGGAAGGATATTGCAAAATCTCCATTCCCACCCGACTCTGGTGCCAGCCAGAGGTGGTATTTGCTGGTCCTCCAAACTGCTCAAAATTTCCGCTACCGGTTCTCCAGAACTGTCGGAGCCTGCTGGATTTCACCCCTGTGTTTACTCCATATTTATTGACTTTCCCTCTTATTTATTTATTTATTTATTTATTTATTTATTTATTTATTTTATTGAATTTGTATACCGCCCTACTCCTGAAGGATTCAGGGCGGTGAACAGCCATGGAATAAAACACATAAATACAAAATTTAAAATAGATTAAAACGAATTAAATAATTTGGCTGAACAAATTTAAAACCCCAATAATTTAAAACCAGATTTAAAATTTCCATTTAAAAAGGGGAAAGACTTAGGTCAGGTCGGCTTGGTGAAAGAGGAAGGTCTTAAGTGCGCGACGGAAGGTACGCAGATCCGGGATTCTCCGTATCTCCGGGGGGAGCTCGTTCCAGATAGTAGGTGCCCCCATAGAGAAGACTCTCCCCCTGGGGGCCACCAGTCGACATTGTTTGGCCGATGGCACCCAGAGGAGCCCCTCTCTATGGGAGCGTACTGGTCGGTGGGAGGCTATTGGTGGTATTGCACACCTTAGGTCAATAGGATTCTTTTAAGTAGCCAGTTTCCTGCTGGGGTAAAGGCATCAAGAAGATCTCTCCCTTGGCTGCTGGGACATAAATATTGCAGATTCAACAGACTCTCGATTTTTAATGGGAAGTCTCCAAATAGTGACTGGGCAATGTCCTGCCATATTATGAGATTTATTTGGGTCTATGGAAATGGATAAAGTGCTTTCTAGTATGACATTGGTCTTCCAAGGAGTTGAAACAGTTTATGTCCAGGATGCAAGGGGTCTGTAAATATTTTCACAGCCCTCTTTTTGACTCGGGCAGTATACAGGTCCTCAATGGAAGGCAGCTTGGTAGTAATTGTTTTTTCTGCAGTTCTTATCCTTTATCCTCTGAAGTTGGTGTCTGTCTTGTTGGGTTGCAGAACCAAACCAGACAGTTATAGAGGTGCAGATGACAGACTCAATAATTCCTCTGTAGAACTGGATCAGCAGCTCCTTGGGCAGTTTGAGCTTTCTGAGTTGGCGCAGAAAGAACATTCTTTGTTGTGCTTTTTTGATGATGTTTTTGATGTTAGGTGTCCATTTTAGGTCTTGAGATATGGTAGAACCTAGAAATTTGAAGGTCTCTACAATTGATACTCTGTTGTCTAGTATTGTAAGAGGTGGTAGTATGGGAGGGTTTCTCCTAAAGTCCACCACCATTTCTAGGGTTTTGAGTGTGTTCAGTTCCAGATTTTTTTGTTCGCACCACGAGGCTAGTTCTTCTAATGCTACTCCTAATAAATATGATATCCTTCTGGGCTGTTTGCAAGGGTTGGAGTTTGGGTGCACTTTTTTTTACAATGGTTTTGTCCTTCATTATAGGTAATCCTTGCTTAGCCATGATAATTAGGACTAGAATATTTGTTTCTAAGTGATAGAGTTATAAAGCATAATGTCATGACTGATCCACTTAGTGACAACAGTTCCAGTAGTCCCTGGTTACCATTATTAAGTAATGACCATGCAGGTTGTTAAGCAAGAACCTCATGTGGCTGTGATTTCCAGCTTCCCCATTGGCTTTGATTGTGGAAAGCCAACAGGGAAGGCTGCAAATTGTGATCACGTGACCACGAGACACCGCAACAGGCAGAAATCCAAACCAGTTACCAAGCACCCAGTTTGTGATCAAAGTCAGAACTTTGACAGTCATAACTATCACTCGTTCAGTACTTTCACAAGTGCAAACTGACACTGAAAGAGTGGTCATTAAGTAAGGACTACCTATAGTGGGTTATCCTATTAGTGATTATTGAAGCAGAGAGATCAATCAGGTACACATTCTCCTGTGGGGTTTGGTTCTCTCCCTTACATAAAGCTTCTAAGGGAAGTCATCCACTGACAAGACTTTATATCATCAAACAAGACAGGCAGGAGATGCTGTCAATGTCTCGTCCCAGTGCCTTGAGGCTCTCAGAGTCTAGGTACATTTAAACAAATTGAAACTGAATCCCGGGAAAGATATTCATTAATCTAGACATTTCTATGGCTATAGTATTATCTTTTGAGGGATTGGCACTATCCTGAAAATGCAGGTCCAGGATTTGGAATTCTCTTGGACTCATACTTACTGTACCATAGACAAGTGGAGAACTTAGCCAGGAGGGCCTTCATCCAGAGCCATTTGCAGCTTCACCTGTGATATAAGGGTCTTCTTCTTGTTGTTGTTAGTTGCGAAGTGGTGTCCGACCCATCGCGACCCCATGGACAACATTCCTCCAGGCCTTCCTGTCCTCTACCATCCTCTGGAGTCCATTTAAGCTCACACCGACTGCTTCAGTGACTCCATCCATCCACCTTATTCTCTGTCGTCTCCTTCTTCTTTTGCCTCCAATCTTTCCCAGCATTAGGCTCTTCTCCAGTGAGTCCTTCCTTCTCATTAGGATGTATAAGGGTCTTATATATCAGTAACTCAAATCCTCATCAGCATTCAGTTGGAATTCTGCAATGTCCTGGACATGTGGTTGCTCTTGAAGATCAGCTTACCTTCAATTTGTCAGGAAAAAGTGGCCCATTTAATTGGCAGGCATTTGCTTCCATGAACATATTATACCACTGCTCCAAACCCTACACTAGTTTCCAATTAGCTTCCTAATGTAGTTCATAGTGGTGGTTATTACTGTCAACTCTGAAGTGAACTTGGCTGCAGCCATCTTGTCCTGCCTCACAGTTGCCACAAAGCCTGAGAAAGAAGGGGAAGGCAGAAGTAGATAGCCTATAGTATTTCTATAGAACTGGTGGTAAAACTGGCAGGAAGCTCCGCCCACTGACCCCGACGTCATCAGGAAGCGCATGCCCCGCGCACATGACCCCATTGCAAACCGGTAGTAAAGGTAAGTAGAACCACCCCTGCCTGCCAGCCATATTCATTGAACAATGTGACACTGGGGAGGGAGGGAAATATTATTCTTTTAATTAGGTGAAAACCGCAGGAACCTTCAGAGTTGGTTTTCACTGGCTATGCCGATATGATGTATCCAAAAAACATGTTCTTAGAGAAATCTACCTGTCTTGGAGTTCTGTTTTTAATGGATGCAATAGTCAGAACACTGACAATTACCTATAAAGTCCTAACAGGACAATTTTCTTGTACCAACTCAATAAATATATATGCTACTACTAATAGTTCCCATTTCCTTACATAATACAGAGACTGATAGGGGCTGCTTTTCTATGGTTGTGTGTGAACTTTGGAATACCCACCTTATGAATTAAAGTTGCATCTTATAGTTTTGTCCTTCTGGAAATTATTTAAAAATAATGCTGTTCCAGAGGGCTACCGTGATGCATAATACCTAGAATAATGGCTATATGAGAGAGGGAGGGAGGGAGGGAGGGAGGGAGGGAGGGACGGAGGAGGGAGAAAGATGCTAATTGTTTAACTGCCTCTTTTGCAACTTTAAGCAGTTTGATCAGTATTTTATCTGAACTTGTTGCTATTTGGCAACTGGCCACATTTTGAAGAGTCCTTTCCTGAATATATTTTCTCTCTGAAATCCTTTCTGTAATTTTATAATCCTACTTGCAAAAAAGTTTCAGTATATATAAATTTTCCATCTTCCTTTAACCTCGTTGGTCTATATTAGAAATTTTCCAGGCTGATTCTCAAGCATTATAACTTAGCTGTAAATTTTTCTGTGATTTGCTTTATTTTCTAAAAAAAAAAAAGCCTTCTCTTATTTTTTTTCTTTTTTAGTTTTTCAGTTTACCAACTTCTTGACTTAGATGTCTTTTTCTTACCCTTCTTTCTTAAAGGAAGTCTGCATTCAACATTCATATATCCTTATCATCCGAGATGTTCATCCTCTGTCTTTCTTTCTATGATAGCTTGTTTTGAAAGCTACTTGGATTTCTCTTCTGCCTGAAATTTTGGGCATATTTTTTCACTTTGTTTTTCACAATGTCTTTTATTTCTTCCCTTAGTTTTATCATATTCTCTTTTACAAAGGTTAAGTAAACTGAACCCACTTATTACATTGATCTTTATATTCTGATCGTATGTCCTCCAGATCAAATTTTCCTGGCACACCAAATCTCTAACTTTAATCTATATATTTTATACCAATAACTCAAGTTCTGTTCCAGACTACACATGGAGAGGTCCTAGCTGACTCAATTGCAGTTCTTAACTTTCTGCTTCCTATTACATAATTGATTCAATTCCAGTGCTGTGCATCCAACAATATACATATATAAAATCTATGTTTATGCTACTTGAAATATGTTTTAGCAATACATAAATCTTCATCTCAAAACTCTATTAGGTATCTCTGATGTTAGTCATTTTACTCTTTCCTGCAATTCCAGG
The DNA here is from genome assembly GCA_022577455.1 of Arizona elegans. NCBI lineage: Eukaryota > Metazoa > Chordata > Lepidosauria > Squamata > Colubridae > Arizona > Arizona elegans. Next base: position 124,811,310 of record JAKOOJ010000001.1, read on the forward strand.
TTTCTCCATATTTCCATCATCTACATTCCAGTCATTCTTAGTAATAATAACTTTCCTTCATATTGCATTTAACGTGTCTTGCAATTTACTGTTCATTTATAGAGGTACATGCACCAATTTAACACTGATATTAACTCAATATCATTAATTCTTATAAATATGCCCCTGCCATTGATTTTAGTCAAGCAATATGTACTTAGTAATGCCCTTTTTGAGTATTATTGCCACTCCATTCCTTCATATGGCCTCATGTTCTGAATAGCATATCATGTAATAATCTGATTTAAAGAAATCTATTTTAGACCACCTAAATTCATCTATTCCCCAAACATGAGGCGTATTGTGCTTCATTTCTATTTAATAATGACACATTTTTCTTTGTTCACCTTCCATATTCCAATTGTGAACAAGAAAGGATTCCTGTTTCAATATCAGTATCAGTGATGGGACCATCTTACAGTTCTGGAGTCATCACATCTAGAAAATAGTTTCCTCAGTCTGGATTATCTCATCACTAGCACACAATTTGTTTCAGCCACATCTCCTGATAACAATAGAGAACCATTTTGCCGTTGCCTTTTTCCATGTTTGATTTTATAGCTTCTTCTCATAGATGGGTTGCAGTGGTGGGTTGCTCCCGGTTCAGTCCGGTTCTATAGAACTGGTAGTAAAGCCATCGGGAGGCTCTGCTCACCCACCACAACATCATCATTGGTGATCTGTGTATGTGTAGAAGCGCGTGAGAGCGCGCTCCCGCTACAAACCTACAAAGTAAAGGTAAGTGGAACCCACCCCTGATGGGTTGGCTAACTTCATATTTGTAGAGACTCATCTGCTCCCATTTTCCATTGTAGATTACTTTTAGATATGACCCTTTTCTTTTGACCTAATCCACAAGAGTGGATCTTATCAGATATCATCCTCCTGTTGCCATCAGTGATTAGATCATTGGAGCTTAGCCCCTCTACCACATCAAAATGGTAATCTCATCAGAGATCATAGATTTAAAAGTATATTATTACTATTTTATGCCCCAACAATATTAAATTTTGTTTTTGATATATTTTATGTCACTGTTAATCTTTGTGGATCATAGTCTTGTCCAACCTTTCCCAAATTGTTACTGAATTCCATTATCCCCTAACCAATAAAAAAAATTAAAGTCTAACATATTGGAAGATGCAATACTGAAGAAATCTGGGTAGCCAATGCTGGTTAGCATATTTTGAATCAAAATTGATTGAATGTGATCACCAAGCAATTAGGTTAATACTTAGAATTTAACAGTCTTTATAAATGCTTACCTTTATCTAATCCACATATATTTCTATTATTTCATTCATTTGCTGAATATAAAGCTGTACCAAGTAAATTTTTGAGGAAATCAAAAATTATTCCATATACACTGATAAGGAAAAAATCTTCTCTTTTACTTGACATTATTTTCTTTGAAGGTTCCATTTAGCATTTTCATCTTTTGATTCAAGTGATATACATAGGGTTCATATGTGAATTCATACACATCATTATGAATGTGTGAGAGCTTTAAAATCATAATTTGTAATCCTTCTAAAACAGCATTTTATCTTCATCGTCTATGGTATCATACACCACAGACTGACACTATTTCAACCACCATTTATCTTATCAGTCACATTTGATCTTTTATGTTATTCCATTCATGCAAATCTAAATGTCTGTTTCTCAGATTAGCTCCTTACTTTACATTTTAATTATGTCCAGAAGAAAGCCAAAATACTACTGACAAATGCTTGGAATAGTTTTACCTACAGGATTGTTTTCCTCTGCCTCTAAGCAAAAACAGAGGTAAGAATACTCTAACTATTAAGCAGAATGAAGTGATATTCAGGATTTTCCTTCATTATTTAGTCCAAGACTTCAAAGTACTGTAGTTTCTATGTAGAAATACAAATGTGTATCTAAATTGTTACTTCCAGATGTGCCCCACCATCAAAACTGTTTGGAATATCTTTCAAAACAAATATTTAAGAACCATGGATGAGATCAGGCAGTACGAAGGAGGGCAAGACAATTGTTGCACAAAAAAAAGTTCTGCTCACATAATATTGGATACGCTTATAAAAACCAAATTGTTAAAAAATGAACACTATAAGAAGAAAGGAGTAAGAGGCAGAAAAAGCAACATGTGAGATATGTTGCAGATTACTATATTGTTAATTAAGCATTTTTCCAAGGAGGTTTTTAAAAAAAAGGCACAAGCGAAGTAAGCATCTTGGTTTCTTTTATCCCCGTTTGGATTTTTTTTAAAAAAATTATTTTGCAAGTACTTTATGAATTGTAAAAAAAAAAAAAAATCTAGTTTTACCCAGTTGTGCAAAACCATGATAAATAAATATAAGGAAATAAAGAAAAACCTCAGGAAGCCTAAAAAAATTGATTTCTCCAATTTTTATTTGACTAGTTCTACTAATTAAATGAATGCACTGAAGGGACACAACTCATCCTTGAAAAGAACTATATCCTGTTTAGAAACAAACATTCTAAAAAGCCCCGTCATATTTATTACATTATGCATCCAGTGAAATAATATACATAGTAATTTGTCTATGGGTTTTCCCCACTAGGAACCATGGTATAAGCATGCTTTGACATTTCAGGGGAAGGGGCATTTTCCCATGATGTTGACCTCATCTAATTCTCAGCTCATGAATGACAGAGCCTTAAGTTGTTCTTATCTATAGAAAACCTCTATGAATAACAGTATTGGATTATTCTCCTCCTTATTCTGGCAGCATTCAAGGGCAGTCTCCAAGTGTACAAAATCTGTTACGCTTTGTCACTCATTACCTTGGAGGGAAGTCATGCAATTGCAGCTTTGTATCTACAAGGCCCAAATCCACTAGGCAGGATAGGGATTAACAGCAGTGACAGCAAATTTCATGCCAGTATAGTTTTCTACCAACCCAATTCAGAGGTAAAAAGGCCTACGAAGCAAAGGTCAGGGAAATCCAGTAACGTATGTAGTAGCATGATCATAATGTAACGGAGAAACAGAACTCTGATACACAGCCAAAATATCATGAAGGTATTTCTGCGTTGAATCTGAACCAAAAGATTAATTCTGAGACCGTTATGTAGGACATTTCATTCGTACTAAGAGGAAAAGGACAACCCAAGGCAAATGTTTGATTTACATGAAATGATTAGAATGTTGTACTTCTTTAAAAATAAGAGAATGCACTGAAGAGCTTCCTTCTAAACAGCATAGAGTCCATCAAAGTGATTGATCTGAAGCTTTTGTCTGTGAGTCAAACGCAGCAGAGGGTTGCAGAAGCAGGAAAGAGATATTTCTGAATCTGTTTGAAGAAATCTCATCCATGAAGAAACCAAATTACCATGGTAATTATCGTCTTACTTATAATTGTAAGTATATCCTTACATGGTTCATACAGCTCTTATTCTGAGAGCCTTAATCCTCCCTGGAAAGAGATTATCTTTTATGGAGTAGCTGAATTAAGTGTGTTCTTTCAACCAAGAAGCTATAGTGTATTTGGGCTCTGTGTGGGTACAAAGCTACTTAACGCATATTTATAAGTTTCTTTTCTGCTTTAGTACAATGATACATGAGACAAAGAAAGACCAGAAAAGTGCATCTACATACCGAATAGTCATTTTAAGAATTCCTTACAGTAGTGGCATGTTAACAATAAAATGCTTTGGTAGAAGGCATTTACTCTAAATTCTGGAACCGATTTAATATCTGTGTTTTTAACCTTAGAGCCCTAAACAGAATCTAGTTAATCTTAAGCATGTGCTCTCTTTCTACATTCTCTGTCATGTGCCCTACTCAATTTCTGAATTTTTATTCCAAACCCAGATGAAAATAAGAGAGAGCCTATCTGAATGTCTGCCTGGCCCCATCATGGTTAGTTTTCCAGATTAAAACCTGTTTTTGTACAAAAGTTTCAAAATGATACCTTCTGGCTGTATTTTTTTCATAAAACTATATCAGTTTCCTTGATTGATTCTTGCTTATTTTTACCTGCTACAAAGGTGAGATTTTATTGACATTGGTTCATTGTAATTTATTTGCTGTTTTTATGTTACACCATTTTGCTTACCATATTTGCCATTTAGCTTCCTTGTGTTTTATTAGAAAGGTTTTTTTAAAATAAATAAGTTTGTGGTAATGCTAAGCAAAGAGAATAGAAAATATTTGTCCCATGGTATGATACAGTGAGATCTCCTACAATGTTCGTGTTTGCATCATTAAATCATGGTCCTGAACATGCCAGGTATAAGTTGAACTATTTTGCTCTAAAAACACGGATATTTGAAAGTTTGAAGGAAAGATTAATAATTTTTATTTAAAAACAAGATTTAAAAATAACTTTAGAAAGATTGGGTAGAAATTCCTCTATTATTGTTCATTAATTAAAATTATAAACTAATCAAAACTCAGTTAGCAATGCCAAAGCTTTGAAAATATTCTATTTCTATTTTATAATTTGTGTTCATTACTGGAGGAATAAATGGCAATTTTCTTACCTACAGTTTGATATTGTACCGTTGAAAGGACTATGACAATGTTTTAGGCACTTAACTGAATTGAAATTGAAATTGAAAAAATTCATAGGGAAAAATTTGGTGAGTTTCAGCATGTTTGAAATAGGACATATTTTCCACGGTAATTGCTACAAACAGGAATAATGAAAAGAATGTCTTTTTAAGATAACTCATTAGCCATCAGGAAAAGACGATTTATAAGTACCTCACAGGATTTAGTCTCTTGTTTAAATTCATTGTAAAATACTACATCTGAATCAATCAGTTCATTTTAAAAAGTATTTTAAAATAATTTATATGTTGTAAGTAGATCCACTTTCCAAAAACTAGTACCAGTAACTATCAAATAAATTGGACTACAGTTCCTATCATTCCTATAATGTTTGTGGTTGCACTGTACTAGTTCAGGTGCATACCAAGTTGGAAAAAATTAATTCAACTGATTGAAATGACAATGAATCAAAATATATTTTTCAATTATTAGAATGATATATCATTAAGTAAACAAACAAAAATTTATTTCCAAGATGAAAAATGATAAAACCTCCCAACTCCTATAGATAGTCTATAGTCTGTAGACCAGAGATCTTCAAACTTGACAGCTTTAAGACTTGTGGACTTCAACTCCCAGAATTCTCTAGCCAGCTATGCATAGCTGCATAGCTGGCTGGAGAATTCTGGGAGTTAAAGTCCACAAGTCTTAAAGCTGCCAAGTGTGAGGACCCCTGCGGTAGACTAACCAAGCTCTCCTGTAAGGTCTATTCAGAAGTAAGCACTCTTGGTCCATTGGGATACACTTCCAAATAAATAAGGGGGCGGGGCAATCTGTTATTATCAAGTTAGGATGCAATGTTATGCATACACTAAATTTATGAGATTCTTCATTAAAATTCAAAAGCTTCCTGCAAATGGTCAATTGGAAAAGTGTATGTCCCCATCCTCTGAAGAGAGAGGCATGGATATCAGAGGGATAAAAAAGAGTGATGCCCCAACAGATAACTCCTAAGAGAATACAATCCACAATTGTCTACCTCAGAGATCTGTTTTGATTGAAACACATATTCCAAAAGCTTAGTAAACAATACCGGTTTTCACAACACCTTGCACTTTTGTGAATTCTTTCCCTACATTCAGTTTTTTTATTTTTATTTATTTTATTTTATTTTTCAGATTTCTATACCGCCCTTCTCCTTCTGGACTCAGGGCGGTGAACAGCCAAATATAAAACATTCAGACACAAAAGTTAAAATAGATTTAAAATAATTAAATAAAATTTGGCCCATAATTTAAAACATTTCAATTAAAATCAATATCAAATTTAAAACCAACCATAAAATCAGGACAGCCCGGCTAACTGAAAAAAGTAGGGTTTTTTTTTTATTATTATTATTATATGGAAGATACTCTAACGTCTTGTTCATCCATTTCATGATTTTTTTTGTCCTATTCTTCTTTTTCTGTTATTATCAACCTCTTTATAAGCATGGTTTTATAATCAAAAGCAGAAATAGACACACTGATATCCTTTAGAAGCTCTGCATTACATTTTCCATCAGCCACAGCCAGCATAATCTTTGACAAGGGATGGTGAAAGTTGAAATCCAAAATATCTGGAGGTTATAAGGTTCTCTGCTCATAAAGCAAGAAGAGAAATAATTTGTTCTATTTCTAAATGCAAAACCTGAGAAGGGGAGCCAATCCCTAAAGAAAGAGAGTGAAGCTATCTGCCAAGTTCATGTTCCTCGTTTTTTAAATCAGCAGCAAAGCTAAAATATCTATTTCTATTTCTCTGACAATTCCAGTGGCTAATTAGCATTCCCTCTCAGAGTTAAATCCTCTAGCCTCACTCAAGTCAATGGGAGTTTCATCTGAATAAGAGCTGATTGACTTTAGCCCTCCAGGATCTATTATTTTCCATTAAAAACTCCTAGCTGGCAACGTGGTTCTTGTGAGAATTCAGTGCTGTGCCAGGGCAGTCAGCACACCGCTTTCCAGAAGCCATATTCATGGCCTCTAATACCTTCACATATCATAATCATTTTGAAAGCTTCAACACATGTCTTCTAATGGTGTCACTCTATATAATGAGATATGCAAATCAGAGTGTTATAGAGTCTTAATTGCATTATATCATTCAGAGCTGTAAATGTTCAGCTAGTTACTGTCCAGGTAGAGCAATGAAGAAGGGGGGGAGGGTAGACTGAGAAGAAGAAATATTCGTTTTTGCTGCCTGACCCCCAAATTAAATAGGCTTCCATTACTAATAGGCAAATTTATACATTCCACAGATACTGATGCAATAGTAGGTAAATAGTAAGAGCCTGGAGAAAGAGAAATGCGTTCTGAAATCTGACTTCACAGTTTGGGGTTCCTCAGACCCCCCATTTCATAAGCTTTTAAAAGCTGGTCATCACTCTCTGAGGAAGGAAGTTTAGATTAAATACAGTTGGGCAGGAAAAAGGCAATGAGGGAACTCTACATAAAGAGGAGGATGTGTTCATAATAGGAAAAAAAACCTTTTTCCTTGGTGTGCAGATTAAAAACATTCTTCACAATAGGAATTTCTTTTTTGTCTGCTTCCATGATAAATATTACTAGACCACAAACTAATTTTAAATTACTGTATTTTATGGAGTATAAGACGCATCCTTTTTCCCCAAAAAAAGAGGGTGAAAATCTGGGTGTGTCTTATACTCCAAATGTAGCCCCGCTACATTTCAAACCAAAAACTGAGGTTTCAGAGGCTGAAAAAAGCATCAGAAACAAAGCTTCAGAAAAGAAGCCCCCAAAGAAAGCTTCAGAAAAAATGTCCCCAAACAGAGTTTCAGAGGCTTTTTTTCTGAAGCTCTGTTTTGGAGGCTTTCAGAGGCAGGAAAAAAGTTTTTCCTGAAATGAAGTTTCAGAAATTTCAGAGGCAAAAAAAAAAAGCAAAAAAAAAAAAAAAAAGCAAGGCACAGAGCTCACAACCAAGGAACCTGTTGCTAAAATTCACCTCTGGGAACAGCTGACTGGGGATAGTCCGGGAGGCCGATCCACCTGCCAATCAGCTTTTTTCTTATTTTCCTCCCCAAAAACTTAGGTGCGTCTTATATTCCGGTGCGTCTTATACTCCGAAAAATACACTACTTAAAATATATTAAATATATTAATTAGTACACAGACCCATATTAAAGAAGTAAAAGAAAAAAAGGCGACATATTAAACAATAAAAAAGACAGAAATATAGATAAAACATTAAGAAAGTAAACAGAACTATATATGAAGACTTAGTTATGACACACAATTATACTTTAATCTGGAAAGGCCTCTTAAAAATTCAGAATATTAACTACGACCTAGAATTCAGTCAAATATCGTGATACTAATATTGGGGTGGTGGTAGTTATGGAACTGACAAATATTAGAGCTGCTTCAGTGTATTATTATCTACTGTGGAAGGAAGTCTGTACCATACTTGCCAAGGGGTATGTTTCTTTTTTATTTAAAATCCTATGTTAATTTTTTGCAGAAAAACACTTGCTTGAGTAAGTAGATAAGTAGAGCTGAAATAAAGTGTTGGTACTGGGCAAAGAAAGTAACAGAAAACCTTTCTTGTACTCTGTGATAGAGAGCAGCTCTTTCCAATAGGACCACTGGCCTATTCTATCTACAGTATATTCTCATCAATATTGCCTTTTGTTCCTATTGTTGCAAAGCAGGATCTCTAAATCAAGAGAAAAGGAAATTTCAGCCTTAATCTTTCCCAGACTCCCATCCCCTATTTCTCTTTGCTGCTTATAGTAATTGGCTAGAAGGCCATTTCAGCCAAGTCCAGTTATGATTTAACTTTACTTCATCTCTGATCACTAGCTAATAAAAAGCCGATAAAGATAAGGCAGGACAAGGCTACCAAAGATTATTTCATACCTACACACACACACACACACACACACACACACACACACACAAAAGATGGGACCAGCTTTCACTACTTTTCTACAAATATTCAAGCTTTCTTAATTGAGCAATAAGATACACAGAGAGCAATAAAACCAGTTACAAATTTTTAAAAACCTATTGATGTTTGCCATGAGTTTAACCTAACATAGGGGGAAAACTCATGGTTCCCAGAAGACCCCTGTCAGTCTCAAAACGTCACTGTAACATATTCTACCATGTTTCCCAAAAATAAGACCCAACCGGAAAATAAATCCTAGCATGATTTTTCAGGATGCTCGTAATATAAACCCTACCCCCCAAAATAACACCAGTTAAGATTGTCAGCCAAATGGATGCCTTTAGTACCGTATTTCCCCAAAAATAAGACCTAACCAGAAAGTAAGCCCTAATGCATCTTTTGGAGCAAAAATTAATATAAGACTCGGTCTTATTTTCGGGGAAACACAGTAGTTTGTTACTGATGACCATTTCCATCTGGGTTTCAAAGATACACCTACTAAATATAGATTTTGGTTTGGATCCTAAAAGGGATATTAACATTGAAAGCATGTTTCCTATTGCTTCTTCTCCCTATTTTCAGGACATTGCACTTCCCCCAAAAAAATCCTTCAGAGGATTTCAATCACTTCTGGGCATTATGGCATGGGCAAAAAGAGGACTAGGAGGCAAGAAACTTCTTTAACTCAAATTGAATTAAGACCTAAACCCAAATTCCAACTTTCAGCTTTGGAACTAATGTCTGGATCTCTTGATAAGTACAAGCGTTAGATACAAAATTATTGGATTCTCATCACAAACTAAACCATGGCTTACTTAACTATAAGTTGTAGACTAAGCCACAACTTATTAAATTTACATACTGTGCTCATGAAAACCACAGTCCACCATATTATGCCTTAAGCGCCAACAACCTATATTATGCACTTCTTAAACTGTCTGAACAGAGAACACACAGGTGTTTAAGACAGGGAAGAGGAACATCTACCCTAACTTTGTGATACCTTTTGCCTTTTGTGTTATATATAGGCTGATGCTGATGTTTTATTATCTTGTGGTATATTTCAAATTATTATTTATTCTCCTAGTTTTTACTTCTGCTTAGTTTATGGACTGTAAGTGACCACAAGATCTTTGGATAGTAAAGGTAAAGGTAAATAGAATAGAATAGAATAGAATTTTTTATTGGCCAAGTGTGATTGGACACACAAGGAATTTGTCTTGGTGCATATGCTCTCCATGTACATAAAAGAAAAGATACATTCATCAAGAATCATAAGGTACAACACTTAATAATAGTCATAGGGTACAAATAAGCAATCAAGAAACAATATCAATATAAATCGTAAGGGTACAAGTAACAAAGTTACAATCGTACAGTCATAAGTGGGAGAAGATGGGTGATAGGAATGATGAGAAGATTAATAGTAGTGCAGACTTAGTAAATAGTTTGACAGTGTTGAGGGAATTATTTGTTTAGCAGAGTGATGGCATTCGGGAAAAAACTGTTCTGGTGTGCAGTGCTCTATAGCGTCGTTTTGAGGGCAGGAGTTGAAATAATTTATGTCCAGGATGTGAGGGGTCTGTAAATATTTTCACAGCCCTCTTTTTGACTCTTGCAGTATACAGGTCCTCAATGGAAGGTTCCCCTTGCACATATGTGCTAGTTGTTCCTGACTCTAGGGGGCGGTGTTCATCTCCGTTTCAAAGCTGAAGAGCCAGCACTGTTTGAAGACGTCTCTGTGGTCATGTGGCTGGCATGACTAAATGCCAAAGGCGCACGGAACGCTGTTACCTTCTCGCCAAAGGTGGCCCCTATTTTTCTACTTGCATTGTTTACGTGCTTTCAAACTGCTAGGTTGGCAGAAGCTGGGACAAGTAATGGGAGCTCACCCCGTTACGCGGCACTCAGGATTTGAACCACTGAACTGCCGACCTTCCTACTTTGGATAGTAGGAGGGCTATAAATACATGAATAAATTCTGCAGAAATCTGTCATGGCACTAGTTTCGCACAAGGAATAACCAATGATGGCATTGATTGTCCACATGCAGTCTCTTCTAAAAATGAAAGATCACATCAGCAAACTGGACTCACTGGACTCACAGATGTGGTCTGAACAATATGCGGAGAGGGAGGACATATCCTAGAATTGAAATATACCTGGTTTTGATAGATTGGTTTATTTTCCAAACTTCATAGATACACATAGCTTGGTAAGGAAAGCTAGGAAAGAGCCTTTTTCTACAAGCAAACTTAAAAGTAGACAATGTCATAGCACTACATATGAATAAGTATTAGCAGTTTTCAAAAGTAGGCATTGCCAAATGTTACAAGTTCACTGCATGCACTCCTAGCATTTTATAAATAGCTTGAATGCTAAACCCTGTATTTTCATATAGGGAGTATAGCATGAGAAGCCATGTTGAGAAGCCAGTTAGAAAGTAGGGAAAGATATGTTAAAAGTCTTCATAGATAGGAACTTGTGTACATAGATACAACTGAATGGTATGTGTGCTTTTTAGCATATTATATATAAGACAATTACATGTTATGTACTGAGAGTTAGACTAATGAGAGTCATTAATGACTCTCATATATATTTATTTTTTAAAAAAAAAATAGCATCCTGATGCTTTTGGTTGTTTTCTTTGGCTAAAATCCCTATTCCCAAATCTGTTATTTCTTCCCCTTACATAGATGAGCAAGTATGAAAATAGTGGCGCTGTTTACACTTAGCTGGAGGTAAGGCCCACTGAACTCAGCAGGTCTTACTTCCAAGTAAACATACATAAAATTGTGCTGGAGGATAATTATTCAGCTCAGGAAACAGGACAAGGATATTTTCACAAGACCTAAATGATAAGCCCAGGAGCCGCTATTAACATTTCTTACAACTGTGGGAGATCTGATTCATGTCACTCCCTCATTCTGGCTACTTTGGTTATTAGTAGAACTTGGCAGGGGGATAGGGGTGGATGGAAAGGAGTTTCTACTTGGTTCTGCACTTATATTAGAGCATCTTAATGTAATCTCACAATTCCTGGCCAATAATGCAAATCCATTATTTTCCCTCTGGTCCTGAGGTTCTTATGGAAAGTTTTAAAACTGCCTAACAATAATGCCATGCTCTGACAAAATAGATATCATTAATTTATCTGTTATTAAACTGTAGTAGGCAACATGAAGCCTTCGGACCAAATGCAACCACCAACATAATTTATATTCTCAGAACCCTTCTCTGAGGGAGATTTTTTTTTTTTATTTGATTTATATGCCGCCCTTCTCCGGAGACTCAGGGCGGCTTACAATGTGTTAAGCAATAGCCTTCATACTTTTGTATATTTATACAAAGTCAGCTTATTACTGGGTCCTCATTTTACCTACCTTAGAAAGGATGGAAGGCTAAGTCAACCTTGAGCCTGGTGAGATTCGAACTTACAGTAATTGCAGACAGCTGGTGTTAATCACAATGCTTTTAGTCTGCTGAGCCACCAGGCCCTGGTGGGCAGGTAAGGAACAGGATGCATAAATAATAAACACCCCTCTGCCTAATTTTTCAAGTAGAAAGTGCTTGCCTGATAAAGCTACATGTGCATTGACAGAAGCACATGTATATTCCTTCTCACCTAGCATATTTGGGTTCCTACATTAACATGCACACAAGAAACTCTCCATATGTGATACAGTTTCATTCCAATGGAATAATCATAGTATTGGAAAGGATTCTTCTACTCCAGTCCCACAAGCCTAGAGTGGAATGTGTAACCTAGCCGCTATCTTATCCTCTAAAAACAATGATAGACAATGTTACTTTCTTTTGGGGACAGCGTTTTCTCAATAGAAATCTTGTGTGGATTATATAGTGGTGATAATGGGCCGGTCCAAAACCTGGGATGAGTGAGGAAAGATCTAAAATGTACAGGACTATCCCTTCTCCTTTTTCTTCTCCTTTTTTACTTTGCCCAGAGTTCTGAACTGCTTACTTGCTTGCTGGTCTCTTTAATTTGATTAGGGGCCACATGCAGCCTTAAGGGCGTAGGACATCCATCCCATCCCACAGTGTGGCAAAATGTTTATACTGGAAGTTAAACCAGAAGCTCATTTCCAGGAGAACACAGCACAGAATTTTCAATTGTCCTGGAGCCACACACAGTTATGCAGCATCTGAAGCAAGCATTGGAGCAACCATCTGGAATGAGGAAGGGCCAAAATACAATCTGTAGTTGGACTGTGTAACTTTAACAAAAGCCAAGTTGCATCGGGCCAAAGTAGAGACTCCAATATTAATAACATTTCCAAGAAAAAAAATAATAAGGAAACTAAAAGGAAACAATCAAAACAACAGCGTTTCACCCAACTGTGCTGCTAACTTACATTTACCAGATATGAACAATCATTCTCTATCATACTTTCCCTTGTAATACTTATTACATTCAGTCTTGGATACTACTAGACATTTAGAACATTTAGAACTGAAGATAGTGCTGCCCTTTCCACAGGAGGCTGGGATACACATTAAACTTGGGTTGAAAGCAAAGCACGGAACTTATTGAATAATGTTATGTTTGACATTAGCAATTAAAATAGGATGGGTATGATGGGCTGATTGACAACCTGGTGGACCATAAAAGGGGTTCTGGTAACATCACTGGATGTAGGTGAGCCAAATATTTTGTGCCTTGTTTGTGAGGCTTGAATGGCAGAAAGGGTGAGGATGGAAATGGGGGCACTTGAACTCCGAGAAGGTTTGTGCTGTGATCCTCAATTCTATTTTCCCAGTTTCAGCTGAGAATTACATTGCAACAGCCAGTCAGAGGACACAGTACTTTGGCTTGACTGGGAAAATATTGTAATTTGATCTGGTGTGAATCAGCTTCTTATATGGTTGGTTCAGCTACGTACCTGACAATTATAGCCAGTTTTGTCCATAGACTCTTCCTGGGGAATGCAACCCTAATTGAGGGCGGGGGGGTGGGGAGAGAGAGTCCCTTGACTAAACTGTTTTGGTGGCAAAGAAGGAGAAAAAACTTGTCAGCAACAAAAGGCCACAGTCTTGCACTGTTGAAAAGAAATAATCCCAGACAACTGGTAAATAAATATATTATTTTAAAAGGCGGGGGGGAATGTAAATAATTGAAATACTATCCTTAGAAACCCGGGAATCTAAGACATGCCAAATTTAAGGCAGAGTAGTTCAAGGGATAAAGCAAGTACTGAAAAACAGAAAGAAAAAAAGCAAGAGACATCAGAAGACTTGTGAACAAAGTCAGATGCTCCCAACATTCTTAGCATGGGATAATTTTTTTATTCGTAAGCTAAACAGGCTGTGTACATGTGACAGCCGCTGTAATGTGTAAACCATAATTCATAACTTAATGTACAATACAAAACAGCCAATATGGCTTATTCAGCAAACTGGTTGTTTCCTGGGTTTTGTTGTTTTTTTTTTTTTGTTTGTTTGTTTACAATTATGGGCTGCCCAACTTCAGTGGACTCTGCCCATCCCTCATGCTCCAGCAAACAGGTGTGCTTTAATTCCTTTTTGTTTGTTTGTTTTTGAGCAATGTCATCTGATGGGACGTAGGATGCTTACCTTTTCTGGGTTCTGTCTACCCTGTGAAACAATCTTTCCCCCTTTCCTGGAGATTCAACTAGTCCTGACCCCGTTAGCCTTCAGAAAGGCTTTTATAAGATGGCTGTTTCTCAGGTACTGGCGCTAAAATGTTAGATGAGCTCGTCGTGGGAGATGTACTATTCGTCATGTCTGTTTTGATTTTGTTTTTCCTTTGTAGCCATTTTTGCTATTGGGGACATCGTAATTTTGTTTTTATCAGTGTACACCATCCAGGATCACATTTTCATAAGACTACATAAATTTATATAAATAAATATAAACCAAGGATTACCGTAATAACTTAATAGTATGCTAACTGCTCTATAAGTTAACTGTGATTGGATGATATCCATAGTTTATGATGCTTAGTTCAAAATATTAAATTTCTTTAATATGCATCACAAGAAGCATTTTGTTATTATTTCTCATGGATCCCTAATCTCTAAACTCTACTTCATGCACCATTACTTGTAGATCTTTTATAAATGTTAATGTTAAAAAAAGATAATCCCGGTCCCTGTTGTAGACTTCTAAGAGTCTCAACATTGTTCTTATGTCTTGAAAGTCCTATAGATTTCCTAAGTAAAGCATGTATTTGTTTGCAAGCCAGAAACCTCACTCAATATGTAACCTCACATTATCAGACATTTATCTATAAGAAGTATCACTAATTTTGTGATGACATTACAAACAGAATCAATCTCCATTATGTATTATGTCAAAAAATAAACAATAATTTTGTATTAATTAAAGTTCAATAGGCACATGAAAATTTGATATTGGGCTTTACAAGGAAAAGAATCATGATTGATAAGACACCTTGTCCCAAATATGTGTAGAATTGTCATTATCCTTTGAAATTTTACTTCTAATGACCAAAGAAACAGCTGTTTCCCTCTATTAAGGACATTACCTTCACTTGAGTGCTATCTAAATTTCAATGTCTATTTACAACTCTGCCAGTACCTACCTGTTAAAAAATTAAACGTAGCTTAAGTCACTCTTAGCATGCATATAATTTGTTGTAAATTCTAAGAACTGTTCAAGAAGGAAGAATCAGGGATCTGTAGAATGGCTACAAATAAGAAACAGAAGATGAAGAGGCTCTATGTAGGTAGTAAGCCACTTCAGTTGGCAAGATTTTGTCAATACTGTCAATAAAGAGACCTGTTTGGAAGAATTCTTTTTTGGTTTTGGGGGCCAGACATCAATCTTGCCAACTTGAAACAGCCTACTGCCTACATCAAGCATATACTCTGGGAACTATTAGAAAGGAGCTGTCTTCATCCTCTTTCTCTTACACAAACTATCTGAACTGAGTTGCCTCTTACTCCTCTGGAATGCACCTTCTCCCTCCTGGGAATCCAGTCCATTATATTCCATCACAATAATACATCTGCGAAGAACTAACTTGTCATATATTCATACTTTATTCCAAGAGTGAAATTCATTTACCTTCCCTACCGGTTCGCCAATGTCCACACACGCGCACCATTGTCTGCACATGCACAAGTTTTCTGTGCATGTGCAGAGGCTTAAAATGTCACAAAAAAGTGATGTCACGATGTCCGCACTGGTGGGCGGAACCTCCCGCAGCCGCTGCTACCGGTTTACCCAAGCTGGATAGAACTGGCTGAATTTCACCCCTGCTTTATTCCCCGAAATATTATTGATTTTTATATTGAAGGTTTTTTTTTAATTCTTACTTGACAAAAATCATCTATGATGCAGGAGAAATTATAAGTACTTATAGCAGTCATTAGGAAAAAAACAAATGTAGCAGACTAATAGGTGTCAACAAGCCTGAGTTCTTTCCAAATTCTTCATCAGGACATATTAAGCAAAAAGAGGAGAGAAGACAATGGGCATGTTACCCATTAGAGCCCAGGTTTTTCTCCATCTCTTTAATTTTTTTTTTTGCTTAATATTCAAATTAATTAAGAATTCTGTTCTCTACTTTGTGACATTTAAGTTGGATCCAATAGAGGTAATTACTCTACTATTACTTTTGGATTTATTATTTGGATTATCACCTATTACTTTTCATTTGAAGTTTTTAAATTTGATTTCATTCTGCTAAACTTTTCCATTAGACCATACATATATTATAAACTGAAATGAACAAAATGGGCTGGAGATGGAGGAGAGAAGGACGAAGAGCATATGCACTGTTAATCCTGCAAGAAGGCACAATAGGCCTTACAATACAATCCTGCAGTCACCTTCAGAAATGTAAATGCCAGAGAAACGCAATCCAAGATAAATCCCAGACATAAGATTACAGTTTTAGGATTCCTTCAAAAGAAGTGGAGGGCTCCTGGCTCTTGGATAATTACCATCTTATGGAACCAGACCTGGTTCCATAATCTTAGGATTCTCCTGGACTCACAACTCCTGTTCAAGGAGCAAATGGCAGATGATAGTTATGATTAGTCAGGAGGGCCTTTGTACAATTACGCTCATTTCTGGATCAATAGACCCTTTCCCACAGGGCAGAGGTAGGTTTCAGCAGGTTCTGACCAGTTCTGGAGAACCAGTAGTGGAAATTTTGCTTAGTTCGGAGAACCGGTAGTAAAAATTCTAACTGGCCCTGCCCCCATCTATTCTCTGCCTCTCAAGTCCCAGCTGATCGGGAGGAAATGGGGATTTTGCAATAACCTTCCCCTGGAGTGGGGAGGGAATGGAGATTTTACAGTATCCTTCCCCTGCCATACCCACCAAGCCATGCCCACCAAGGCACACCCATAGAACCGATAGTTAAAAATTTTGAAACCCATCACTGCCACAGGGCCCATATTCTGGTCACCTCCCATTTGTACTATTGAAATGAGCTGTACATAGGCTTCCCTTGAAGACTGTCCGGAAGCTTCAATTGGCTGAAAATTCAGGAGCCAATTGTAAATGTGATCAGGGTGTGGCAGTCCTTCAAATACCCATCCTCATGCTATGGTTCCCTCATAATGGGATTTTGGGGATAAGAGAAAATAAGAGGAATTAATGGGTGAAAATATGAACGTTCCTGGTAGAAGATGAACAATACGATAAAAATTTCATATCAAGGGTAAGGCGGTCTTGGAAGCATTTGTAGAAGACATATTTTGATTACTACAGATACTGAAGCTATTAACTAAGTACAGGTCTTTTTATGTTTCAAATTATTGTGAAAGATTCATTACAGTACCTGCCTATAAAATTCAAAGATAATACATTGCATAGACAACTGTGCATTTCTATTAATTTGGGACACTAATGTTAAGCACATCATAACAATGTTATGCTCAGATCTGGGGAGGGAGTGCAGGCAAAAATGATCATGGAACCCCCATGAAGCAAAACAATCTTGAAATCACTGCCAAAGAAAAACACATAACATTCTCTTCACCTGGAAGTAAGGAGTTATCGTGGCAGCTTACAACAAAGGCAGAGAAATAAGAACAGACAAAATATTGAGGACAAAGTAATGTCAAACCCTACATGGCTTGGAATGTTGCTTAAAGAGAATAACATTTAAAATGACCCCAGAGAATTAGTAATATCAGGGTTAAAAGAAATAAATGTAATAGAAGTACATCAGCCTTGGCAAGGAGTTTTTGCCAAGGCTGGCTAGAAGTTCTAGCAGACAGAAAATTTGCAGTCTGTCTGTCTGTCATGGACAAGTTTCAATATATGTGAGAGAATATCACTGTAACCCTTTAGTTAGTAGAGACTCTCAGCAAATGAGAAAGCATCCTCTTGTATTTTTATTCAGATTGTTTATAAACATGTAGAACAGCATCAATCAACATAGATTCTCATATGTATTGACAATGAGCAATGAATGAACCCTTGGCTAGATATAGTTGTTCCACCTGTGATGCAACCACTTAATACAGTAATATGTTTTATGGTAGTGTCAGTGGGAAATTTTATTAAATATTTTAATGAAAGAAAAATATGCTTATATTAGCAACTCTGACAAAAAAAATATTTCTCATTATAAATTTCTATTTCTGATCATCAAAGTAATGTATTAGGTACAAGTAGTCCTTGACTTACGACCACAATTGAGCCCAACATTTCTGTTGTTAAGCAAGAAATTTGTTAATTGAGTTTTTGCCCGATTTTACGACCTTTCTTGCCATAGTTATTAAGTGAATCACTGCAGTTGATAAATTAGTAACACAATTGTTAAGTGAATCTGGCTTCCCCGTTGTCTTTGCTTGTCAGAAGGTCGCAAAAGGTGATTAGATGACCTTGGGACACAGCTACTGTCATATTCATATGAAACAGTTGCCAAACAGTTGCCTGAATTTTGATCACATGATCATGAGGATGCTACAAAGGTTGTAACAGTGAAAAAATGGTCATAAGTCACTTTTTTCAGCGCCATTGTAACTTTGAATGGTCACTAAGTGAACTGTTGTAAGTTGTGGAGTACCTGTATCCATCTTCCAGTTCACACCTTTATTTTAAAACGCTCAAGAGACAACTGATGAAATGCCATTTTTTCTACTTCTGCACTTAGAGCTTTCATTACAATCAAAAACTGTTTTGTGTTCATACGTGATTATAGATTTACAGGGTAAAACAGTCTCCTCCAACCCTATCTCCTCAAGATGTCTCGTAATTTACAATCATCTGGGGAACAATGTCCCAACATATCTGGGAAGCAGCACGTGAAAGTTGAAATGGGGCCTGGGACATAACGAAAACAAGACAGGTGTATATCCATTCCTCACTTTCATCTTAAACCACAGTATCTGGCTGCAAAAATGGTGGACTCCTCCATTGAAATGTTAGTCACCCTGAAGTAAGACAACTCTGCTTTCTCCATCTCATTTGCTTCATCACTGCAGGAAAAGGATAAACAAGAAAGTGATTTTATGTAATGGAACTGTTAATTCTCAGTGTAGGCAGATTCTACATGCTGTCAGACTTGGTTTTCAAGAAAGAACAGTCTGAAGGTATCATACTGTCTCATGATAGTTATGCATGAGCTCCATGTGTTTCAGATACTCTCAGTCCAGTGGTGGGTTGCCCCCAGTTCGCACCGGTTCTATAGAACCGGTAGTAAAACCGGCGGTAGGCTCCAACCACTGACCCCGACGTCATCAGAACACTTCTGCTCATGTGCAGAAGAGCACACGGGCACTTGCTTTGCTCGTGCGTGCACGCAACCCCATTGCGAACCAGTAGTTAAAGGTAAGTAGAACCCACCCCTGTCCCAGTCGTATGAATTAAAGACTCTTAAGACTAGGATTCAATTGTACACATTTTTGATATAGAATATTCTAATACTGTGTTGATCTTTAAGGCACAGCACAAGATTTATCTGTTTTCTCAAAAGAATTTGAAAACAAAAGGAAATGAAAGAGATCTTTTCTTATTAGCTAAGGTCACTGGATTTTGTTTAGAAATGGGTGGTTTATATTTATACCAGTTGCTCTTTCTGGACTGGTCAGTCATCCATCTTTACTGGAAGTCCAGTCGGTATAAATATAAGCCACCCATCTCTAAACAAAATCCAGTGATTTTCGCTAATAAGAAAACAACTCTTTCATTTCCTTTTGTTTTCAAATTCTTTTGAGGAAACAGATATATAAACATATCTGTTCATATCTGAGTCATATAAACTCAGTCCCCTTGTTTGTAAATTGAAAAGTTTCGGCCTGGAAAGCTCTTTCTGGACTGAAACTTTTCAATTTACAAACAAGGGAACTGAGTTTATATGACTCTGCGGTGTTAGGAAGAGTCCCAAAATCACCCCACAAGATCTTCATACAGTGGCAGTTTGCAAGGAGACTCTGAAGTAATGTTCCAAAGTAGCGGGTGAGTCATATATAAGTTGAGATGTGGGGCTATAATCACTTCATTCTTGAAAAGGTAGCTGTTTTGAAATTTATTTTTCAATAAGTCATGCCTTTCACTTGTTAAACACTTTATTATCTTTGCTAAGCTAAAAGAGACACTTTTCAGTCACAGCCTTTTACTCCTTTTTGAAGATCTGTGCCATTTGGGGGACATGGTTATTGTTGAACAACAAGGAGGAGGGTTGCCAGAGGTGAGCTAAAATAAGTACCAGTACCAGTAAGTACTTTTTTCTTTCTTATTATGATGGAGAATCATAAGGATTTTAAAAAGTTGTGATTTTATTTTTCATTTTCATGAAATCGCCCCCTTTATTTGATGTTGAGAATTATAATTTGCATTTTGAATTCTTTGTTGTGGCAGGCTGAAATCTTCTGGTTTTAATGGTTTCTGATTGGCCAAAAGATACCAGGTGATCTACAAAAAAGCATTTAAAAAAAAGATTTATTCTTTGACCACAAGAGGGAGTTAAAAAACAAAAGAAGCTGAAAAAACATAGAAGGCATCTAACCCAGATGGAGATTACAAAAATTATTTAGGAGAAGGAGTTAAAACAATTCACTTTATAGATCAACTATGTTCCAAGTATGTCATGAAAAGAAGTAAGAGGAACAAATTACTCTGGTAATTGGAAGAAAGTTAAATAATCCAGAGATACAACCAAGTGCAGAAAGTTATCAAATCCCTAATTTTGGAATATAAATCTCACACCAATAGTACCTACTATGAAGATGGTTTCATTACAAGTTCCCCATTCAATTGAAAGAAAAGTTGCAAGCAAATCTACAATCCTCAAGAGAACAAGTCTGAAAACTCCACTTCAAAATCGAAATGGAAATTGACAATGTTGACATAATTGTTTTAAAAATCATCAATTGGAGAATCTCTTGAGAAAAAGCAGTTTATTTAATAGACATTCCAAAGGAAAAAAAGATTGTATTTTATGAGGACAAGCTGGAGAGAGTGACTTAAATTTAATAAGTTAATTGGAGTTAGGATGGATTGTTTGTTGGTTTGACATACATTATTGAAAGAAACTGCCAATGCGTTGTTTTGTTTTTATAAAATGAATTTGAAAATGGATTGTTTATATATATTAAGTCATTCCTAAAGTATGTATGTGTATATGTATGTGTGTGTGTGTGTTTTTTATTTAGTCTTGTTTCTGTTGGGATATTGCTTCTGGTTTTTATGCTTGAAATAGAAAAAAATGAAATTCAGAATTTAGTTTGAAGATGTAATAGTTGTGTAATTATAGAGCTGGCTTATAATAATTATAGGTAATGTAAAAAGTTGAGATCATGAATGTATTAGTATTTTGCTGTGTTGGAAAGAGTGGGAAATTAACACCTATTTTCTTCTCACTTTTTTTTTCATCCTGCACTCCTTGACCATTTTTTAAATCTTTATTTTCATTCTATTTTATTCTACAATAAACTTTTAAAGGAAAAATTATACAGTGTGATCTGTATATATAAATTTAACAACTCAGTAAGATTTGGATTAGAGAGCTGTATTTAAGAACTAGATTGAGACCGTTCAGTTCTATTCACTTAACTAGAAGTTAGTGGCAATGAATTTGACAAGATTTACTCTTCAATAGACATAAATAAGATTGCTCTCCATGTGATCCATTCATATTATGCATTAAACTGTGATAGACTCTGACAGATTTTGATACACTATATAGAAAGGGCATCACCTCTCCTTCATGTGAAGAAAAAGCCAATAGTCCCTTGAGAATGAGTGGAAGACACCCTGGCAACAGTTTAAAGCTTCAACCACTGTTCAAAATCACTCAGTGGAGATATAGTAAAATGTGTAAATCCATCCATTAATTTTATATGTCACAGTGATCTTTTCTTTGAAGAGTTACAGGCAGAATACATGGCATTCTTTATTTTTACAAAAATCCTACAAGGCAGATTAGACAAAAAAAAATGTTATTATTTGTTTATGTAATGCCTCTACTTTGTATAACTCAAAGTGGTATACACCTCCTAATTTTCTCACAAAAACAATCCTATGAGGGCTGAACTGAGAGAGGGAGACTTGCTCAAAGCCATACCGCTGACCCACAGTCTCCCAGTTTCTGATCCAACATCTTAATTACTACACCAAAAGAGCTCTAATTAGATTAGTACAAAATTAAGAAGATGTTTCAGTTAATATTTCCAGCCAAATCACACATACAATGCACTCAAAGATATATCATGAGATAGATAGATAGATAGATAGATAGATAGATAGATAGATAGACAGACAGACAGACAGACAGACAGACAGACAGACATAAGCATCTCTTCCTAAGCATGCTATGTCATCAAAACATACACTGTGGTATTAACACTGCAAGCTGCATCGTTTTATACTTGCATTGCAATGTTGCAGGCATATGTAAAGGGTAGAATCTGCATTGCAGTATTGCAACACACATTTCACCAATTTCTCCTCCTTACAGTCAGTCACACTCCTTGTGAGTGAGGATGAACTCTTTGAGGTAGGTCAAGTCACAACATCGATACCACAAGAAATACTGTTACTGATACAAGCTATAATAAGGGAATCTTGAAAACCTTTCCCTTCCCTCCCTCTTACAGCTAAAAGGGTCAAAATGGGATAACTCTTTTTTTTTCCCATGGTATTTTGGGGGGGGGGGTTGGACTAAGCTCGAATTTGCTAATAACCTGAATTAGTTGTTTTGCTAACAATCTATGCATTTCTTCTCCAAGGTCATCTCTATGTTCTTCTGCTGAACAATCTTACAGAAAATACACAGTGAGGAGTCCTGAGCAAAAGAAGCCAGCAGATAAAGAGGAAAGCAAGTCTTAACTATATCTATTAACTTAACTGCAATCCCATTCACTATACCTCTCCATACTTTTCCATCCCTGCAATCCGATTTGCTTCTATTACCTCTTTACACCACTTCATATACTGTATTTATTTAAAATTTTCACTATTCTGCTTTTCAGAATCTCATCAACTCTATCCAATCACATTTTTTTCAGCCTTTGTTCCCCTCCCTCCCTGCCAATTCACTCATTCTTCATATATTTGTTTTACAATTCAATCTTCATTCATTCTCTCAAAAGAAGCAAACCACTTCTAAGTACTTCTTTCCTAAGTAACTCACTGAATTAGGACAATGAGTCCTAATTCAGAACTCATTGGTTCCTGACAATATCACTTCTCACTTTAGCCCTTATTTCCTGAGCATCCACTCCCATTGCATACAACTATTTTTCTGTTTCTCCTACCACAGCCAAATCTCATTCCCATAATATAAAATATGCAGCCAGACGCTCTTATACAGGTAGTCCTCAACTGACAACAGTTCGTTTAGTGACCGTTCAAAGTTACAACAGTTCTAAAAATCTGATTTATGACCGTTTTTCACAGTTACGACCTTTGCAGCATCCCAATGGTCATGTGATCAAACTTCAGCTGCTTGGCAACTGGTTCATATATATGACCATTACTGTGTCCCAAGGTCTTGTGATCCCCTTTTTCAACCTTCTGAAAAGCAAAGTCAATGGGGAAGCCAGATTCACTTAACAACTGGGTTACTAACTTATCAGCTGCGGTGATTCCAGTGGTGAAATTCAGCTGGATCTATCCAGCTCGCACAATCTGGTAGGGCCGGCGGCAGGAGGCTCCGCCAACACCCTGGACATAATCACATCCTGTTTTTGACCCTCTGCGCATGTGTAGAGGAGGCGCACATGAGTGTAGTGAGCTCACACTCACATTTACTATCTGGTAGCGAAGGTAAGTGCACTTTACCTCTGGATGATTCACTTAACAACTGTGTCAAGAAAGATCGTAAAATGGGGCAAAACTCACTTAACAAACATCTCACTTAGCAACAGAAATTTTGGGCTCAATTGTGGTTGTAAGTCAAGGACTATCTGCGTTTTGCCCTTTTTTTGCATCTTTTGACAAACATTCATGAAGGCAAATATATGTGTCCCTGGATAATGTTGCAGGATCCAATCTGGGTCGGTCACTGGGACCAGAGGTTTTGTCTTCCGAGCTTTGTTGGAGCCCATCTTCAGGGAACTTCTCTGTAGCATTCATTCGTTCCAACAAACTGCATGCTACCATTACCTTTTTTCCAGCACTTGTATATCTTAAAATTTACTCACCCACTTCCCCATTTTTAGTAAATGTGCTACTATACTTCACAAAAATTCATCTACTTGCTGTAGCTTCTCCCAATTTATATATAATTTTCAGTCATTGGTTTCATTTCCATCATTCCTGTACATCAAAAATTATTCTCCATCTAACATTCACTGGAAATCATTCTATTTCTCAGCCCACATTCTGACATGGCCTGCAAACAAAGTGCATGCGTGTTCACATCTCCAACCAACATACCACTAATGTCATTACAAGCAATCCTTAAGCTTTCGTCCATAAATATATTAAACATTAAACATCCAAATAGACAAGACACATTGCTATTTTTCTCCCTGCTTAATGTTGAATCAAGTATTCCATTTATTTTCACCATGTTTTACTTTCAAAATGTGTCAGCATAGTTCAAAACTAAGCTTCAACTCCAAATACACACATATTTCATCATTCAAGTCTATTCATTTATCATAGACTTTCTCTAAATCAATTAAAGTTCCACTTTCTCCCATTCATATATTTTTCAATGAGCTTCTGTAGGATTTCCATATCTCCTTCTTTTGCACAAAGTCGCACTGCACTTCCCAAATTTTGCTTTCTGTCACCTCTTTTAGCTTTTAAATCAGACTTATAATTTTCATACATGTTAAATCTTCACTCCATAAACAAACTGCTAATATATTTTGTAATTTATCTGGTAACACTATACATACCTATAGTTTTACCATTTTTCAACATTCTTACAGTATTTATGACCTAGTTTTCATCAGTTTTTTCCCCTGGACATTAACTTTTATAGCATTTGTTTCTGTACTAATCTTCAACATATCACTATCATTTTCTTACAAATCTCTAAAATGTCTACTCCATCATTCTCTAAAATTGATTTAACCCAAATGGACAAAGTCCATTGTTTTAGCCAATCTCTCCAGACAATATAGGCAGCTTCAATAATTGTAGAAGAGTAATGCTTTTTCTGCACATCTGTAAACATGTAGTTTATCTTTTGTTCCTCCTTCTGACAATGCAAACTTCCTTTATAATTTACAACCAAAAACAGATTTTAAGGTAGTCCAGAGATATAAATGAAAGTATAGCACATGCAATATAAATCAGTATTGGAAAACTGGTAGCATTTCAGATATTACTGCACTATAACTCCCAGTAACCCACTTGTCATGGAAAAAATAAAAAAATAATGGGAACAGACATTCGGAAATATCCATAATGCTGCTGTTCCCCCATCCTTGCTACACCTACTTATTTAAAGTTTCGTTGGGTTCTATTAAGCTTGTTTTCAAAAATTATTTTAGGAAGACAAGTTTATGGCTTGCAGTATTGTTGCAATTTATCTGCCAGAAGCTTTGCATTCTTTTAGCCAAAACACTTCCACATTAATTTAAGATCTTTCTCGCCTTCAATTCACTAAGTATAATATTCAGATACATAATGAAGTTTTGAGCAGATATTACTCCCCTTTCAAACAAGGTTTCAGGGAGACCTATAGTATCTTATGTAATATTTCTGTGTGTCCAAACATCTATTTCTATATCTGAAAAAACAGACTGGAAAAAAGGAAACAGAATATTAGCAACCTTCTTCAAAAGGTGGTGGGTGCTGAAGTAGATGCTGAAAAGGATAAACGGATCAGGATTAAAAAAACAAATTTAGCACATAAAGCACTAAAATACTCATTAGAAAATAATTTATCTACATACTCCTGACTTCCCTAAGCAGGAAAAAAAAAAAACCACCAAGGAAAAGTCAGTAAATGTTTATGATGTTCTACGTATAATTTTAGGGAGTAGCCACAAATACATACATTAAGAAAAACAAAATAGTTCCAGAGTTGCAAATCCACTGCTGCTGCTTTTAGGTTTCAAGAGCTTAAATATCTCTTTATCATCATAATATTGTGCATATCTAGTCAGAAATAAATCTCACTGCCTTCAACAGATTTAGTTTTAAAAAGCATAGCCTCTAGATTGCAGATTACATTCTCGGTTACACTATCTACTTCTAGTGTTGTTTTCATATCCAGATCTACCTTTCAAGATTGGGGGAGATGGGGAGATGTCACCTACTCTGTTCATTACATTAGAGGAATTGCCTGCTATTCAGAGAATGCCACTAGAAAAGCAATTTGCCTGGCAGAATACTGGTAGTCCTTGACTTACAACAGTTCGTTTAGTGACTGTTTGAAGTTACAAAGGCACTGAAAAAGTGACATGACCATTTTTCACAATTTTGACTGTTGTAGCATCACCATGGTCAGGTGACTAAAATTCGGATGCTTGGCAACTGACTCATATTTATGAAGATTGCAGTGTTCCAGGATCTTTTTTTTTTTAATTTGATTTATATGCCGCCCTTCTCCGGAGACTCAGGGAGGCTTACAATGCGCTAAGCAATAGCCTTCATTCTTTTGTATATTTTATACAAAGTCAGCTTATTGCCCCCACAATTGGGTCCTCAATTTACCTACCTTAGAAAGGATGGAAGGCTGAGTCAACCTTGAGCCTTGGCGAGATTCGAACCTGCAGTAATTGCAAGCAGCTGGTCTTAATAACCAGCTTAATAACAGGGTGCCTTAGACCACTGTACTGTATTCTGACAAGCAAAGTCAATGGGGAAGCCAGATTCATTTAATAACTACATTACCGTACTAATTTAACAACTGCAGTGATTCACTTAACCAATGTGGCAAGAAAAGTCATAAAATCGGGCAAACCTCATTTAATAAATTTCTTTCTTAACAACAAAAATGCTGGGCTCAATTGCGGTCGTAGGTTGAGGACTCCCTGTATCCAGGTTCAACACCGAGTTAAGTTAGGGACTGGCCATCTTACTACAGATATTTCCTTCCTTTTCCTTTCCTTTCCTCCCCTTCCCTTCCCTTCCCCTCCCCTCCCCCTTGGAAGGTGATAGATAGATGATGCAACAATGGAGGGGTAAAAAGCTGAAATGTTCATTTATTTGTATGATTAAAATTAAGCCACTAGAGATTTCAAATGCTTATTTCAACATTTTTTTTCTTTATAAAATGAGCAAAAAAATCCCCAATACCAAAACCCAGTGATTTATTATTAAATTTTCTAATAATTTGGGTAGGTTTGGGTTCTGCTTTATGTCACTGTGCCAAAATATTTTGTTTTGTTATTATTTGGATTTAATGATTGAATTCAACAGTTTAAGTTTATAAATACATTTATTATTTTATCAGAACAATGTTCAACAAACTATGGCTAAATTTAATTGTGACTTAGTACAATATGTAAACCTAGTCATTAATTGGTTGTTTAGTTCTAACTGGCAGATTTTGTTAGAATTCATATCAATGACACATAGCAACATAGGTTTGGTACCTCCCTCTCTAGCCCATGAACTGTCTGTAATGACAACAGGCTTGGAAGCTATGTCCAAGAGTGGAAATTTTAGGTTTTGATACCAAATTATAAACATAACAATAGCTATGGTCACCCATGCTAAAAACTACCAACTTTGTATGGCAAGCATGCCCATAATACTTATCATGTGAAGCATCAACTGGTAGTTGATTAAATCATCTGAAACAAACTTGGAGGTCCAAATACCAAATTTTGAAACTAGGATTTGTCAGACCTTATAGAGACTAGCTTCATAACCTTGAGACAGCCCCTATTGCTGATCTAGATGCCATAATAAGTAGCAAACTTCAAATAAACATTCAGGCATGACCATGGAGGAAAATGCTAAGTAAGGTGTGTCATGGAATCACAGTCTACAATTACAATGGCACTTTCTCCAGGGATAAAGTCCTCTTACCTAAAAAAAAAAATATGGGATTGAAACAAATCATACTGTTATGCTAATCTCAAAGTGATACCTTTGAGGACATTGGCACAAAAGATCAGATGCTCAGCACACACTCAAAAATAATTATTCTTTGTTGTTGTCTTACATATTTAAAGAAAAGAAAATTTGTATTATTATACAATTTTTATTGTTTTTATTATATTATTATATTTTATTCTTCTTGCTTTAGTAAGCACTAACTTTTCTCTCTTTCTTCTTTCTTTGTAAACTAGGATAAAACGGAGGAAACGTTTTCAGTAGTAAAGATTTGCTTTGCCCATTCCATTTTGGTCTATTCATATATTAAGGTAGTTTCTTCTTTGTCTGACTACTGGCCTTGCTCTTTGATCTATCTGGACAGTGTTAAAAGCTAAAGTGTCCCTTGAGCCAAGCTTGATTCCTTTTGGCCAAACAGCCATCTCCATATGATTTTCTTGTCAACAGTAGAGAAATGATTTGCCAAGGATTTTTTTTTTTACTTCCAAGTCTAGTCCTAGAATTTCCTGATATTCTCTCATCCAAGAACCAGGCCCAACCTTGCATATTTCTGGAGATCAGACATGATAACCTAGCCTCTGGTGTACGTTTGAAACACTGCAAGAAGAAATTAATCACTGTCAAATAATAGAAAGAGAAATGGCTATCATTCTGCTATGATCTTAGTTCCATCAAGACCACCTCAGATCTACCTGCTTTGTTCAACCCAGGGCTAGTATCAGAATATATTTCCATAAAAATAAGGTAGAACTCCTATAACATAGCAAATGCTCTAATGGTCAGAAGTGTCTCTGCACTCCTGTTTTATCACAGCCTTACCGTTGGATCCATGCATTTTTAATAGGCACAGGATATGCAAAAATTCAAAAGATCCATCTTTCCCCCTGATCACGGCTCTTTGGTGGAGTGAGCACATCCACTGAATTCCATGCTGACATGTAACTGTTACAGCAAGAGGGACCCTGCCTGAAACAACACAGAAGCCTTTTTTCTAAAAATTTATGCCCACTACTGAGCAGCTTGTTAATCCAGAAGGAATATGTCTCACTACTCCTAAAAGCTGCATGGCAGCCTGCATGGAAGCTCTCTCTTGCATTATTTTGAATTTTAGTTAAAAAGCTTGCAGGGATTGTAATTCATTTATGCTGCAAGCACATTTTAGAATTGCTTCAT
Organism: Arizona elegans; assembly: GCA_022577455.1. Taxonomy (NCBI): domain Eukaryota; kingdom Metazoa; phylum Chordata; class Lepidosauria; order Squamata; family Colubridae; genus Arizona; species Arizona elegans. Next base: position 124,840,402 of record JAKOOJ010000001.1, read on the forward strand.
TTGAAGAGTAACACCAGTCCTAAATAGGAAGCCTCCCAGATTAAGAAATGTGCCTACACTGTCTGCTAATTATCAGTTCATTTCCAGATGTAACTGTTGCTATGTAAGTGTTCCTCTTCAAACTCAGGGAGGTTGCTACTGGACTAAACAAGGCTGTGCCCAAGCTGGGTTTGCACTATATATGTTCAGTAAACGAAAATGTAATATTACTGTTTCGTGGCTTATTGAAAGCTTAGCCAGTGGTAAATTTAGGCAAACAATAGTTCATGTTCTGTGTAGGCGGCAGGGAGAGTTAAACAAAATCATAGAGCCAAAAGAGGAATCCACATCAATTAAAGCTGTGTAGGATCCCAATTCAAATGCCACAGCCTCTGCAAACCTACAGATATCACTCAGTGATACTGTAATACAGTGTAGATCATCTACTTTACTCATCTACTTTACAATCCCATGCATGGCTGGATCTCTAGAGACCGATCACTGGTCTGAATAAACAGTATTGAGCTATATGGACCAGTAGACTGACTTCTGTAAAACAGTTTTTTAGGCTCCCCTAATTTCAAAGCAATTGATCTATTAATATCCAAAGGTTTAAAGTCCCAATCTATGTATGCATAAACATCAGTTAAATGTGTTTTCTAGCAGTGTACAGCCCAACCTCATGGAGATATATTCAGAAATCGATGAAATCCATATGGGTTTATTATTTATTTATTTATTTACTTGAAAATGTACATTTAGGCTCTAATTGCAGTCCCCAGAAAGGCTTGATTTGGTAGCAAACGTCAGCTGAGCATAGTGAATTTATATTGGAGTGAAGCATGCATAGATGTTGAAATCTCTAATTCAATCTACTTCCTTTTTTTTTCTTCAGAAAAGATGCTCTTCTGATTCATCAGTCAGAAAAGTTCAGGAAAAGCACGCCAACTAACTATAGTTATTGAGTAGAAAGTACCAGTAAACCTAATTCCCTCCCCTCCAGTCCTGTGCAGTGGTGGGATTCAGCCAGTTTGCACCACTTCGGGAGAACCGGTTGTTAACTTTGTGAGCAGTCTGGCAAACTGGTTGTTGGAAGAAATCATTAGGGCAGAGAACCGGTTGTTAAATTACTTGAATCCCACCACTGGTCCTGTGTCTGTCCTTTCATTTACCTCCATTGGCCATGTTGTGTGGGAATAAGGGAACTGGAGCCCATCCTTATCTGAAAGACTCCTGTTGGGAAGAGTGAATGAGTGAGTTAGCGCCAACAGATCTCTCTGATTTTTTTTCAGTCTTGAGAAGTACACCAGGAAGCACATTTGCTTAGAAATAAGCTCCACTTTTTTGTGTGTTCTCTAGTAGAACTTATATCTAGGTAAGAAGTGTGAGCATCTCAGATCTAGGACCACCACTCTCTACTCTAAGAAGTATGCTGCTTTTGTTTAGTAGATGTGACACAAATTTCAAGATGTACTCCTCCACAGGAACTTGGTAGCTGTTCTTATTCAACTGCCACTTTATGGAGCCAAATCCAGAAAGAATCCCAGGGAAAACCCTATCCTAAAGAATGAAGTTGCACAAGAGATTGACTTCTTTGCCTTTAGACCCTGTCTATCGATGGAACTTCTAACCAAGGAGAGACACTGGCTGTGCTTCTCTGGTATGATCCTATGCTGGATCCTAGGAATCCAATCCCCTCTCAGTGGGGCTTTAAAACAGAAGTGTCTATATGAACTGAAGAAGCTTCTTGGATGAGAAGCAAAACATCTTCAAGCAAAAACAAAGAAAGTCCAGCTGCCTTTTGAAAAAGCACCTTTGAAACAGAAGCTTACTGTATCATTCAGTAGCCATATCATGTCACTAATTGTTGGTGTGAGTTTTAAGATGGAGGGGGGGAAGGGATGGTAGGATCAGAAGCCCAGGATAGTTAAGTTTTCTTCTGCATTTCCTTAGGTTTTCCAAGGTCTCTGAAGCCCTGGCAGAAAATCAGAGTAGGCAGACAGCTCTCAGCTGTAGGTCAATCTGGACTTTCATCGTTGCAATCTGCAGTGTTGGTCCTGCTAGCACTAAGCTTACAATATGTTTACAATATGTTTTCTCTGCGGCGGTGGGTTGCAGCTGAAAGGAAGCAATGGCCAAAAGTTTTTGAAGACTGAACCGAGGAGGGTGAGCCTCCTGTTTGTGCAAATTCAATTCGAAGCAAATTCGCAGGACACACCGAATCACAATTTCAGCGGCCATCTTTTGCCCCAGCATATTGTACAAAACCAGCCTATAGCCGAACTGTACTAGGAATCCCAGCAGGCTGGTAACTTGAGCGAATTATGATTAAGTTAGTCGTCTATACAAGTCCGTGGGAAATGCATCCTCTCGGGCACGCTTGACAACGTTGGTTGCTTTTTTGATTGTTGGGCAGAGAGAGGCTACAGACTTTGCTTGGAGCTCCTAAGCACTGAAGCAACAGCTGCAGATCTTACCAAGCAATAAGTCTCCATCTGTCGAAGAACAGGACTGAACCCCCACATGAGTTTAGTGCACTTCACGATTTTCAAACTGATTTTCCTCGCTGCTTTGTTAGGAAGCCGGGCAAGCAGACGCTTGTATTTTCGAAATCGGGCTGAAATCTTGTTTCAGTTCTGAAAGCAAGGGCAAGGCAGGGCAGGGCTTAACCTGTTGCAGAACCCAACCAATGAAGACTTATTCAAGAAACCACAATTAAGAAATCCGTGCCTTAGCTTAATCCGACAGTCCCTTGTCCTTGGGATCGCAGTGCCTACTCTATTGTAGGATTTGAAACTCAGCATCGCTAGTCCTGCGTTGCGCCACGAAGTGGTCAACTACATTTTATCTTAGTATGTTGTGCGGTAATTGGTTTAAGACTCCATGCGTGATACCAACTTAGAGAATTGGCACAAGTCAACTCTGTTTCAACTCTGCCCCGTTGGGGGAATACAGCCTGAAAGTTATTCGCTGGCTAAGACCTTTCGGTCACGAGAGGCAAGGCGCCTGCAGTGGGCTTGTCTGGGACCAGTGGAGTCTCCTTCTAAGACAGAGCAGCTGGCACAAAAACGGAGCAGGTATAGTAATAGCCAGTTCAACAGCCCCCTTCCAGTGCCATCCCATTCCTGGCGGAGTGGAAGATGGAAGGCCTTCTAATATCTAACGCCCCAGTATGTATAGAATAAAAATCTCACCGAAGACAAACTTCTTGTGTTTCATTTATTATGGGGAAGAATTAAAAGCATTTGTTTACTTCTTCCCACCCCCCACCCGCAGTTATGACTCTTGAGTTCTTCTGCGCTCCATGTTGGTAGTCTCGGTCTTCATCCAACCGGATCTCTGAGGACAAAGGAAGTGAGAGATACTTCACATATAGCGGTTGCAGCAAACCCATATTGGGACTTGTTCGGATTTTTTTAGCGAACGTTTGAATCTTGTTACTTGTGATTTGCGAACGAAGGTTTGTCAATCAGCTGTGATTTCTTCAACAATCTTTGATTAAAGAGACCCAAGAGTTGGCGAGACTTTTAGAACCTAAACCCTGATTAGTGCGAAAACTGAGGTGAGATCTTCCTGAAGGGTCTCAACTTAATTTCTGTTCGAAAAGAGCTTGATTCTTCTCTATCAAATGCCAGGAAAATAGTAGCGAAGTAGGCGTCAATTAGAAGGCAGTTGTGCAGTGGAGGAAAAGATGCCGGCAACTGAAATTAGTTTTTTTCAGTTGGTAATAAGGTATTAGGATTTCTTCTTGTTTGTCTTTTTTGTTGTTGTTTTTTAATGGGATAGGTCTGTCTGGATTGATGAAAAGCTTCGAGTTGTTGAGCTTGGCTTGCAAATAAATATCTTCGACATGAACTTGAAGGGCTGGGAGGTTGCAGAGTGGACTTTCAGTTCAGCGGTTTTGAAATTCATTGTGGACCATCTTCTGGAAATCGCTGCCTTTGCGCTCTTGCAGTAGCCTGGTGGTGATTTGCGAAACATAAAATAATGCGAAGGAACGCTGAAGCAAATTATTATCAATATATTTTATTCCTGATTGCAGCAGCTAAGACAAACCTAGCCTCAAGATTTTAGGTCGATGTACCAAGTTGGAAGCGGGGGAGGGGATATTTGTCTGCCTAGAAGAGGTGGAAAGATGAAGAAAAATCTGTCGAGAATGGCAGCGTTTGGGGTATCCTTGCAGTTGAAACGGTCGGTTTTCAGGTTGCAGAGCTATTCTCCCTTATCTGAGAATGTCTGCCAGTGAAACCAGATGATTTACATTTGAGCAGATACCCAGAAAGGCACCGGCACTGATTAGTTTACCTTACAAACCTATGAATTACCACCACCACTCCCGAAATCAATCCCATTGAATTCAACATAACCATAGCTAAAATGGGCATAGGATTTGTAACCATGCAATCAAGCTGAATTCCTCCAGCGATGCGGTAACCTTCACGAAAGAAGGGGCATGGAGCAACGGATGGGCTAAGCCTACAAAATGTAGAACAGGTGCTATGAACGGAAGGCGGCAGGTAGAGAAGCCCAACGGAGGAGGCGGAAATCGGCCCAGGATTTCGCCGGTTGAAATAATTTTCAAATCAGAAAAACCCTGACGTCGAATCGCATTTTGCAAAAAGTCTAAGGAGGCAAGTGGAGGAAACGGACTTAGCCTACGGGATGATAATATTTAAGATGCATCCGGTCCTTTCGCAGAACTCCCTGGGCGTGTCTTTCTTCACGGTGGAAGAAAGAGGCGGAGGGAGTTAGGTCCGGCCCAGCGTCTTACAAGGATGGCCGCCACATCTTGCCGATCAGCCCTCTTGGGACGTGACGGATTACCCCACAGGTTCCTAGGGGGTGGAGAGTCCCCGCTCGGGAACTGCAAAGAAGGGTTGGGCAACGCTAAAGTAGCGCAACAGGTAGGGCAACCTAGGCTGCCAGTTGCAAAACTGGGCATCCCTCGAAAGGAACAAAGTTCCCCCCCAACCTCCTTTCACTCCCTGCCGTCAACAGGAACTTCCCTGTTGCTTGCTTGGAGGGAGGGGGAGGAAAGTGATGGCCAAGGGCAAGTGACTCAGGAAGGAACTGACCACAGCACGTCGCTTTCTCTTCTATTGAGATATACCCGAGATATCAGCGATGCGCCAGCTACAGGCCACTCCAGTCACCTTCTCCCCAAATATTCTTGCTCAAGTTCGAGAGTCGACGGTTTCCTTTCCCCGAGGTAGCCCCATTCAAGTTATTGGGGGTCAACCTCGCCACGTTTCCCCGAAGGCATCGCATTCGAACCTCTCATTCCCTCTCCGGGAGTCGCTTCCTCCCGGGTTAAGCTCCGCATTCGGGGCTATTTCGACGTCAACCGAGGAGTCTCACGGCCGCTAAGCCAACAGCCTCCACCTCCCCTGCTTCGCCACTTCTTCCCCAGTTGTCCCTTCGCTCAAGAAGGCGCTAAGCAGGGACGGCCGCGAAGGCGAGGATGGCCTGTTTATTTCCAGCCGCTGAGAGTTCTTGCTTTGCGCTCAAACGCGCCTTTAAACCGTGTCCATCAATACAAGCCGAGCTCCCGCCTCGCTGAGTCCCCAGCTTCGGGCCGACCCGAAACAAAATTACTTTGTACTGTACAAAGGGAAACGTTTTCACTCCGCAGAGGCTTTTCCCCTCAAAAGGCGGCGCAGGAAAAGCCTTCCTAAGCGCCCCAAGAGCTCTCGGAGGCGGGAAGGTTGGGAGGAATGGAAGCGCCCCAATGGCGAGGCGACTGAGGAAAAAACCGCCTCTCCGCTCGTCCTCACCGCCCCCCTCACCCCTCTCCTTAGTTCTCTCACCGGAGAGGCGGCTTTATTTCTGGTTAAACTCCCCCTCGCCAGATGAAAAAAACCTCCATCTCCGCTGAAAAGTAATGTCTAGAAAAATTCAGCCGCGTAGGAACGCACATTCCATCGCATGCTTTCTCCGCGGCGCGCCCCGCAGTCGCCCATCCAGCGGAGCCACCGCTCGCCCGCTCCCTCCCCACAATTATCAGCGAGGCGTCGCTGGAATTCACACACAGGCAAAAACACACACACACACAAAACAGAAAAGCTTCGAGAAAAGCGGGGGGGAGGACAACCTCCCCCTTTCCGCTCCCGTTAGAACAGCCGCGCTAGGCTGGCGGAGGGGCAAGGAGAAGGGGGTGGGTGGCGGCGTCCGTCCTGCCTGAAGCAGCCGTTGCGCCTGAGCCTCCTGCCTGCAAATGGGCGGGAAAAGAGAGGCAGCGTCGAGGTGCCTTAAACGCTGGGAGCGCTTTTTGTGAAGGAACCGCTACTTTTCGGGCGGGAAATTTTCACACACACACACACACACACACACACACACACGAGGGAGGGGGGGCTTGTCTTCCGAATTCCCTCAGGCTTCTCTGCCCGAAGAGATTTCTTACTTCTAGTCTTAAAGGGTCTTCTGGAGAGCCCTTGGAACCCCTTCGCTACCTCTTTCCTACAACTTGTATAATTAATTGCGTTGCCTCGAAAAATAACATGAGAACCGGGACGGTCCGAAAGACAAACGGCACGCCGCGACCCTTTGTAGAGCCACAAGCTCCGGTCGTGGGCTCGACGGGGTGGGGGTGCTAGGGAAAGTTGAAATCTCTGGGGAACGTCGCCAATAAATTAAAAAAAAAAAAAGAGCGCGATGTCAACTCAAGGCTGAGTGAGATGCCCCTTGCTGCCAGCCCTAAAGGTGGGCCGTCTGAACTCGAGTTATGCCGGGAAAGAGGCCTCACCTTCGCGACGGTCCCGTCAGGTCCCGCCGAAAGAGCCAATCTGGAAAGAAGAGGGGCGCTGGCTCTGAGGACCGCTCGAGCGTGGCAGGCCGCGCGCTCCTTCTCCCCCTTTCGTAAGAATAAGCCCCGCTCAAATCCCCGGGGCCCACGCCCGGGCAGTCTCGCGCCGGCTGCTCAAACTTAGGAACCTTTCTCTGGAAAACCAGCTGTTTCCCTCGACCTGGCTCCTGCGTGCGGTGCATCAATCTAAAGCTAGGGATCCGTTGGATTCCCTCCTTGGACAAGTATTGTTATGGTTACGGTTATTATTATCATCATCATTATTTATCTTGAATGTCATCTTTCCTTGATTCCAACGATCAGGTGTCTCGTTTTAGCCGCCCCCTCTCAACCCCCCCCCCCCCCGGCCTTCCCAAGCCGCTTGATGCTGGTAAGCACAGGAGAACGGAGAGAAAACGTAAAACTAGCTGCTACTTCTGACCGCCAATTCAAAACAGACAGCCAAATACGGTAGTTGTGTGAATATGAGAAATCCCCCCCTCATTAAAAAAAATAATAATAATGGGGATATAAGCATTGCTACCCCCACCCGAAAACATCTTTTTTAAAAAAGCCTTCTCGCAAATGTGTTTGTATCTAAAACATGGATCCTCCTATCAAGTTTCTTAGCTGTGTCCCTTACTTGGCTATATATTTTAGTTTCAAATAAATTGAGTTTGAAGTTTAATGAATCGGAGGGATCTCCAAAGATACCGTTTCCTTGCTTATGCGTTTAATGTTGTTGTTTTTTTCATATATATATTAAAAATCCTACTATGTTAATAAAATCCATAAATCCTTTATAAAGGAATGAAGGTATTGTATTCAAGTACAATAAGATAGCGTCCCAGATGAATCTACAGCATGTGCAGCCTTAATAAATAGGATTGCTTGACTTCCACTTCCTAAACCTTTTTGGGGAAGGTTTAACACTCCATGGATTTCCATCAGCCCAAACCTAAATATACCTAGTCTGCAGAAAAATCCATTGAATTAAACAAATTTTCTTCCACCTGAAGTACAGAAGCATTAATTTCCTACCCAAACCTTAACAGCCCAATCCTAATTCTGCCTATTCTGTAAAAATCGCACTGAATTCAAATTACATTTACATTAGTAAACGATTTAGGAATGTAAGCACATGCTTCTCTAGAAAAAAAGTCCTGTGACTCTTCCTGTGACACAGGAATGTGTTTGGGTTGTGTCCTTAGCATTTCAAGGTAAATAAAGTAAGGCTGCAGCCTTTTGCAGTTAGGAGATCCTCAGATTCTTTAAACTCTCTGGAACTTGCTTTTCACTAAACATGCCACAAGTATTGGCGTCCACACACATGCATGCATACTGCCCGTTAAAATCAATTTCATTCAATTTAGCCTATTTAAATTTCAGCATTGGACATGAATGCTCCAGTTCCAAATACCTTAACTTATTCCAGCCTGTTTCTACCCCATTTCTTTTTTGCTACACCTTGCCTACTCCATTTGGTGTAGAACAAACTCATTCAGAATTAGAGACTGATGCACAGATTACTCACAAAAGCTAATTCCACTAGAATGGATTGCAGTAGGACCTATTTAATTTTTTAGAGCTAGATAAGGCAAATATTTATGTATTTAACTTAGGTTCCCAGAGGTTTCAAAGGAAGGCTAAAATGGTAGAAACAACAAACACTACATGGTCTTAAAGTTAGAAAAAGAAAGTAAACTATACATCTTAGCTTTGCCTCCTTTTGCCACTTAAAACAGCAAATTCCTTTTCCCAGATCAGATAAGCCATCATACATATAGCATTTCTTTAACCTGCTGTTTCAGTGCTATGAATCATCCTCACCATCCTCATCATCCGAGTAACTATCTATCATGGGAGGCTTCTGGGACTTTTTTTTTCCTAAAGAGAAAAAAGACGGGATTCTGTTCGTTGACATGGATTTATTTGCTGTAAACATTAAAATTATCTTTCTCCAAGAAAGAGTTTAGGGAGAAAGTGTCAGCTTCTAACTGTCATATACACCACATGGAGAAATTGTGGGGTGGGTAGAGTGGGAGAGAGGAAAGGGAAGAGGCAGTGGTTTTAAAATATGCCATACTGGAAATATACAAAGAAAAATAGATATACTACAGAATATGGCATTAAAAAACATTGTATTGATACGTAAAATAATATATTAACAATTTTAGGCATTAAAAAAACAACTCCCTCCCTCAACAAAAGAAACTTGAAATAAAAAGACAAAGTGCTCAATAATTTCCAGGGAGATCTATATATGAGATAAACACTCTGGAAATAGTCAAAAAGGCTTGTGCATGCAAGACTGGTTTCTCCTCAGACAACAAAATGATCAAGATATAAACTGTTTTCTTTTTAATCAGCATCAACAATACATACGACACTTACAAACAAGGAATGCCAAACGGTGTTTACAAACACGGGAATATGGGTCCCTTTCGGAAGATTTTCCAGAAATGGATGTGGGTGGGGAGTCTGTTGGATTCGTGTAACACCTGTGCCCACCTATTTTACAACTGAGAAAAAATGTTTGAAGCTTCTTAGAGAACTACCAATCTTTATAAAATCTAGCAGACTACATAGTGTCTGAAATAACTATTTATAGAATATAGACCTTACTGAAATAGCAAGTGCCTATAGTAACATTGTCTTCCTAGAATCATCAGACTTTCTTTTGATTTAAATCTTAAATAATCACATCTTTTTGTTCAAATCCCTTTGATTTAGTCTCTTTTTCTCTCTCTCTCTCTAATTTTATAATGGTTTGAATAGCTTATTCATAAATAGGCACAGAATAGTTTTGCTTTGTTTTTTTTAGAAAGAAAAAGCCAAACTGCATCTGATAAGTGTACAATCCTTTGCCTTCTGTCGATTCATGCTGCATCCCTCTCCCTCCCACACCCTTAATTTCATCTTCTATATATTACAGCTTTCCCTTTACAGCAGAAAACACTTTAAAAGTCTTATGAAAGGGGGAGGGGAAGATTGAGTGGATCCTCTTAATACTCTTGCCAGCACCAGCAGCAGCAGCAGCTAAAGCCCAAGCAAGACTCAGCTTCCTAACTTATAGTCCTTGGTCACAGCCATCCTCACAATCATAGTAATGAACTTTAAAAAAAAAAAATCTGTGTGTCCTTTTTGCTTTGGGGAAAAGGGAGTGGATGGGAGCGAAAGAGACTTTTGCTTTTTGTTTTTTGTTTTGTTTGTTTAGGCAAGAATAAAAAGCTTGTACCATGGGAATCTGTGTGTAGTCCAAGGAACGGAATTCAGCATGGCCACAGCCCCCAATTTTCAGTCACTGTTCTGCAGGACAAGCTAAGCCACAGTTTGGAGGGGTGGGAGCATGCGACAGCCGGAGGTGCTCCTTCCTTATGGGGGGGAGGGGGGCTCTCGCTTTTCTCCTGGGGCTTCGATCTCCTTGCTTGCTTGCATTCCCCCCCACCTCCGAGGCTTTGAAAGTTCTCCAACTTTGAGGGCACAGCAGCATAGTCTTTCTTTCTAGATTTCCCCCCCTCCCCTTACACTTTCTCTCTCCCTCTCTCTGTCTTTGTTTTTAAAAAGGTAAAGTGTCCAAGAAAAGTTTGTCAATTATTGCTGGTGGAGGCACCAAATCTTCCAGTTTCAGGTAGAAAATACGCTGCAGGCCCTGCGTGCAGAGGGTGCGCAGTTCCGGGAGCTTGCCCAGGAGTTTCGACAAGTAATTTGGCCGGTTCAGGCCGCCGTTGTTGAAAGTCACGTGGTCCTTGAGACAATTGACAATCTTGTTCTGTAGTTCTTCCACCCGTTTGGGCTCCTTCAAGCCGTGCCTCTCTGCAAAGGACAAGAAATTGCTGATTTAGACCCAGCTCTGGACAAATCTAAGGGGGTGGCTGAGGGATGGGCACTTCAACAGGCCTTGTTAGGAGACTACAAATTATGCATTGGGAGACCCTACCCCTGCTTTAACTACCCTTTACTCCTTAAAGTCCCAATGCTAAACTACATAGTTTGGAATAAACTGAAGTTTTTGAACTCAGGGGACTTTCTTTCATGCAGCTGCAAATTAGACAGCATTGTGAAATTGCAGTTGTGGGTCAGTTGCAGTTGCGACTCCTCCATTTGAGTCAGTACTCTTGAACGTCCAGTGTGCTACAGAACTATCGGGTATTATAACAATTCAAACATAAAGGTTCTCTCGTAAAGCCTCTGTTCATAAGAGCCCCTTCATGGTTTGATCAATTAACCCAATACTCTGGGATTGGCAGGCATGCTGAACCTTAAATTAATCACAGGGGTTGGATGTCCACCATATTAACATAAAATATGATTGGCTACTTTGTGATTGGCTACTTTGTGAACATAAACATGTCTTCGTGCATATATCTTGATTTGTGAATTCTATTCCCTATTGCCAATGGTGATTGTATAAAAGGGCAATTACTTTGGATTACTTCATATTCATCCGGGACATAATGATAAACTCTAGTTTACTTTAAGTAGGAGCATAGGAAGGTTAAAGGAATAGGTTTACGTAATCCAGAATAAAAACCTGGAGTTTGTGGGAAAAGAAGTGAGAAGAAAACCCAATATGCAGTTTAGAACTTCTAAAATAAAACAAGGGCAAGGAGTGTGACCTGTTGTGGATTTGAACTCTATATTGGAAGAATGTGGATCTTTTCTAACTGAGAATTCTCCTCTGCCCTAACAAGTTGAAACAGGGCATGGGGCAGAGATTTTCAGCTTGCCCAGAAAGACTAAAATTCCTTTTAAAAAATTAATCTATACTCATCACTAAAATGGAGAAACTGGTTACTTATTCCAGATCACTTCATCTGAAATAAAACATCCCTGGGTGATCAGAATAAAGAGGAAGAGCCAGAAGCTGGGTCTCACCTGTCACCATGGCTAGGGCAGCGATGCAGGAAAAGGCAGAGATATCAACGTTCATATTCTGCAGGCTGGAAGAGAACTCCACAATGGAATCGATCCATTCCCCAAACCCACGGACACATTGCAGCCGGTGCAGGACCACACCATTACAAAAGATGAGCTTCCCTTCCACGGGGTTTGACCTGCGGAGGGGGGGAGGGGGTTTACAGGGCGGCCAGAAAAGGGGAGGGGGGAATAGAGAAAGGCAAACAACTAATTATTCGCCAAGCAATAAATGGAAGGCTTAAGAGGGACCTAATTACTGAGGAGTTAATAAAAACGCAGCTCAGCGGACCTTGAACGGTGCAGGTTTGCTCATCACAAGGATCGCAAGGGATGTGTCTGGGTGTGCACATGTATCCCACAGGCCTGCACATCCAGTATACATTTGCAGGTGACCTTCAACTTGGAGAGAGCACTTCCTACTTACCTGTAGGCTAGCCGCAGGACGAAAAGCTCCAGGAAGGCAGATTCAAACAGCAGATCTTGGTCTTGTTTGGGAAGGTCAGTGAAGCCCGGGATCTTTTCTGCCCAGCCCCGGATAATATCCATGGAACCAGTTAAGAGATCATAAAACTGCTGGATGTGCTGTGTGTCATCACCGCTCATCTGATAATCTGGGTTTGCTTGGAACTGGGATTCCATGGCAAGGAAGATGGGAGAGAGAGGGAAGGGGGAGGGAAGTAAGAGAAAGACCCCAGCAATTTAATGAGGCTCTCTGAAATCTATAGCCCGTGAAATTGCTAACCCCATTTAGAGGAGGGGAGCCAAGTTTTTATAACAATTAAACCTCGCTCTGGCCAGTGAAGAAATTAGATGTCCCATGGCAATTAATTCAATTAGGGGTGGCACTAGGAGGGATGGCCACTCGAAGAGGGGAAATGGCTGTGGCCAGGAGGAAGGGTCAACTTTAAACACTCTGGAAAGACACCCTGAAGCAAAAATTCCCGCGTTTGACTTAGCTTCTGGAAAGCGTTTGGGGGGGAGGGGAGAATGAGCAGTTGTGCTAATGAAGTAATAAGGGGAAGGGAAATCTACCCATCAATCCATACACACAATACAAACATGTGACATGCATTCAGCACAAACGCCTATGGCTCTCTATCACATTTCATTTCTTATGCATTACAAAAAATGTTCCTTCGCTTGTGGTTCTACTGTGAGAAGGGAGCAACTGATCACGCCTTGAAAAAGAGGTGACTTTTCTCTCCTTACTTAATTCAAACCGTGTGTCCCATAAGGCAGAAGAGAAAAACAAACCAACATCCTCGTAGTAAGGAGCTGAAGGTTAGTTTCCAGGAGGCAGGTGCTCTGGTCATCTCCTTTGGGAGTGTCCTGCCCAGAGTTTAATCTTTCTTAATGGCTTTCATTTCCTAAGGATGTCTGAATGGGGAACATCTCCTTTTCAAACTAAAGCATTGCTTCAATTACTGGCAGGAGGAAATAACTTCTAGTATGGAACAAAACAATCCTATATATATTTAACTAGCAGTAAACACTATTTGCAAAAGTAGCCCACAGTCTGACAAGTGTGTGTGTGTGTGTGTGTGTGTGTGTGTGTGTGTGTATATATATATATATATATATATATATATATATATATATATATATATATAGAGAGAGAGAGAGAGAGAGAGAGAGAGAGAGAGAGAGAGAGAGATATGCAATCTGCATTTGCTTGAAGTTCCCCTTCCCCCTTCAGCAGGCACACATGCACACACACACACACCAAATTCTTGCCCAGATATCTCCAAGCCCTCTGGGACACCAACACCTTGGAGATGTCTGCACAATCACATCAAATGGGTGGTGGAAGGGAGAATGACCTTACTGGGGACTAGGCGGATTTCATTTGGTGGCCCGAGAGGGGGGACCCCCGTAGGCAAATATTGTCTCCAGCTTACCCTGGAATAGTCCAGGCTGGTCATAGCCGGGTTGGAGTCGACATGAGCTCTCACCAGGGCACTGATCAGACTCACCGGGGGCGAAGGGGGAGAAGGCTCCTGGGGGCTCTTCGGTTTCGAGGGCAAACGACCCCTTCGGCCTTTTAAGCTGTCTGTGCGAACTACTGAAAAAGACAAGATGCCTCCACTCAGAGAACATGCCTCAGGTCGCCCGGCCAGGCAGAGAAAAAGAAAAGACAACTCAACCACCCACCCACCCACCCATCTAATGTCCTGTTTTTCTACTGGGGTCAAAACTTCGTGGCTGAATATATCAGCCCAGAGAAAAAGTTTCCAAAGAGGAATTGGGGCTGTTGTAATATTTTCCGGACTTCCTTTGGCTCCTACGGAGCTCAGTTTCCAAACATGAGGCTGACTTTTTAGAAAACGAGTTTAGGAAAAACATGTAGGAGATCACAAACCCTCCTGACGTTTCTTCGCATAAACCCCAATCTGCCCTGACTCTGGAATCCCCTTTGTTAAAACTAAGGCATCCCGCAAGCGCCTTGTCCCAGGAAAGGTTATTTTAGGTCTAGTCTGGGTTTTCAGAGGCCTTCGCTTCCTGCCATTACCCCGAGGGTTTATGCTCTGAAGATGGTCCCGAAGGACCTGTGTGTGTGTGGGGGAGCCCTGGGCCTCCCAAGGGTCAGAATAAGCCGCCCGCGGAAGCTCAGCTGGAGTTTCGCCGCGCCTCCTCTCGCCGCTGCTGGGGACGCGGCTGCTCCGCCTGTGCTTCTGGCCACCCCAGGCGCCCGCCCACGGCAGGCTCTACCTTCTTTGACCATGCCGACCCCAAGGCACTTCTGAAAACGACAGTACTGGCACCGATTCCGACGGCGTTTGTCCACGGGGCAGTTCTTATTCGCTAAGCAAACGTATTTGGCGTTTTTCTGGACGGTGCGCTGTGGAGACAGGGGAGAGAGGGGGTGGGGGAAAAGGAGAGGTGAGGAGCTGAACAGAGCGGAGCGGATCCCCGGAAGGCGGTCCGAGTTTGAGGCGCTTCATGGGCTGAGAAGATCCCTTCTTCCTCTCTCGCTCCAGCGGTTTCTCCTTTTCCAGGTCCTCTAACAAAAAATTGGGGAGCGGGTTCTCCGAGCACCGTCTGGAGAGCCTGCTATAAACTGAACGACTAACCCAAACCAGAGGCATTCCTAAGAGGTGTTTTTTTTTTTAAAAAAAAAAATCCTTTTCTTTTCAAGGATGCGGTTATTCAGTTAAGAAGTTACGGCGGGGGGGCACAATTTAATTCGACCATCGGGATTGCGGGTCTACATTATTAGCTAAAACGGGGTTTTCTCTTCTAACCAGTCCTAAGGCAAATGAATTGCAAAAAAGCCCCCCCCCCCGCCCCTCGCGCGGCTTAGCTCCTACACAGACAAGACAAGAGCCCACACACAGACCCCCACACACACACACACCAGGTGGGACTGGAACTGACAGAGGAAAAGGCGGAGAGATCAGGAGAGGGCAACAGGCGTTGAACACTCCAACAACTGGTTCTCCATTGCAGGTCGTTTTTGTAGATTATAGTTTGGGAATAGGCCTTGTATAAATCAGCGCATTTTAAAAGCCTCTTGGACCGTGGATTGGGTATGAGGGAGAAAGGAAGAGAAAGAGAATCGGGGCATTGTGGCACGTTCCCTTCCGAGCTTCACAGCTCCGATTAAATTTAAGCCATTCCCGATTCTTTCAAACGTTCTTTCTTTCCCCCCCGGCTAGGAAAAGGATGCAGAGGAATTCATCCGCTAAAGCGGCCAGTTCCTCTTCTGCTTGCACTATCTCCATCAAAATCTAGGGCAAGGGAGAACGTGGTAAAATGAAGGGCTGCGTCATTGGGGGGGGGGGGGTGTCATAGGAATGAAATGTTATTCTTAATAAAGCAAGAAAGCTAGGCCTCAAATCTGTATCAGGACAATAAAATTGAGGGTGTTTTTTTCCTGTAGTGAGCAGCATATTTCCATCTAGTATAGATAGATGTTGCAAGTACAAGGAGCCCGAACTATTTTAGGGATTAGATGGCAAACAGCCTAATAAACGGGCTGTTTATAAGTTAATAAGGTTCTAACCCCACTAGCTTCCCTCTTCCTGAGCTTTTTCTCTTTCCCTATGAACTAAAAACCTAGTAAGTAAATGTGGATTTTCATCTAAGACGCCTTTCTCATTCTGAACTCAGCTAACATCTGGAGGCAGGAAGGGGGCTAAGACTAGATCCCCAAATAGAGATCCTGTTCTTTTCTTCTAGATGCCCAGTCTCAAGACTGACAGCGGCTGGAGTCTAAAGCGAGTTAGTTTCTACTCAGCAGAGGCAGGAACTTGAAGATAAAGGGAAACGGTGAAGGAGATGGACGGAGGGATGGGAGATCAGCGGCATAGTACTTGGCATCGGGGAGACAGGCACACACACGAGGCTCCCGCCGTTTCCCTCCCCCCCCCCGCCTCCCCAGGAGGCAGCATGAGCATCAGCTCACCTTAAAGAAGCCTTTGCAGCCCTCGCAGGTGCGCACGCCGTAGTGCTGGCAGGCAGCGTTGTCTCCGCAGACGGCGCACAGCCCCTCGTTGGAGGGGGAGCCCCGCGAAGGCGGCGAAGGCACCTGGGCATCCAGGAGCTGGGAGGCATGCCCGATCTGCAGTCCGGGGAACCCGACGGCGGCGGCACTGGCCTGCTTGCGGATAGGGTTGGGCAGAGCGAAAGGCTGCCCGTCGTGGTGATGGTGATGGTGATGATGGTGGTGGTGGGCGCCAGGCCCGTGGCCCGAGGGCTCCCCATTGAGCGGTAGGGCATGCAGGGGCCCATCAAAGCGCATCTGGCAGCTGCCCACCGGCATGCCGGGCGGCGATTGCTTGAAGGAGAAAAGCGAGAGACGCGGCACCGCCGTCGGGGCTGCCTTATGCACGCCGCCGCCGCCAGCCGCTCCTCCTGCCGCCCCACCGTAAGCTTGGTGGTGATGGTGGTGGTGGTGATGGAAGCCGTGCAGCGGCCCGGCCTCGTCCCAAACGCTCTGACCCGGCGCGAAACCAGCGGCCGGGGTGGGCGGCGAGGCGCAGGGTTTGTAGTAGACGGCCAGCTCATCAGGCGCCTGGGGCCCGCCGGCAGCGGGGGGCTGCGGCGGCGGCGGGTAGCCGTGGCCGTGCAGGGGCAGCTCCTCGACCTTGATGGAGGGCGCCGGTGGCGGGGGTGGCGGGGGCTGCGACGGCATTTGGTAGAGGCAGGGCGGCTTGACGTCGTAACCCGCAGCGGCGGCGGCAGCGGCGCCGTAGTTGTCCATAAAGGTACTGAAGCTGGGGAGAGAAGTGGTGGCAGTGATTTCAGTGTTGGTCAGGTCCATGCTAAACTTGACAAACTCGGGCGTTAAGAAGTCCGAGCTGTATTCCCCGGCAGCCGCCGAGTGGTGGTACGAGTAGCTCTGCGTGGCCGGGCTGGCTCCTTGCGGCGAGGACCCGTACTGAGCCTGGACGCAGGGCATGGCTGCAAACGAAACACGGCACAACAAGAGCATGGCTCAGCTTTCCTGGGCAACAATCCCATTCCTCGCCCTCCCCTCCCACCCGCCCACCCACCCTTCCCACAAAGAGGCCAAGCCAGGAAGGGAGGAAGATGCCAGGGAAGACAAGAAAGAATAGGGCAGGACAAGCGGTGGCAGAAAGGGAGGTAAAACGCGAACCGTAGGGAAGTGAGGAAATGGGCGAGCAGGAGGGCTTGCTATAGAGAGAGGGGAGAGAGAGAGAGCAGCGAGGTCTTTGCTAAACGTCGGTGGGGGAGGAGACGGGGGTGTAAGTAGAAAGCAATGCCCCCGCTGCCAAGTACAAGGGAGGCTAGATGGGATGCTGAGCTGCCCGCGCTGGAGCTGCTGAGAGTGGAGCCCAGCAGCCCCCTCCTCTCCTCTCCACCCGCACGTACATGTATGGACGCGGTCCCTCTCTCTCGCCTGAATTCCGCCAGCCCAACTCCGGCTAAAAGGCCGAGGCCGCTTTCTCCGGGTTTAAGAGAATTTTGACTTCCTGGTTGGCGGGGCGGAGTAGGGGTGGGGGGGGGGTGAGGAAGGGTCAACCGCGTCACCCACCTTCAGCCGCGTGAGTGGCGTTTTCGGGAGAATTGAAGGCAGACAGCGTCGGAAGTCAAGGGAGAGACAAGTTGCCGAGACTTGAGCGAAGCGCTGGTGACTCCAGTCTGTCCGGTTGCTCCCTGAAAAAAAAAAGACGGGCAAGGTGCGGAGAAGGAGACGACGTTACTTTTGCAGCCTCACCCACCTGGACCGGCAACGAGCAACGGGGACTAGCGGGCGCCACAAAATTCCTGCTTCTGCCAGGCCCGGAGGTGGCTAGTGGAGCTGGGAATACAGCCTCCCAAAAGCCGCTATAGGCAGAGAGCGTCTCTTCCGCTGGCTGGAAAAGAAGAAAACCTTTTTTTTTTTTTTTTTTGCCTGAGGGGCTTTTCTGGTTGCCGTCGCGCTATTTGATTCCCTCATTGTGCAACAAAAGTATTCAGACACTGAAGTTATTCCTCCCACCCCCGATCCCTAATAGCTTGTCGACACGCATCTGCCCGCAGAGATGCGCGCTCACGCAAACTCTTACACTTAACAGCTCCCGCAAGCCTCCAGAACGCGTGTTTGCCATCCCATTGGGCTAACTTCTCTCCAGCGGGGTGTCAGCGGCGCCCACGCTCCCGTTTCCCCTCGACATTCCGCCACTCTCCGGCTTCCAAACCTTCAAAGGGGGGCAGAGCGGCAGAGGCGGCATTTAATTAGAGCACGCAGCCGCTCCGCTGGCTCGCACGCGCGCGCACAAAGGCGCAAGCAATTAAAAGGCCAAAGAAAGCAGCAACCCGAGCCGCCGGAGCTGCGCGCTGGCAGAGCTGGAGGGTCCGAAGGATGCGCGCGGCCAAGCGAGGCAGCCGAATTGAACGGGAGACGGGAATACCTCTGCCATCTCTTCCGGATCCCCTTCGGAACTGACGCAAATCGTTTTTTTCCGGGGGCTTTTCCAATGATTGCATCCTCCGATATCGCCCCCCCCCTCCCCGAACAGCTTCCCACGCGTACAAGTAGCAAACCCTGGGAAGTTTCATACTTGGACTGCTCAGCTAGCCTCTCTTGGCGACTCCGCTTTGCTTCTATTCCGGAGTCTTGTGCCCTTAATTCAAAACTCCGTTCGAAGCCGACAATCCCTCTCACTCTGGCACAACCTGCTATCTAGGCCGTTTCAGCTAAGGCTGGGGGCGATTTTCCTTCTTTCCTGCCTCCCACCTACATCAGCCAAGGAGGACGACCGGCCTCGCTATTAGGCGACGTGCTCTGGAATAATTTATTGCAGTCTGCCCACCTCCGGCGGCAATCAACCTGAAAGGCAGCGTATTGCTCCAGGACCGAGCGCTGGTCCTCCCTGCGCTCAGCCTTGTCGCTGACGGAGATCAAAGTGTTCCCAAGTAACCCAAATCCTCCGCCCAACAACTTTTTTTCCCCTTCCTTCCTGCGTTTGAAGTCCCTCCGAGGATGGAATGCCGCGGTCCTGAACCCCGAAAACCAAGCTCAGGGGTTGCGCTCAAAGTTTCCTCTTCCGGCCTTCTATCCGAAAATCCACACTTTTGGGGGATTGGAAGTTGCGAGATGGGCTGCGAGAAGGTCTCCGAATTTGAAGGCCGATAGGCGAGGCCCTTTTAAGAGGCACTTTTTGGATAAGCCTGCACGGGGCGGGGGTGGGTGGGGTTAATATTTTATATCTGGCATCCGCGATCTTCCCCGGTCCCAATCCCACCCACCCCCCATCTCACCCCACCCACTCCATCCCATCTCCTGGCTACTTTTCTTTGCCTGTAAGGGAAAAAACGTTGCACCATCCAGCCAAAAGACAGAATATATTCTCCGTCGCAGTCCACTTACTTGTTAGGTGGCGTGTCTCTTTCATTCATTCATTCATTCATTCAACTGTTGGCAGTTCGGATTCCCAGGGCGAGCGGGCGGGCGGGCGAAAGGAAGGAAGCGGAGAGGCGCTCCTCGCCGCCGATCGCTTCGTCCTCGCTTTCCTTTCGCCTTCACTCGCCTCTGCCAGCGCGCGGACACACACTCTTCCTTTCGCTCCTTAGGGAAGTACAGTACGAGCGAAGCGCGGGGCGAGCAAGCAGGACAGACTGGCCCTTCCCTCCAATGTGCCTTTGTTTATGTGGGCTCTGTATTGCACAGCCAAATGCATCCCAAGTCTTCAAACGTCAGTGCACGTCAGTGCCGCCTTGCCCAATCAGCCAGTCAAGGGGCTGGATCTCTCGGTACAGTTGGCTAGATCTTGCTTTGGTAAATTTCCGACGTGACATCACCGAGAGTGGCGCTTTTAAGGTGGGAAACGGCTCTCGCTGCTTTGCCTTCACCTTGGCGCAGCTTTTGCAAAATTAGGGACAGATCCTCGATCCTTTTCCTTCCCCTTTCCCTGGTCTGGGGCTGGTGCATCCGGAGATCCGAGACCGTAAACAAAGACTTGAATACTCCCTTTCTCTCCCCGCCCCCCCCCCCGCCCCCGTTGTCATAAATTGGTCCAAGGATCTCTAGGCGCTGTCAATCCATCGCGCGCTCTACCTCCCTCTCACGGCCCCGAGTGTCTTTTTTCCACATTAAACTTTCTCATCAAGCGGAACAGGTGTGTGTTTTCCAGGTATGTTCGCTTTCCACAGCGAATGTTACAACAATCCCGGGCAATTTACGTGGGATGTCCACCTATCTTTGATCTGTCTAGAACGGCGACTTCTTACCCGTCCCTCCCAAGTACCACCTTATCTCGGCGGTATTCTCTACAGAAGGCACTTTACAGGTAAAAAGGCAGGAATGTATTGACGCACCCAGTCCATCCTTTTAAAGCAGAGACAACGCATTCAACAAGTTACACAATCGTTCCCAGACCGATTTACGTCCTGAAGCATACTTCTCTCGCTTCCCCCCTCTCCCCCAGTTGCGCTTCAAGTGCTTAAAAAAAAACCGCCCACGGATGCTATTATATTTGGAGGGGGAAAATATATGTGTGTGTGTGTGTGTGTTTCCAGGCGCGCGTGCCCTCAAGACAAATATATAAATTAGATTCTAAATATTAGTATTTTGATATCTTATAGGCATATAACCAAATTGTATACAGTCCCGTTTCTGCAGCTGAGTAGGAAACAAGTTAATGGTCAAAGTCCACGGCGTGCACGTGGGTTACAATCACTGCCACCCAGAAGGAATCGCTTACAGGGAAGTAGTGCCTCTACTCCGAGCGCTCTGATCTGGGGGGGGGGGTGAACCCTCAACGGAACCAGTGGGAGTTACTTCCGTGTAGATGGGCAGCGAAGCTCCAAGGATCCTTTGCTATCTCGGTGGGAAACGTGGCTGGAATGCCTGCTTATGTTCTGTTCCCCGCGTGTTTGTCAGAAAATAGCGTGGACTTTGCAACCCACGCAGGTAATCGACGAACGTTGGAGGTAAGGAACGGGGGTGCGTGTTCCCGCGACCCTTCCCCACAGGCTGCGGGTTAGGGGGCTTTAGGCAGGCACGCATTTGCTATTCTCTTGCCTGCAACCCCCCCCCCCCCGCGTGTCCACCCTCAGCGTGTTAAGCGGAGAAAATGTGCCCCCCCCAACTGAACTTGCTTTGGCCGCCGATTTGAGATCTTGCAGGTAAAGGGACAAAAGGATTAACTGAGGACACGGAAGGTAATTTAAGAAGGTGAGTAGATGTACAGCAACCTTATGGACGTCTCCTTTCAAGTCAGAGCTGTTATTAGGTCCCAAAGGTGCTTTTTCAAGGGCAACCAGACTTTCTGGTTTTTCTTTGAAGACCTTTCGCTTCTCATCCAAGAAGCTTCTTCAGCTCTGACTGGATGGTGGTGAATGGAAGGATTGCTTTTTGAAAAAGCACCTTTGGGACAACCATGACCTGGATGACTGAGAATCTCCATAGACCTTTACCTGTCATTGGGGTTAATGGGGCATGCACGCCATAGGTCTAGGAATGGCACTGCTACCCCCCTTTCCTCACTTCCCATAGTGATTCCGTGAAGGTAGATCCTGTGCAGGTTGATTTGAAAGCAGACCCCGGCGATCTCCACAGGGCTTGTTTCCAAGTAAGACTTTGTTTCCAGACTTAAAGAGAGGCTTTTATCTCCGAGTTTATTTGGGGGGGGGGGGGGAGCAGGCCTCTCTGGCTTTCCTTAGCTCCCCTTCCGGAGTTGTTTCTCTTTGCAAGTTGGCCAATCCATTCGGATTTCCGCCTCTTCCTAAAAATGTCCCTGAACTTTCGAAGAACGCTTGAGTCAATGGGATTCTCTCCCAGACGGGAAGCTTCTCCCCCCCCTCCACCTCCCCGGGCTATTTTTAGGAACCCTATAAATAAAGGGGCGGGTGTGTGTGTGTGTGTTTTTAAGGCATGAAGATTGGCAACGAAGGCGGGAAGAACCCTGAGCAGCCACCTTAAGTCCTCCTCTTCCTCCTCTTCCTCCTCCTCCTCCGGCTGCTGGCCCTGGCGCGAGGCTGCCAGAGGGCTGGGAGGAGGCAAGCTCGAGCTCATTAGCATGAGCGCAGCCGCGTCAGCCGCCGCCGCCGCCGCCCGTGGGCTGAAGCGCACGAAAGGGAAAAAGTGAGAGTTGGGAGGAGGGAAAGGGGGGGAGAGGGGCGGGGTGGCGCGTGACGCAAGGGGACGGTGCCATTGACGCAACAGGCTTGGGATGCTCCGAAAATAGCAATCGCAAGCGCCCAGCTTGCCCCGGTGGTGCCTGCTCCATTGCGCTGAGAAGACGGGGAAGCAACAGCCTGAGAGTGGGCCGGGCTATTTTAAGGCTCTGCGAATCGGAAACTCGAAAGCAGCCAAGAGGGTTTATTTTTAAACCTTTTTCCTGGGCGCTGCGTTTCGAGAATGAAAACTTCCTTTTCTCTCGCTAGCTCTAGGACTGAAGTTGCTCCAAAGAGAAGGATTGGGCTACCAACGGGTAGCGCTAACTCCCTTCTCCTTTGCTAATGCTGTCAAGCCCGTGTAAGAAAAGGATTGCAGTTCTGTTTAGAGTAACGTGTAATAGGGATCATATTTAATAAGCGTGGGTGTGAGACAAAAGAGGAGCTGGCAAATAACTTTTTTCTCTCGCTTGATCCGTCACTTTTTGCAAAGGGAAGTCAGGCTGGAATAAATGATTCTCTGCAGCGATGGAGAGGAAAGGCAAGGAAAGCAGATACCTTGGCGTCCGCAGGCAAGGTGATCCCCAGGTGACCCCTTGCCACCCGCGCCTTGAAACTTCCGGATCGTGGCGGGATAAGGCCACTACATCTGGGCTGCAAAACTACGGGCGACCACTAGATGTTAGCCCATCGACTTTGGCACGGATTTTAAGCAGCCCACAGCCCATAAACCAAAAACACATGGGAGGGGTGAAGAAAAAGCCAGGGACTCTGCTTATACCGACATCCAGCATCAGCTGGCAAGCTTCAGCCGATTTGCTGTTCCTCTCTGCCTACCTGCAAATATCAATATTGGGAGGAGCACTAGGGGGCAGCAATTAGACTTTCAGTGTTTGATGCCATCTTTTGGTCATCTGGTTTTCTGTTGCGGAGCTGAGAGGTTGGCCTGAGGCCCAAATAACTTCCACACATGGATCAAGGCCATTCCTAATGTGTCTCCTGTTCTGATAATTGCCCAAATGAAGTGTATTTTCTTTTTCTTTCTGAGGCTTTAAATATTTTTGCTCAAAAATGCAGTATTTTAATTTGGACAGCATGGACTATAAAAGAATGAAAACCAAACAGCTCATATTGGTCTAAAGCTCTTCTGAAGTTGCCCAAATAGAGTAATTTAGTATTTTTCTGATCAAGTCAATAGGGGGCTGGACTCTGCAGTCAACATAACCAAGAACGTTTGAAGTAACATTGGTAAAACTTGGATGTATTTTCTAAGATAAATGTGTAATCACTTCCAATAATTTGTTGAATGCAGCTGAGATGTGTAAAGTCCCCTAACTTCAAGATTCAATGTTGATCTCTCGAGTCAACAGACATTTCCTTTGCCATTAACCACAATTTAATTTGAATGTGCAATATAATGTATTGTATAACTTGTATAACAAAATAGTTGTATTCTTTAAGAGGGCCGGCTCCATTTATTTCAAGGAAGTGGCATCCTATTAAAAATATTTTCTACACAAGCACTTGAAATAATGTTATTTTTCTATATTACATCATGAATGCTAGCGCTAAGACATTATGACTCTTTAATTTCTTTATATTTTTTTCTAAATCCTTAGGGATGCGACACACATAAGAATTAGTATGGCTGTGGAATTTAGAATGTATAGATTTATGCAGGCATCTTAACTTCACAGCCACAAAACCATTTTTACAAACCCAGACTGACATTTTGTTTGAAAAGTACTATTCTAGAACGGATTTTGATATTGGTATTCAGAAACTTTCATGTATGCCTTGGTAATACATCATAGGATGAAGTTATTTTCATAACTGAAGCAGTGGATGAGGAGGAGAGCTGAAAACATAAACTTCTACAATTTGTGGGAAATATGAAAAACTCATGACTATGTATATACACACAAACATACACATGCATTTTTAAACTAGGAAATTAATTACAGGTAAAAAATATTAATATTCAAGGTGGATTCACAAAAGTATAAGTGATCCCTCTGTGTTTATGTCATATTTAAACAAGGTTAAGAGGATAAGAAAATTGTTTTATACTGGTTGCTGAATTTATACCTCAACTGACATCCCAGTTACTTGCATGTTTACTTGCAGAAGATCACTAGGTGGGAAGTATGTTCCTGATATCATAAGGGTTGTTTTTAAATTACAATCTTCCTTTAAAAAAAAATCAGAGGGGGATTCTGTGGTCAGATTTTCTGTCAAATACCAGATGGTGCCCTGCATAATTTAAAACACTGCATAACATCATTTTTTTTTCCTTCTGTTCAATCATGTCTATCTCTCAGAGGCTGCCTGGAGAAGGTCCCTGCAGTTTTCTTAGGTTTTTCAAAAGTGGTTTGCTATTGTTTCTTTCCTAGGGCTAAGAGTGTGAGTGGTCCAAGGTCACTCAATTGGCTTTTGCTTAAGGCAGAATTAGAACTCACCACCTCCAGTTTCTAGCCGGATGCCTTAACCACTATACCACATTGGCTCTCTTGTAATATTACAAAGCTTCATATGATAAAATCTGCAGCTTATAAAAGGGAATGTGATAAAATATATAAAAAACACTACACTGTGTGTATGCTTATCGTATTAAGTTCAACAACTTTCATGTAAGTGGCTATACGGGAAGTCTAAATGAAAAGTATTATATAAGAACACAGTGCTCATAATTTAATGATACTTCTGTAATTAAGATTGAATCCTGAATGTGAACACATTTACTTAACAACATGAATAACAAATTAATTTCTTATATTGAAGGTCTGCGTGCATTTATTTGTCTGTGTTATTCCAAGAAGAAGATGAGTACAGGCTTGAGGCATAGATATTATTTCTAGTACATGGGAAATACTGTGATTAGGAATATATCAAAATGAATAAGATGCTACTTCTCACACCGATCTAGATAATTTATATACCAAGAATAAATGAAAGTATGGATGATGTAGCTTGTTATATGTAAGAATTATTTTGTTTATAACATTCAAAATAAACAATTTCTCTTAATTTAATGCAAACTGATTCTAAGTGTTTAAAAATGAAAGCAGAGTCTTCAAATGTTGTTTCATGTGGAAGAAACGGCATAGGTAACTTTACCCATATTAGAGCTGAGAATATTGATTGCCAGTTTAAGATGTGTTCCAAATTATGAGCTTTCCCCCAGGAACTTGAATGAACATAATTTCAGGAAAGATAACGAAGCCAAACTGGAAAGACTGTGATAATGGCCTATAAAAAGAAAAATTACCGTACATGTTTGTGTTGGCGATAACAAATAATTTTAGTTTTTAGAAAACACGTGACTGTATTTTAACCTACATTTGAGTAATTTTCCTCCATCTTTTTTTTTTTTTTTTGAAAACTATATTTATGAGAACTGAAAACTAAAATAGATAAAGTATGCTTTCAAAGGAGGTTAGGGGTACAGAGGGAAATGGAAAAAATGTTCTTGGACTATTGAAGAAAGAATTTAACTACTGGTATGTGCTTTTTTTTACCCTCTCCTCAAATACCATGATAAATCTGCCAGAATGCCCTGTTTAAGGTAGTTAATCAAAGATGCAAGAAGTTTTTTTAATCCATTCACCCAAAGATACAATACTATAGGATTTAGTTTTAAATATTAGCTGCAATTTCTGCTGATGCCAATATCTCAGTGTAGAATGAATGTTAATTACAAAAAAGCAACAATCTCTGTTTGCATCAATATTATTTCAGTTACAGTTCTTGACAAAATACTTTCCTCATGTTTTAGTAACACCCTTTTACATTGTTATTTGCATAATACCCCCAAGACATATTTACTTTTGAGTATGATTTGATTTAAATGATGCTTTTAAAATAAGCAATATGCTTTGCTTTGCTGATTATCATGAAGGGTTTCCCATGCTATATTTGCAACATTATAGAAGTAACATAGTTGAGCCCTTATATTGTTAGGTACATATTTAATTAACATAACTTCAGAATCCATGTAATATAAAATTTCATTGCTCATTTTAAAGTTTTGAAGTTAACAACATAAACTTCAAGTTGAGTAATTAAGTAATCCTTATATAGACACTTATTAAAGTATTTATACATATTATCTTAAATCTACATCTATCATTTTGCCAATTAAAATTAGGACTTTAATTGCAATTAAGTAATTTAATTGCCAATTGAACAGCAAAATTGCTAAGTGACTAATTTTAATGCCTATTTTAATTACCAATCATGACTGGGGAGGGAGCTAATCAAGCAGTATCAGAGTAATGATGTGAAAAAAAGAAGAGAGAGAACAAACATCCATGGCTCCATGCTTCAAAAAGAAGTCTACGTTAAATGAATGCAAACAGTTTTTATAGATGTAACAAAATCATGCCTTTTGATACCTAAATACCTATATAGAGAATTCAGTGCAAGAGGTTCACTCTCTATAACTGGAGTTTTAAAGGAAAAGCAATTTGACATTTTGTAGAATTCCTGCAAAAAAACATCTCCATCTCCAAACTGACAGCATCTGGAATTCTGGTTGCCAAGTACAATTTTAGTCCCAAATGCCATTGTAGGTTGAGAACCACTCTTGTAACCTAACTGTATCTCAGCAAAGTATATTTCAGAACAAATTAACTTGGGAGATTAAAAATAATGTTAATCTAGTGGATTGTTTTGAGGAAATGCTCTTCAATTTTCTGTTCTTAAAAACATAAGGGTCACCTCTGATTAGGAATATGTAACAACAACAAAAAGAGTGTCAAAATATTAATCAAGAAGACAGCAACTGCAATAAAGCCAGAGTAATATTTACAAGAAAATATTAGAGTCCACAGCATAAAGTATTTATTGTATGTTGCCTTTGTAATGAAAGGCATATGTCATTGTGTTATCAGCAGTACTATATAGTGGCAATTGAGCACACAAAACGGTGAATGATGAATACTTCTCAGCCACTGGAAGCCACATTTTAGAAGATCCATATTAAAATATATCACACTGAGGGCATTGTTTTCTTGGATGTTCCCAACTAGTTTCTACCCTTTAATGTTTCCAAAATTAGTCTTATTTAGTGAATAAGAGACATCTTCAAATTAACAAAATACTTTCCATGTCGGCCCCTTATAATAAAATCCAATATAAGAACAGAAAGGTAATTAGAGCTTTTATGGGAAATATGTCTTGTATGCAGAATATTTACTTCTAACAGCAGAAAATGTATCAGAGCTTCTTAAAAGGCCTATATTGAATTGTGGTTCAGAAGGATAGTGAAAGTGCTTTCTCAATTCATAGAAAACTTAATAACATTCACTTACCTAAACTACACATTACACATGACTAGTATAGGTAATAATAGCGTCTAAGGGTTTCTTCTCTATAGCAAATGTTCTGGAAGGGTATTTTATACTGGCAGAAGTTGAGAAGGAAAGGTTTTTAAGTTCCAACTGACCGCAGCATGCTTCCCCCCCATTCTTTTGTAATTGCAAGGAGCAGGTGGGCTGGGCTGGGGGAATATTGGACTAAGATTACACATGGTTGCATTTAAAGTTATATATTGGCTCTGGAAGTATTTTGTCTAGAGATGCTGACTTACATGCACATATGCATATAGGCAGTTTTAGGCTATTTTAAATTGGGCTTCTGTAGGCAAAACTACCCCCATTTTTATATTTATGGATGTTAAACCATTCTTTCAATAGTTTATTATATAAATGGTAGAGATTTGGAATGGTTATATGCTAGTCTCCAAAAAAAAAAAATCAAATGCTAGACAACTCAGGAAAAAGAACTGATTAAATCCTAGAAGTTGCAGCCTAGGATAGCTTTATCCAGACTGTTGCAGAAATAAAATACTGTAATAGGATTCAAAGGCAAAACCTTTTTTCTTTCTTATTAAATCTATCCTTAATAAATCATTAGATTGGTTTGCATCCATAGTTTGTAAACAATAATTAGATATAAGGGAGAAGCATATGCTTTGAAATGATAAATAAAAAATGGGCAACAATATAGGGTTAAAAATTTATTGAAATATTTTCTACCTCTTTAATGTCAGAATCAGAAATTATGGAAAACTACAGTGTTTAGAAGCAATGTTCAAAATCTAAAACACATAGAAGTACTTTCCATTAAATCAGAGCTCTGTAAAGCCTTTACCCAAAAAGAGCATTTTTCTAATGTAGTTCACAATGCAGAACCTGAGGCAGGCAAAAATAATAAAGACAAATCCCTTAAGAATACAATTTTAAGGACTATGCATGTTTATTCTGAAGTCCACTCTGTAGAATTCAACAGAATTTCCCCCTAGAGATGCATGTTTAAAACTTAAAGAATGTTACTCTACACCCATTAGATTGATTTCAAATTTCTCAGTTAAGATCAGCCTTATTAAACCATTGGGACTTTGTCATGTTGTTTCACTGATTTCAGTGAATGTATTCTATTACTTTTGGAATTTAACCCATTAACAAGAATCCAAAACCAACCCCAAAGAAAATATTGTGTATAAGGTTGTTAATATTTTACATAATGGTGTCTCCGCTAACAAATAAATATGAATTACTAAAATATACATATAATTCAAGAGGATAACTAAGCCTTTTCTATAATTGTTATGGAGCCTGATTAGGTAAGTAATTGAGATAAATATGCTTAAAAAAAACCATGTGAAAATGTAACCTTAAAAGACAACAAAATACAAATTATTAGCTTCCTTCAGCTTTAATTTACTAACATTTAGTTCATTTTCTGGAACAGAAAGAAATGGGAGTGTAGAAACACACACAAATAGAATGTGATATTAACAATATTTTAATAAGATATTGTAATTTTAAATACATGTAATTCTTCTTTGTCTGTCAGGTTATATTAAGGGGACTAGGCCATATAATATATTTGACAGTTTCCAGGATCCTAGCTGACAAATAGGTGTTTGCAGCATTTGAAGTCCTTCTGCATTTTGTTCTCATTCTTACTAGGCACACTGCAAAATCCACTCTGTTCAATACCATACATATTTCTCCACAAGTCATCCCCATTCAGTGCCATCACATTTCCTTCCCAGGGAAAGTAGCCGCTTGCTTGCCTCTGAGGAAAAAGGTTGTGCCCTGCATAGGATTACCACCTTACTGGTTTTGAAAATCTCGGGTCAAGGAATATAAATTGTCCAAAGCAATTCATCTTCTTGTTCAGTCATTAAATCCCGCCCCCACCCCCAGAACATATTTGATTGATATTCTTGGGAGGTGAAAGGCTAAAGGGGGACCATATGGCAACATGTTGCATTCCATATGTTATCTGCCCATCCATGCTTTAAGCTGCCATTAGCAACATCTGCACCTAGCGGAAATCCAGCTGCGCTGAAAGCTTATTGTCAATTAAACGAAGAAAAAGAGATTTTTCACTAGTCAGCATAATATAGACCCGTTTTTCTCTCGTCTGCAAAGGCATAAACGAGTGGATTAAAAGGGAGGGGAGGATGGGTGATATCAGGCGAGTTGTGTTTTTTTTTTTTTTTACAGAAAATGTGCTGTACGATTTAAAAAAAAAAAAAAGCACGGATGAGCGAGCAAACGGATCGAAAGAAAAGATCTGCAAAGCGCAGTTCCTAAAGGCTCTTTTTTCCACCCCGGAAGCTTCCAAAGGCGTAGAAAGAACTCCTCCCCGTCCCTTAAGGTCTTCTCGAGCTAGAAACAGCGGGTTCATTTAGGGGGTGGGGACAAAGGTGAGAAGCTCCTCCCCTCTCCCCCCCCCCTTGATTCAAACGAAGAATTTACTTTTCCGGAAGCGTGGGCTTCCTGCAGCTTGGGTCAATGGTGCGCCTTCCTGCCTCCGCCCACACACTAATAATAATAATAATAGCCCCACATACGCTACGCCGCTCCATTACGGCATCCTAGCATCTTGGGAAGGATTCGGTGCGCTCATGAAAAGCTAGTAGCCGCTACAAGAACTGGGCAGTTGCTACTTCACATTGTTGCGAACGGATGAGAATAGTAATAGTTACCTTTTCCTTGGGCTCCGCCAAATTCCCGCTTCCCTCGCCCCTTTTCTTTCTTCTAAACCAGTCGCTCAAACTCTTCCTTTCCAGGGCGCAACCTTTTTGGCTCAAGAGGCTAAGCGGCTACACCTCCCGTGGGGGTGGGGGTGGGGGTGGCTCTCCGCCGCGGGCGCCTCTTCGGAGGAAAATTTCGGGGTTTGCAAACGGGGCGGCCAAAAGGGCGACGGTCTTTCTTTCTTTCCTTCCTTCCCCGCCGTTTCTTCTTCCAAGCCCCCGAGTCGCTTCACACAAAGCGCCCATTGTAACCGCAAGCGCGGCTCCGGCAGCCAAGAGCGTCAATCCCTCGTCAGCGAAACGGCTCTCCGTGACGGCAGCGCCAAGCTGTATAAATAGCCCGGCCCAGCCCGGGCAACAGAAGGGAGGGGGGGATGGGGTGGAATTTCCATTGAGGCCGCCAGGAATGGAAACAATAGCTTTGGGGCAGGAGCACGCGCGCGCGCATCTCCTTACTCGCACCGGGCTAAACCAGCCGCGCGCGCCACCCGGGGACGGCGCCTGGCTCTGCGCCAGCTCGGTCGTCGCGAGGGTTTCCCCGTTGTGGCTTTCCCGCCAGAAATGCCGTTCTTATTTTTCTTTCTCCCAGGCACTATCTTTGTACTGTTTTCCTTATCGCCGCCTCAGCTTCTTAGACGGTCTCCCAGACGACATCTTATTAAAAAATAATAATAATAATCGATCGCTCCGCGGTTTAGATTTATTCCTTTCAGAAAATCCTTGCTTACAGAAAGATTCTGGGACTGCAAACTTGCAACTGCTAATGATTGTGACCGGGTTCGGGCTTCTTTTGTGTGTGCGCCCGCGTCGTCAAAGTCAGCCTTTACTCCTGGCGAAGTTTGCAGAAGTGATTTGCCCTCGCTTGCTTCCGAGGCTGAGAGAGAATGACTGGCCTAAAATCTTCCAGTTGGTTTTATACTCAAAACTTGAGTAGAACGCAAGAGTCTTTAGGTTTCTAGCCAGATGCCTTTAACCATACACATTAAACTGGCTTTTACTGAGATTCTGGAAAACTAAATTTAACAAGCAACAAGTGCCATTTTGTCACACAATCAAGGTTGCTGGTGGCTCAGCAGACAAAGCATGATTAACACCAGCTGTCTGCAATTACTGTAAGTTCGAATCTCACCAGGCTCAAGATTGACCCAGCCTTCCATCCTTTCTAAGGTAGGTAAAATGAGGACCCAGTTTGTGGAGGCAATAAGCTGACTTTGTATAAATATACAAAAGTATGAAGGCTATTGCTTAACGCATTGTAAGCCGCCCTGAGTCTCCGGAGAAGGGCAGCATATAAATCAAATTAAAAAAAATATATCAACAATATGCAGATGATATTTGATATATCAAATATGCAGATGATACCACTCAAAATGGCAGAAAGTGAAGAGTAACTAAAGAGTCTCTTGATGCAGGTGAAGAAAGAGTGCAAAAGTTGGCTTGAAACTCAACATTAAGAAAACTAAGATCATGGCATCTGGCCCTCTCAATTCCTGGCAAATAGATGGGGAAGAAATTGAGGTAGTGACAGATTTTATTTTCCTGGGCTCCAAGATTACTGCAGATGGGGACTGCAGCCAAGAAATTAAAAGACGCTTGCTCCTGGGGAGGAAAGCTATGGCAAATCTAGACAGCATACTAAAAAGCAAAGACATCACCCTGCCAACAAAAGTGTGTATAGTCAAGGCTATGGTTTTCCCAGTTGCAATGTATGGCTGTGAAAGTTGGACCATAAGGAAGGCTGAGTGTCAAAGAATTGAGGTCTTTGAACTATGGTGCTGGAGAAGACTCCTGCGAGTCCCTTGGACTGCAAGGTGATCAAACTGGTCAGCCCTAGAAGAGGTCAACTCTGACTGCTCCTTAGAAGGCCAGATCCTGAAGATGAAACTCAAATACTTTGGCCACCTAATGAGAAGGAGGACTCACTGGAGAAGAGCCTAATCTGGGAAAGATTGAGGGCAAAAGAAGAAAGGGATGGCAGAGAATGAGGTGGCTGGAAGGAGTCACTGAAGCAGTAGGCATGAGCTTAAATGGACTCCAGAGGATGGTAGAGGACAGGAAGGCCTGGAGGAATGTTGTCCATAGGGTTGTGATGGGTTGGACATGACTTTGCAACTAACAACAACAATTGATGGTGATCTAGCCAAAAGAGATAGTCCTCAATTTACAATCCTTCGTTTAGTGACCATTCAATGTTACAATGGCACTGAAAAAAGTGGCTTATGACTGTTTTTCATACTTATGATTGCTGCAACATTCCTGTGGTCAAAGGGATGCTTTGTTCAAATGGTGAAAATTTGGACGCTTGGCAACTGGTTCCTATTTAGGACGGTTGCAGTGTTCTGGAGTCAAGTGATAATTTTTTGTTACCTGACAAGTCAATGGAAGTCAGATTTGCTTAACAATTGTGTTGCTAACTTAACTGCAGTTATTCACTTAACAACTGTGGCAAGAAATGTCATAAAATGGGACAAAACTCATTCTACAACTGTCTTACTTACCAACAGAAATTTTGAGTTTATTTTATTATTTATTTATTTATTTGATTTGATTTCTATACCACCCTACTCCCGAAGGACTCAGGGTGGTGCACAGCCAAACAGTAAAACACATACATACAAAATTTAAAAGTAGAATAAAATCAAATTAAATAATTTTGGCCCCAACAAATTTAAAACCCCAAACTTTTAAAACCAATTTAAAATTGAATGTATAAAATACTAAAAGATATTTAAAAATTAAAAATCTTTTATAAAAGAGGGAGAAAATTAGGCCAGGCCCACCTGGTGAAATAGTAAGGTCTTTAAAGCGCGGCGGAAGGTGCGCAGATCTGGGATCCTCCGTATCTCTGGGGGGAGCTTGTTCCAGATAGTAGGTGCCCCCACAGAGAAGGCTGTCCCCCTGGGGGCCGCCAGTCGGCATTGTTTGGCTGACGGCACCCGGAGGAGCCCCTCTCTGGGAGCATACCGGCCGGTGGGAGGCTATTGGTGGTAGTAGGCGGTCCCGCAAGTACCCAGGTCCTAAGCCATGGAGTGCTTTAAAGGTGGTAACCAAAACCTTGAAGCGCACCCGGAAGACCACCAGGAGCCAGTGCAGCTCGCGCAGGAGGGGTGTTACATGGGACCGCCATGTCGCTCCCATTACCACCCGCGTGGCCGCACTCTGCGCCAGTTGGAGCCTCCGGGTGCTCCTCAAGGGGAACCCCATGTAGAGAGCGTTGCAATAGTCCAGGCAGGAGGTGACAAGGGCATGAGTGACCGTGCGTAATGAGTCCCGATCCAGAAAGGGTCTGGAATCTGTCGAATCAGGCGAACCTGATGAAAAATCCTCCCAGTCATGGCTGTCAAGTGCTCTTCTAAAGACAGCCGTGAATCCAGGAGGACACCCAAGTTGCGAGCCCTCTCCGTGGGGGCCAATGATTCGCCCCCAATAGTCAGTGATGGCGTCAACTGACTATATCGGGATGTCGAAAACCACAGCCACTCGGTCTTGGATGGGTTGAGCCTGAGCCTGTTCCTCCCCATCCATATCCGCACGGCCTCCAGGCACCGGGACATCACTTCAAGGGCATCGTTGGGGTGATCCGGGGTGGAGATGTACAGCTGGGTGTCGTCAGCGTACTGATGGTACTCCACCCCGAAACCACGGATGATCTCGCCCAACGAGTTCAGTTATGGTCGTAAATCAAAGACTACCTGTATTACTTAGCCAATATACTGTAGTTTAAATACATGCAAGTTATGTCAGAATCATTCCTCTTTTCTTATTTGAGAAATGACTGGAGTTTATTTCTACCTAAATTTGCATATGGCAGATGTGGTATAATATTTTAGCAATTGTTGGATCCTCCCATGCTCTGAGACTGAGGTAAGCAGTAAGATTTCAAGGGATGCTGAATTATCCAGTGACTATAAAAACAAAATATCCAAGATAAAATAATTTTCAGAAATAGCAGACTCAATAAAAAATTGATACATTTTGTTCTCTATCACTGCATGTCCTCTTTTTCTTCTTCATCTGAGATTTAGTACTGTTGGGAGGAAAATCCAACTGGTTCAGTTCCAAGCTGGAAGAAAGACACTGGAAACATGGAGGCTGATCGGAAAGGGGTTTTATTGATGAAGCAGAACCACATGTGATTCTGGGCAGCTGATAAAATGGAGTTGAAAGTGGGTGGGTTTTTATACCTTCTTTGGGCTTTGTATTTGAGTTTCCTGTTCCTGTGTAAAAACATGTCAGATTGTCAGATTCCTAGAGGGGGGGATGTCATGTAGGGGTTATGTAGGGGTCATAGCTGGCTCTATGGGCAAAAGGGGAAATGCAAATCTTAGTGTTTGAGCTAATTTTGTCAACCTTTTGCTTGTTGCTTATCTGAGTTTCTGTCTTGACCCAGCCTTTCTAAATGGATTACCAAATCTGCATTCCTCAGTTTCTGCTTGGTGCAGGGAAACTGGGGCTGGTTTCTGAATAGGTTGGCCCAATCTTTCTTAGTGGGCACAAAATATCTGGCTGGGGAGGGGGCGCTATTAAGAAAGACTGAGTCTGCTTTCTGTCTTTAAGAGCATGTTTCTCCATTTCTCCTTTAGGGAAATATATTCTGCCTTTTTAATATTTCCCAAAATATTTCATTCTTCTGGAGGGTAGGTGTTGACTTTCTACACTACAATGACTGGCAATTTTTATTCTTCTCTTTTGCTCCACCCAGATAGTTATTTCAGCCTTGTCACATTTTGCTGTCATTTTTTCTCCCCTATCCAAGCTTGTTCCAAGAAATAAAGGAAGACCACCTGTATCTTAGTTTTCTGTAATCCAGGAGACTCCTGCTAATTGTTGGCTGCTACTACATTGCACTTTAAGCAAGTATAACAGCATCTACCTCGTTTTAATTAAAAGAAAAATTAGTAATCATAATATTTTGTCATGCCCTTCTGACTAGACACAGCTCAATTTATAAAATATATAAAGAAATTGCCAAAAAACCCTCATTCTATAATTTAAGATCACCATCAAAATATTGAGCTTTAGTAACACGAAAGGTTAATACTGGTACCTTCTAATGTAGTAATTAGAATCTGCATCTAAATAACAAAATAGTGACTAGTTGCAGCTTTGTGCTTTGTTGGAAAACTGCCTAGCTACTCAGAAAAGAGATTAAGTGATCCCACACAATCTATTTAAGAGGAACGCATGTGATACTTCTCTAAAACAGACTTTTTATGTAGTAGTAAAAAAAAACATAACGTGCGCTTTTCGCCATGCCATCAAAACATTTCTTTTCCAGCAGGCCGGCCTGGCTTAACCTCTCTTTTAAACTTGTAAACTTTTAAAATTCTTTAAATTTTAAATTTGTCTTAAGAATTTGGGGTGTTTTAAATTTCGTTTTCCGGGCCAAATTATTTAATTGTATTTTAATGCTTTTTAACATTTGTATTATATGTATTTTATCTGGCTGTTCACTGCCCTGAGTCCTTCGGGAGTAGGGCGGTATACAAATTCAATTAATAATAATAATAATAATAATAATAATAATAATAATAATAATAATAATAATAATAATATCTGCTCCATGCAATAGCAACGCCATTGCAAGGACGATTGCTTGCTTGTCTTCTGGCTTGATCAGATAAAATCACATGTACAATATAACATACATGCTCAGCAGTGG
The DNA here is from genome assembly GCA_022577455.1 of Arizona elegans. Lineage (NCBI taxonomy): Eukaryota > Metazoa > Chordata > Lepidosauria > Squamata > Colubridae > Arizona > Arizona elegans. The sequence goes on from JAKOOJ010000001.1 coordinate 124,876,357, forward strand.
TGAAATTCAGTTGGTTTATCCGGATCGCACGATCCCGTAGCTGTGGCGGCGGGAGCTCTGCCCACCCATCCAGATGTCGTCATGTCCTGTTTTTTATCCTCTGCGCATGCGCAGAAGGCTCTGCACATGCATGGAGGAGGCGTCCACACTCACATTTGCAAACCGGTAGCGAAGGTGAATGAATTCCATCCCTGATGCTCAGATACTAAATATATTTCCTTTGCTACTGGATAAAATGCAGCCACCTCAATACTTCTGTGGCTATACATTAGTCAATTTCCAGATAATCTGTTCATTTTCAAAAGGATTAGCCTTCCTGTTTTGTTAATTTACAGATCAGCAAACCAATAGCATCCTGAGATTGCCCCATCAATATTCAGTGATTAAAATGGTTAAATTTTAGAGAACATTTATTTACTGAAATTAATAGCCAGCCACAATAAAGTCAATAAAGTGTGCTTTTAAATTATTTTGAGAGGTTTTGGGTGTTTTAGAGTGGGAATAGTAGTCGATTGTCTTCTGCATACCTTCTATTCTCATTCTCAGCTTTAAAATTGTATTGCATTGAACTGAACTGAATTGAATATTTTATTTGGCTCAGTGTGATTAGATACACAAGGAATTTGTCTCCGGTGCAGAAGCTTTCAGTTGTTCTGTCCCCGTTCCACTCACGCACCCCCACAGACGGCCCGGAGTTAATAAACCACACGACAAAATTCTTTGAAAATAAAGCTGGCAGCAACCCAGTGGCTAGCTGCCAATTCAGACTTTACTCACACAAAACAAAGATTAGACTGCCAGCATTCCGATAAAACAGGCAGAGTTTTCAACAATACAAGGATTAATCCAAAGGCAGTCCGATAAAGCAGGCAAAGTCCAGTAACGCAGAGATCACGGATTATTTCTAGTTTTTGCTTGTCACAAACTGAACCGGCCACCACACCCACATTTATACCCTGTGGGGTGTGGTCCAGTGACTCAGCTAATCTCTGGCACGCCTTCCCCTCTGCTGCGCACGCTTCTCCCTGCGCCTCTGCCGAGGGTCCAGCCAGCACTTATCTCCTTTGTCGCTGTTCACCTGTGGCTGCGGGACGTGCTTGGCTCTGAGCCTATCATTTGGCCTTCGGTGTCCTCCGGAGGCATTGCTAGAGAGGAGGGTCCTGGAGAGGGAGGCCTTGCCAACTCCTCCCCCTCACTCTCAGAGTCTGCATCTGTCGATAGCCCAGACTCAGGCAACGGAGCCACAACATCAGTGTACATGCAAAGCAACAGAATAATAATACCTTTTTTGGTTGTTGTTTTTTTAAAGTTTTTTTTTTATTTTTTAGACAAACACACATACAAACATACAATGTATTTTCTTTGAACAGTATTTGGCTGATTCACAAATTTAAACAGTGTTTAGTCATTTCAATTAAATTTACAATTTCTATATTTCCTTTTTGCCATATTTACTCCTCATCTATTTTTTTAAAAAAACCAATATTCTTGATTCTCATCTCTAATCTTAATCAAATTCATTTTTCCCTTCTATTCTATATTATACCCCTTCCCATTGTCATCTATTTTTATATCCATCCTCACATTGGTTAATTATGTAATATTACAATTGTTTAATATAAATTCAACATTTTTATGTAAATCAATTAGTTATATAACTATCTTTTTTATATTAATATGAACATATTCCAATTATTTCCATGCAATCAAATTTCTTACAACTCAATTAATTATATTTACCAATAATAATAAACCAAATAATTTTTCCCATATATTCCTCCAAACCACAACTTACCTATTTCTGCTTTCATCACAATATACAATTAATAGTATCTCAATTATTACAATTCCCTAGAGCTTTCCCCTTATGTTACTCATTTTCACATCTTAAACTCTCCCAATAACCCAAAGTTTTGCCCATATAGAAAAATATTCCAATTATTATTCATTTCATTTTTACAATCATGATTTCCCATTTATTTCTTACTACTATTCATATTTCAATTCTAAATATGTATAACATCTTTCTCTTTCGTTTCTTTTTCTTTTTCTCCTTTCCCATTTTTATTTTTGCCTTTTTTCTTTTGTGTTTTAAAATCTTGAACTCTCCTCTTTTGCCCTAAATTTCCCATTGTTTGCACCTACTCTTTTTGGTGAGGAAAAAGAAAAAGAAATCTCCCTCTACCTCATTTTGCCACGTTGCAGCAAACAGCCTGCTTTACTTTCAGTTTCGTTTTTCAGCATAGCTTGATTTATCACAAGGGGGGAAAAATCTGCTCCAGCACTCTTTGCAGCAAGCAGCAGAGCCCTGGCAAAACAGCTGAGAGCAAATCAGCTGAGAGTTGGGAGGCCGATCTAATCAACTTGTGGTAATTATCCTATGCTGAAGCTGAAAGGAGCTGTTTTTTCTTGCTGTTTGCTTGCAAGGAAGTAACTGCTGCGAGGCACAGGCCAAAAGGTGGAGGCCAGTGGGTGGGCAGGGCTACATTCTGTGTATAAGACACACCTAAATTTTCATCCTCTTTTGCGGGGTAAAAAGGTGCATCTTATACTCCAAAAAATACAGTATGTTTTTTTTTTCAGTTTTGTAGATTTTCAAAAATTAATGTAAAATTAATACTTAGCTATTGCTTTCATACAGGGACGTGGTGGTTCAGTGGCTAAAGACGCTAAGATTGTCAATTGAAAGGTCGGCAGTTCAGTGGTTTGAATCCCTAGTGCTGCGTAACGGGGTGAGCTCCTGCTAATTGTCCCAGCTTCTGCCAACCTAGCAGCTCGAAAGCACGTAAAAAATGCAGGTAGAAAAATAGGGACTACCTTTGGTGGACGGTAACAGCGTTCCGTGTGCCTTTGGCATTTAGTCATGCCAGCCACATGGCCACAGAGACGTCTTCGGACAGTGCTAGCTCTTCGGCTTTGAAATGGTGATGAGCACCGCCCCCTAGAGTCGGGAACGACTGGCACATATGTGCGAGGGGAACCTTTATCTTTATTGCTTTCATGTGTCAGAAATAGTACCGGTAGTCAGAGAGACAAATTGAATTCAGATTGCTCACCCTGATACAAGTCATAGTCAGCAAGAAGGTGGGTTGTTTCATCAATTAAAATGTTTTTCTGCAGTGAAACATTGCGAGAGGCTATGAACATTGCTATTTAGAACCCAAATTTAGAGGAGAAAATTTTAATTGAGTGGCCAGCCTGTATAGAACTGATATATTGGAATGATGCCCCCAATTCTTAGCATAAAGATTTAATATGAATCTCCCCTCCATATCATATGTAAATAATATTCATTTAGATTGGCTGATACAATGATTATCACAGAGCTTTGTTGTTACTCCAAAGACACTGGAAATGGTCTTGTCCATTTCTGAAACAAATGTGAAATGTTGGTATTAACCAGATAAGAGCCAAAATGCATTAAGACTGAATTGTCTAAGGATCTCAACTTTCTTAAATCCACACCTAAGATCACATTTTGGCACTGTTCTTGAGATCTTTCAGCAAATAATAAGAATCAGATGCTAAGTAAAAGAAATTTCCAGTGGAACTCTTGTATTGGATGGAATAATTTTCCTAAAGAAACCCAACCAGGTGGTTATTTTTTTGGTGCCAGAAATTTTTTTCCAGGTTTTTAATTTTAGGACTTCTAAAGCCCTTTCTGATATTGTTCCTATTTGCTTGCAGCTTCCATATCTACTTTTCTCACGATTCATTTCCATTTTTCAATATCTACTCTTTATACTATGAAAAAAAATCTATCCCATATTTAGGACTTTAAATGTTCCTTGTATCCTTTACTAATTCTTACGGCCTCTTATTATAAGAAATCAAATCTACCACGCTTTTTGATATCTTCTTGTCTTTGCTTTTTATACAGGTGAATAAGGCTATGCTTTAGGAAAATTGTAAATAATAGCATAATGCTTCAGGAAAAGTATAAATAACATAAACAGGCTGCTGTTTTCAGACACATTCTTTTATGTGAGCTGCTACCATGATACTTTCAACCTGGTTTGATTTTGTGTTGATTAACAATTGAGCCCCATATCCTCAATCATGTAGAAATAATTCTGGGATGTATTATAGATCATTGTCTGCTAGAGCAACCACTAACTATACCAGTTGTGAGTGGATTATGATTTGGATCAGTTAGCAATATGTAAATCATATTGATCTGGAGATTGTTCTGCTTTCTGTGCCAAATTATGTGATATGAAACTAGTAAGCATGTTTGAGCTTCCAGTATGTTAATAGTAGCCTAATTAGAAATAATGTGATTCTTGTTTGAATAATATAGGCTAATTATAATTGGTTATTGTAAAAATAATAAGAGATTTGATTTTGCTTTCTAATGATCTTGAGTATCGAAATTTTGCGATAAGGAAACTAATGCGTTCACATTTGCTTATTGTATCAATATAGTCTAATTTTGTTGGGTCTTCTATCGAATTAACTGATGAATATAACACTCAGTTTTGATTTAGTGTCATTCATTTTTTTCATTTATTAAGCTTCTTTGGTTTGAAGAGCAATATGTTTGTTTTTGCTAATAGTATTAAATAAGAATCAATTTTCATATCATCATTCATCTGCTTCTTCATATTGAATAGCCAGAACTCATTTAACTGAAGTATAGCAGATGTAAAATGAAGTTCTTGCTTAATGCTGTACACATCGTTTAATGTTTGAAGTCATCAGAATTGTCTCTTTGTGACAATATTTGCTGTTAAAATAAAATTGCATTACTTACAGAGATTTGGAATCTTCTTTTACTGGACATACTGAAATTTAGTCTTCTAGCATCACAGATCTTATAAGAGTGTTTTGCTCTTGAATTTTGAACATATTAGAAAGTGTTCAAGGGTGGTTGGTATGATTTAGATTTAAAAACTATAGACAACCCATGCTCCATTGGGTCAATGTTTCAGCAATATTTCCTTACCTAAAGAGAGAAACAGAATGACCATGGGTGATGGGCAGAAAAGCAGTGGGAGCAGGAGCAGATTCCAAGTTCCTGTCAGCTTCCCTATTAAATTTCCATGTGGGAAGCTGGCAGGGAACATCAGAAAACTCCCTCCTTTCCCTTTCCTTTCTTCCTTCCCTTGTCTTTCTTTCCTTCCCTCTCTTTTTTCCTCCTCCTATCTGTCCCTTCCCTCCCTCCCTCCCTCCCTCTAATTCCTGCTGCATTCCCCTTTACTTTGCCTGTGGGAAGGTTTCAGGGAGAAAGTCAGTGGAAAGCTGGCAGAAAGTTACAAGCAAAGCTAGCAGGCAGGTAAGTGACTGCTGCCAGGTGGAGGAGAGAACCAAGGGATTGTGAGACTGGCTGGGAAACTGTCATGGAACACTGAAAATGAAGTTCATGTGAGCGCTGCAGTAGCAGCTAGTAGCACCGAAGCAGCCACAACTTTCCCAAATTTCATTTCCTCAAGAATCATAGGCCCCATATTTTGGACATGTTATGTAAGTCCAATTTGAAGTACCTTGGTTCAAAAACTGTTGCCATGTGATGTACCGCTTCATCCAGTTAAAGTTCATGATAATAAAGAGTTTTAGAAGTACTGTACATAGATTCCCACTGTACAAAACCAAAAAGAGCTGTTAATGAGTATAGAGTTCTTCCTCATGATTGGGTTAAAGAGCTGTTTAATAGTTCTCGAGTCATTGGAAAACTGTACTGCATGGTATAAGGTTGGTTATCTTGATCCTGCCAAGGAAAGATGCCTGTAAATGGTGCTGTCCATATTTAGAATGTATGGGGTATTTTAAGATAGGAATAGCTGGGTTTATCCAGTTTTATTTCCCTTCTTTTAATCAGCCAGCAGGAAAACATCCAGCCACCTTTTCCCATAAAAGGGCTAGGATTATGGGAGAAAGGTATGTTTTTGTCAGTTTTGATATCAGTGGATAATTTTTCGGATAACTGTTCTATTCTGGAAGAGAGCTAAACCCACATTCAAAAACAGCCCAAACTAAAGTTGATAAGCATGGGGAGTGTTGTGCCATGAGCAGGAGAGAAAGAAGTGATGATTCAGGATAAAGTGGGGGGGGGGACCTAATTTTTAATCATAAGTTAAGGATGATTTCAGGCTGCCTCTAGGGTGGGCTTGGAATCAAGGAAAGAGAATATCATGAAGACACGGCAGAAAAAAAAAAGATTGCTGGAATATATATGCACACAGACAGCTTTATAAGGCTCTTGCAGTCATGCCAGCCTTTAGAAGGAAGCAGCCACCTCAGTGCTTCCTCCAGAAAGTTTGCACAGCTCTTGCAAGTGCTGTTCACTGAGTACATGAAATCTCAGCTATTGTTTGTAAGTAGATAGAGCTCAATTCCTGGAGATTTTATGGAGATAACCATGGGGGTTTCTTTGACAACAGACACAAGTGGCTTGCTACTGCCTTTATTTGTTGACTTCCCAGTTTGGCCTAGAACCCCGGGATTTCTCATCCAAGCACTAACCATGTCTGACCTTGCTGTCCTTTTGAAATCAGTCAAGATCAGCTAGATCAGTAATGGCTAACCTTTTCCGGACCGAGTGCCCAAAGTGCGTGTACACAAATGTGTGTGCGCACCAGAACCCCCAAAATGCAATGTGTGCACGGCCCCTGTGCATGCACCCCACTCCCCACACATTCGTGCTTGGGCCCCTGCATGTACCCTGCCCCCTGCACATGCTCCACCCCCACACATGCACACATGGCCCCCCACAGATGCGTCCCAGCCCCCTATGGATGCACGTGCACCCCCTGCAGGTGTCCCACCCCCCACGCATGCATGGCAGAGACCCAAAAAACAGCTGGCTGGCAGGAGGCGCATGCATAGCAGAGCTGAACTGGGGCGATGGCTAGCATGCCATCAGAGAGGTTGCCGTGTGCCATCTCTGGCACACATACCAAAGGTTCACCATCATGGAGCTAGATGCTGCCATCTAAATTCTCCAGACAGAAAAAAATCAAGTACAAGAGAGGCACTGAAGGAATGAACATCACCTTTAAAGGTGGGATTTTCATTAGAAGTGCAGCATGAGAAAATAGAGGTAATAACCCTATATACATCCTGTGCAGTTGCCGTTTAGCTTTTAGGAATTAGAGACCTTAACTAAATTTGTGCAATTAACTTCACATCTGTCTTAATGTGTTTCTGGTAGAACATTAGAGAAAACCAGGTGTCAGAGGTGTGAATCTGCTGAATAGGATCAGTCTTGCTCTTTTGAATGTTCTGTTTAGGGTTGGCATTGTGCTTTCAACTTATAGGGAATAGGGATGCTTACTTGAGGGATTCCCATAGTATCTGTCCAGCCGATCCAATCTGGTTTGTTTTTTTTTTTAAATTTGATTTATATGCCGCCCTTCTCCGGAGACTCAGGGCGGCTTACAATGTGCTAAGCAATAGCCTTCATCCTTTTGTATATATATACAAAGTCAGCTTATTGCCCCCACAACTGGGTCCTCAATTTACCTACCTTAGAAAGGATGGAAGGCTGAGTCAACCTTGAGCCTGGCGAGATTCAAACCTGCAGTAATTGCAGGCAGCTGGTCTTAATAACAGGGTGCTTAGGTGTTCCATATTCCTTTGATTAAACAACACCATTTATCCGAACCCCCATTCTCTGAGGCAATCCTCTGTCCTCTGGAATGATGGTTCCCCCTGGGATTTGAACAGGTCTCACTCTACTCGCATTTCAAAAGGGCATGAAAACTTGGCTCCTTGCTCAGGCCTTTGGCAAACACAATTGAAGGCCCCTTTTCTTCTTTGTTTCTATCAGGGTTCGTTATGTCTGCCATCTTTCTCCTTTTTTGTTCTGGGTTTTCTTGGTTTCTTGCTATTTTTTTAAACAATTTGTAAACCACCCACAATTGTTGGGAATCAGGCAGCATATGCATTTAATAAATTACTATTATTGACTTTTAGGGTGTTGTATTTGTGTATGAAACAAATTAGCTTAAAGTCTCCCACATTCTCTCATGTATATTAATTTAAACAGGTAGGGCTTCAACTGAGCCTCTTGTTACTAAGGGAAGAAGATAAGTGTTTGTTTGTTTGTTTGATTAATTGATTGAGTGCCATCAGGTTGGTGTCAGCATCTACAAGAATAGATTGTCTCTAAGAGAATCTGTTCTCACCTGGTCCTTCAAGTCCTTCCCTATTCATTTTTATATATTCAGTTGTGTACCTGACCTTCAAATCAAACAGGAGATGCAGTCAAATACTGTTCCCTTGCTCAGAGGCTAGGACAGTCTGGACAGAAAGGAACAGACTCAGGCTCAATCCCAGCAAAGAATAGCTCTGATTTGGGGAACAACTGAGGCAGGATATATTCCATTTTTGGTTATGGGAACTTTGTACTGCATTAGTTTGTCATTTGGGTGTCCTCTGGGACTCACAGGTGCTTGCTTAAGTATCAAGTGGTAGCTATAGCCTAGAAAAAACTTTGCTGCCCTGAAAACACAGTGTACCATTTCACCCATGTGACATCAGTATTTTTGCTTCTGGGTGTAAGATGCTAATTGTCACCTTTAAAGCACTACATAGTTAGGACTTGGGTATCATCAGAATTGCCTTTTTTCTAATGATATCTGCCCATTCAATGAGACCTAGAAGGGAGATCCCTTTGAGTCCTAAAGCTAAAGGAATATTATTTAGAACTAAGAAGACAGGATTTTTAGGTAGCTGCTCCCTTTCTGTGGAATGGCATTCTCCTGAGATTAGATCCTGTTGGTATTTAGGAAAGTCATTGATTAAGTACTGCCAAGTCACTCTTGATGGTTAGCAATCACATACAGTGTTCTTCACCATGATGATCTGTCCCCAGTCTGGCCCTTCAGGTCTTCCATCAGTGAGGAAAGTCATTAAGCTATTTTAAGAAGTCTTTAAAGAGTGATTTGTGGTATGGAATCCCTACTGAAATAAGTTATTTTTATCCGGCTTAGATATGTTATTTCTTAGTGTAGTAGGATTTAAATAGTGTTCACATTTGTATTTTCTTATTGAATGTTTAATACATTTGCTGAATTGGGATATGCAGAAATTAGAGTTGTTTGTGATTGAAGCAGCATTCTAGCCTGAATAATCATTACTCAGCAAGTAGAATTTGTATACATTGATTGAATGTTTACTATGGACATATTTAGATATTTAGTTGGGAAACAGATAAAGAAATTGTAAGATGTGCAAGTGAATAGTGTTTAGTTTGGGTAGTGAGTTAGTGGATTGTGTGTTGTGAGGAATAAATGTTTGTCAAAAGATGGGAGGGAGAGAGAGAGAGAATTTCTATATGTTGTTTCTGGAAAAAAATCAACAAGAAGTAATGAAATAGTTTTAAGCAAACTTTAGACCAAGAATAACCATAATTAAATATTAAAAGCAATAAGAGAAAATACATACAAAGTTAAGTTACAAAAATGCAATTTTCCTGCTTAACGCATTGTAAGCCGCCCTGAGTCTCCGGAGAAGGGCGGCATATAAATAAATAAATAAAAAAAATTAATTAAATTTTTTTAAAAAAATAAAAATAAAATAAAGGAAATAGAGTGACAACTACAACTAAAAGAAATGATCCAGGAGAAAACTGTTTTGCAAGGGTCTGTCGAGTGATGATGGTTTCCAAATGGCTCAGATCTCAAGGATAAAAATGCTGACAGCAATTCAACTAACAGTCCAAATGCAACAAAATAGAAACCTTTAAAAAATCAATTGCAGTGGCCAACCAAATCCTGTACAAAATGTAGCAGTGATATTAGGTTGCGAAGATGAAAGAAGTAACTTTTGCTGGCTGAAAATAAGAAACATCAGTTAAGAAGGTACTGTTAAAAGTCACAAAATCAGAACTAATTTAAGAATTAACAATTTAAGAAATTGCACTGAGTAAAAATAGAAGCTAACCAAGATTGAAAAGATGTTCAACAGAGGTGTTATGCTTAATTTTGCATTAACTTTTCTTCAAAAGTTCTGTCTTAATTAAAACTCCACTTTGCTCTTCATATTCAATATCTACTCCACTACCTTATACCAATCTATTAATATCAAGTAGCTGAATTAGTAAAACTGTAAACATTTGGGGGAGAAATTGGCTGGCTGTTAGCAAGAGGAAAATATTAATTTAAATTCAGATAGTAACTAAACATTTGCACATTTAATACATATTTATTTAGTACTGTGTGAAGATTTGTTTTCATTCCCCAAATCATCACATCTCTGAACTAATTTTTGTAAGGTGTACTGGAGATAATATGTAATTTAGTTCTTCAATAAAATGAGCTTATGGTTTAAGAAATGATGCCAACCCGCTATAAATAATTGTATATTTTATTTAGAAAGCGCACAGCAGTGTATTTTATTTTAGCAATCTGCAATCAAATATGGAATGTTCTGTTTAATCATCTATTATAATTGGACTACATTGTTGATTTCCAAGTAAAGTTTTGTTTTTGCCTTCTCACATGGGATTATAAATTAAAGGCTATAAAAACATTATCATTTAACTGTCTAGAAACCTCTGCTTTATAATCTATGTAAATCTGTATAAGTACCCCAATCACAGTGATTCTTTATATGTGATTGTTACAGCCATGTTTCTATTCATGGGAAAACCTTCAGAGATATTCTTTTTCCCTTTAAAAAAAAAAATCCATAAAAGAATAATAAAATGTTATCTTCAGTGAGCCTTTTAATTTTTCACTCTTTATAGCAGTAATTCCTCAAGTGTAGCCAGAGACCACTAATGTGTCATAGAAGGGGTTTAAGCATGCTCAGAGAAACTACATCCAATAATAGATCCATCTCATTTATGATTCTCTTTGCAAAGTACCTCTGATAACCCCATCTTCTTCCAATATAGAGGCAGCGATGGCACTAAAAATTATGTCTTAAAATAGTGGTGCTCAGTTTTTCCCTGATGCCACAGGCTTTTGTTGAAGGATCTTTGTGGAAGGGTGCCAGCCCAGTTCAGGTCCAAACTGCAAGCAATCAGATGCCTTGTTTTCTCTACCAAAGGAAGAAAGACTGCTTACAAAGACTGTGCTCATAAACTGAGTAGTTACTTGTATTATTTTTGACTTGGCCCCAGGTTTCCTGCTTTAGAACAAATACAGGGGAAGCCAGATAAGCAATTATGGGAACTTTGTAGAAAAGGACAAGGATTTCATTGTTTTAATGTCTTTTAAATTGTTTTAGAATTGTAAGCTGCCCAGAGTCATTTGATTGAGTTGGGTGGCTATCGAAATCGGAAAAAAAATAAAATAAAAATCAGGTGAGTGGTGATCTATTCCCAAATTCCAATATTTTTTTTGAAAAGGACAGAGGAACCATTTTCTTATTATTGACAATGGCTGGAAGAGAGAAACTGAAAGCTGAGAAATTAACCATGTAATTCAAAACTGCACTTGAAGATAGAAAATAGAACAATCTCCCATAAACTGAACAAAATCACTACAGATTTGAAGAAAAGTCTCAGAATTGTATGGAATCACAGTCCATTACTTTTGCATTGTGTGTGTATCTAGTTTGGTTGCATTTATTTTAAATTCTTCCCTTGTAAATATAGTCTTATTTCACTAAATAGTTTATTGCCAAACATTTGAATTTTGATTATGGGACCATGGGGATATTGCAACCGTCGTAAGTGTGAAAAATGGTCATAAATCCATTTGAACGGGCCTGGTGGCTCAGCAGACTAAAAGCATTGTGATTAACACCAGCTGTCTGCAATTACTGTAAGTTCGAATCTCACCAGGCTCAAGGTTGACCCAGCCTTCCATCCTTTCTAAGGTAGGTAAAATGAGAACCCAGTTTGTGGGGGCAATAAGCTAACTTTGTATAAATATACAAAAGTATGAAGGCTATTGCTTAACGCATTGTAAGCCACCCTGAGTCTCTGGAGAAGGGCGGCATATAAATCAAATTTAAAAAATAAATAAAAAATAAGTCACCTTTTTTTTAGTGCTGTTGTAATTTTGAACGGTCACTAAATGAATTCTCATAAGTGAAGGACTACCTTTACTATGTAAGTGCTGTATAGTAAAGAAGATTTTAAGTAACTTTTTAGTACCTTTTTGTTATTCTTTGCTTTTTTTAATCCTTTTGTAACTTTTGTATACTTCTTTTATGTTTTTGTAATTTTTAAGCTTTTGCAAAATCTTTTTTTAAAAAAAGGATTTTATTTTATACTTTATACTTAGACTTTATTTACTTGGCTAAGTGTGTTTAGACACACAAATAATTTGTCTCTGGTACAGAAACACTCAGTGTACTTGCAAAACAACAGAATGTAATAGTAGCCTATTACTGGGATATTCCTGCTCATCTGTAAAGCTGTGGATTGTTGCAGATTTGAAAGTCTTGTCTTGGAAGAAAACGACACATGTAATCTGAGCATCTGTAAACATTTCTAGAATACCACAAATGAGCTCAACATAGGAAGGACTGGCGAATTAAGAGACATTGTTTCCTTCTGATGTCAGCATTAAATCCAGACGCAAAGAGGTCAGTTATGCCCCAGGAGAACATTTTTGAGTTCAATTTGAATGTTAGGTTTCCATTGTGGTATTCAGGCTTTTTTAAAAAAACCTTCACTGCAATAACACAACACATTTCCTGCCAGACATCTGGAATATGATGATGCAATGAGAGATCTTCCAAACAATGATGAACATATGGCATTGAGAATATGTGTGTCATTTAGGGAATAACAATATTGGATTAACTTTATGTTGTTTACAAAAGCAGATTGAGAAATTGTGGAATTTTTACACGAACCATGCAAAATTATTTCTATGCCTATACTCATTGTGAAAGTTTGAAGCGTTTGGAGGTAATTTTTCTATGAAGAGTAAAATAAATGAGTATGGAGTTAGCAAGTAATTAGAAGACTTATAAGGATATTGGAATTTTTAAACTGGTTAATTGCCTCAAATGGGCCAATATCTTCCTTTGTTATAAATAAACTAGAGTGAAGCAAACATGTCTAGGGATGTTGGCATCACAGACTCTGCATAGAGAAGAACAATTCAGATAAAAAAAGTAGCAGTTAATCATAAAAACTGAGTAAATGTAACCTTGAGGTACAGAAGGAAGAGCCGCAATCAATGCTTCCAAGACAGAAATGTAATTTGAGAAAACATCTTGGATTTGACTCTTCCTTGTTCTCCCAGAGATAAAAAGGAGGGAAAGGAAAAGTGCATTCAGACTTGCAAAATTTGTTATGATTAAAAGTAGTATTTGTCTGTATAGTTTTGGTGTCCTAGTTTGGTCTACCTTGAAGGGCTGACAGTAACATAGAATGCAAAGTAACAAGACAGTGTCAAAATATGGTTAGCATTATCATTAAGTGATTGCAGATTGTTGTCTAGGCAATACTATGTAGATAAGACTTGCAAATCAGAGAAGATTTGTTCTGCAGTTAAGCTTTTGTGGCATAGGTTTTATGAAAAATCAAGGAGTTAGGAAAGATGAAGACCTGTCCCATAATATCAGCAGGCAATTGTGTGTCCAGCCTGCCTGTAGAATTTTCACCAGCCACAAACATCTCTATAGGAGGGCACAACCTAAAGTCCCAGGGCAATAGATGGCCACTGAAAGCTGCTCAAATGCCATCTAACTCCCAAGAGCTGCAACCAACCTATACATTTCAGAAGGCAAAAATGATTAAACAAATCAGGAGTCATTGTAATAATACAGTTATTATTGGTTAGATTGATGTAAAGCAGATTACATGGTGATATCCATTGTTCTCCCTATAACTATCTTATGAAGTTGTTTAGGCTGAGGGAAACTTACTTGTTTGTTTGTTTGTTTGTTTATTACATTTCTATGCCCCCTATTTCCTTGATAAGGTAAGTCTCTTGTAGGGGAGTTGGGTGGTGACTTGTCCAAAGTTTAAAAAGGTAAAGGTTCCCCTCGCACATATGTGCTAGTCATTCCCAACACTAGGGGGCGGTGCTCATTTCCGTTTCAAAACTGAAGGTTGTCTGAAGACGTCTCTGTGGTCATGTGGCCAGCATGACTAAACACCAAAGGCTCACGGAACGCTGTTACCTTCCCACCAAAGGTAGTCCCTATTTTTCTACTTGCATTTTTTACATGCTTTCGAACTGCTAGGTTGGCAGAAGCTGGGACAAGTAACGGGAGCTCGCCCCATTACATGGCACTAAAGATTCGAACCGCTGAATTGCCGACCTTTCGTTCGACAAGCTCAGCATTTTAGCCACTGAGCCACCGCATTTAGGGTGAAACTATTCTGGAATGAAGAAATGCAGATAACCACTAGATGGCAGCAAAGCCCTGGAGTTTTGTTTTACTTTGTTTTGCTCTCTTTGCTGCCAGGTAATGGACATTAAGTTTTTTGCAACCAACTAAGGTAGTGCTATAAAGTCACCCAGCCGATTTCCATGGTTGAGGGTAAACTTGAACCAGGGTCTCCCCAGTTCACATTTAGTTTTTTGCCCTTGTGCAAAAACTAAATTTTTTGGGAGTGGGGATCTCTGATAGTCAAGAGGAATTATAGTCCTTGCTGAAAAAAATGTGTGTTCCCCTGTATTAAACAAGAATGAAATACCCACCACCTATCTGCTAATTACAAATAAAATGCTGGATATGCACAAAAGCAATCTAATTCTGAAAATAAAGAATTTTTATAAAGCTATCATTGCAGTGACAATAATAAAATTAATTGTATTTAGAGGAATAATTGAATACTGTATAGAAATACAGAGTCTGCTCATTTGGATAGATAAAAATTGCATTTGCTTCAAATGCTTCAAAGCCATGCAAAATTTACTTACTGGACAAGAAAGAATATTTCCTTTAAATTCTTCAAATATTTTTTTATTCTTCAAATAGTTTTAACAGTGTGAAGCCTTATTTCTGAACATTTAAAGATCAGTGAGAAATGTGAGATGCGTTTGGAAGCTTACAACTGGGAACAATACATGAATGTATTCTACAATGTTTTGCAAGTGTTTATTACTCTTTTTATAGGGGGAGAAGTGACTTAGAGGTTAAGATACTGGGCAGACAGACATGATGTGGTGAGTTCCTGCCCCAGCTCCTGCTAACTTAGCAGTTCGAAAGCATGCAAATTCAAGTAGATAAACAGGTACAACTTCAGTGGGAAGGTAACAATGCTCCATGCACCTTGGCATATAGTCATGCCGGCCACATGACCACACAAGCATCTTTGAACAATGCTGGCTCCCTCGGTTATGAAATAGACTGCCCTTAGAGTTGGATCCATTCGACAAGGAGAACTTTTTTCTTTAACCTTTATTATCTTTTTAACTTTGATTTTCCACTATATCAAAGTATTGAACTCAGACTTCAAGTACACTCTTCTTATTTTGATCACTTTAAAAAAAAAAAAAAAATCTGAAGCTTTCTTAAGCTACTTTGCAACTGCAAATCAATGGCCTGCTTCTTTCTCCATCAACACAACACGTAATATTTCAGATCTAATATGACATTATCATCTACAGAAGGCTCCACTTGTTCTCTATGTTTAGCATTCTTTTACTCCTTTTTAGTTCAGTATTTGTGAGCACAGGTGCATATGTTTGTGTATACAGTATATTGCCTGTTGAAGTTATAAGGTGCCTTGAATTTTTGAGAGGCCAAGTATTTTTTTAAAATTATCAGTTGCTTTTACACGAGCTAGTATCGTGGAAGTTCAGCTGAAATCTGACTGTTCAGTTCAGCCATGAATCCACTCCTTCAGACAAGGTATGGCCTCTCTCCTTAATCTCTGTATAGGAATAGTTCTATCTGCTTATCCACCAGGCTTGCTATAAAGATTTCTAAAACAAAATGTGCAGTAGTATTATTAAAGCTGGAATTAATTTAATTTTGATCAAGAGAAAATTAAAAAAAAAAAGTTTGTTCCATCTCCAGTAATACAACTGTCATAAGATATATTCTTCTTATTACTGTACATGTCCCTATAATAATTTATTTTAATTGTACTCAGTGCTGAAAAAGAAGCAGGCACTATGTTAATTGAGAAGAACAATGTAAAATCATCAGCAAAGAAGCAGATATTATTTTGTACTAACAATATACTACACTCCAACAAGATTTCCCCCCCTTCTTAAATGTCTATTTAATTGTGCTTTGGAAGATACAAGACTATCTCTGAAACTGAGCCAGAGGGCAAAGAGTCATCTAATAAAAATAAATCTTATTGAAGCTGATTTTTGCCCTATCTAAATCACATCGTGAAGAGACGCCCTCTTGTAAGATAAGGCATTACAACATCAAATCATAGTGCATTATAATGAAGGAACAGGATGCTTTCGCCCATCCAAACTCTTCTTGAAGATGTATTAATTTCCTTTTACAACAAAAGGCTGGAGCTACGTGCCTAAATGAAGTCTAGCCTGGCAGATTTTTCCTTAAGAAGAAAAAAACGGGTGGCAGCGGGTGGGGGAGGGGCTTCTGGCTGAGAAATAAAGGCAGCCGCCTTGGAACAATGCAAGTTGAAGAGGCATATGCATTAATATGACAAACAGGAGACAAAGAAAGCACAACTAATAAAGAAATAGGAGAGATTTTAGCCTTAAAATTAAAAATAATTACTGTATAGCTGTAGTAAAAGTAAGCCAAGGGGACTTTATAACCTAGTGCAGTGTAGGAATTCCAAATTATGTCAGGAGAAAGCCAATATATTTACAGACATATTGATACACAGGTAGTCCTCACACGTACGGCCACAACTGAGCCCAACATTTATGTTGCTAAGTGAAACATTTGTTAAGTGAGTTTTGACCCATTTTGCAACTTTTCTTCCCACAGAATCATTGCAGTTCTTAAGTTAGTAATATGGTTGTTAAGTGCATCTGGCTTCCCCATTGAATTTGCTTGTCAGGAGGTTGCAAAAGCTGATCACATGACCCTGGGGCATTGCAACCATCATATATAGGAACCATTTACCAAACTTGTGAATTTTGATCATGACCATGGGAATGCTGCAACAGTCGTGTGAATGGTCATTAGTCACTTTTCTCACTGCTGCTGTAACTTTGAGCCAGGGGTGAAATCTAAAATTTGTTACTACCGGTTCTGTGGGCGGGGCTTGGTGGGGGTGGAGGTAATGTGAGTGGGTGGGCGTGACCACTTTTTTTTTTTTAAAGCATTTTTTCTACAACCTCTTTGGCTGAAGAGGTTGCAGAAAAAATGCTTTTAAAAGCCTCTGATGATCAGGCAACTCAGCTGAGATCACCAGAGGCTTTTAAAGGCATTTTTTTTTTCTACAGCCTTTTCGGCTGAAGAGGTTGCAGAAAAAAAAATGCTTTTAGAAGCCTCTGACGATCAGGCAAGTCAGCTGGGATCGCCAGAGGTTTTTAAAGGCATTTTTTTCCCTACAACCTCTTCGGCCGAAGGGGTTGCAGAAAAAAATACTTTGAAAAGCCTCTGACGATCCCAGCTGAGCCACGCAATCATCAGAGGCTTTTTTTTTTTAACTTTTAAAAGCATTTTTTCGGCCGAAGAGGTTGTAGAAAAAATGCTTTTAAAAGTAAAAAAATCAGCCTCTGATGATTACGCGGCTCAGCTGGGCATTGGGGGGGGGCATGCAGGGATTTTTGCTACCGGTTCTCCGAACCACCCCCCGCCATCGCTACCAGATTGGACGATCCTGTCCGAACTGGGAGCATTTCACCCCTGCTTTGAGCGGTCATTGAATAAACTGTTGTAAGCTGAGGACTACCTATATGCATTTCTATCACAAAACTGAATGAAAATCTGATGTTAATAACCAATTTATAAAATATTTATTAAAATATTGGTGGGAGGATTACATTCATCTCTTGGGACCACTTCAGTTGGGATGTACTCATAGTTTTTGCTCAATAACCAGGTGATAGCTGTGGCTAGCAATACTTTGCACACCGTCAACTGGTCTGCAATTGTACCTATTCCTGGACTGAGAAGCTTTGTTCAGGGTCACTTAAATTTTTTTTTAATTAAATTTAAAAAAAAAAAAAACAAAGAAAGCTTTAACAATTTTTCCTTTTCAACCGTTTCGCATCAGTAAAAAATTTCTTACTCATACATTTTTTCTCCCTTATTCTAATGTATCTTTTGTACATATACTTCTATTATTAATTAATTTATTTACATATATACATATAAATACCCATGTACGCAATTTCATTTCTACAGTTTTTGTTTCCTCATATGTTATTTTACTTCTACTCCTATTTCAACCATTATTTAATTTTTCCTTGCCTTTTATCTCTCTCCTCCAGCCATTCATACCATTCCTCCCACACTAAGTAATATTCTGTTTCCTCTTTTTCTTGTATCTCCTTTGTAAGTTTATCCATTTCCGCACATTCCAAAACTTTTCTGATCAAATTATCGGTTGGTATATTATTGTTTTTCCAATTCTGAGTGTAGATTATTCTTGCTGCTGTGATAATATTAATAATTAAATATTCTATTTCTTTTTCATATGACTGTACCTGGACTTCTCGGAGGGTCACTTAAATCTTAATTACCCTCTCATTGGATTTTTTTTTTATTTGATTTATATGCCGCCCTTCTCCGGAGACTCAGGACGGCTTACAATGCACTAAGCAATAGCCTTCATACTTTTTGTATGTTTATACAAAGTCATCTTATTGCCCCCACAACTGGGTCCTCAATTTACCTACCTTAGAAAGGATGGAAGGCTGAGTCAACCTTGAGCCTGGCGAGATTCAAACCTGCAGTAATTGCAGGCAGCTGGTCTTAATAACATTGGATTATTGCAGTGATGTCCACATCGGGCTTGAAAACAATCAGGAAGCTGCAGTTGGCTCAGAATCAGTAGTATGGCTTGTAATGCGTACACTCTTCCAGAATGGAAATCCTCCAGGTCCTTTTGTTTCTTTTTTGTGGCTCCGCCCCCTCCCCAAATTTGATGGACTGCAACTCTGCTAACCATCCCTCCTTTGGGAGCCACGAAAATTCTGATTTTTTCCCCCCCTTAGGCATTTGGACCGGAACATTAAATGTACCCATCTTAGAAGAAGATACACTGTATCTAGTGGTTGGAGTGTGTGGTTGCTTTTTATTTTTGTTGTAAATAGATATTGTTATGTTAATCATCCAGAGTCATATCAGCAAGTAGGTGCCATGTAGAGGTATTAAATACATATATGTAAATATTACAATTTTTTCCTTTATAATTCTCTTGACAAGATAAGCCTGATTCATAAATTCCAATAAAAACAGGGTCCTTGTTTATTATAAGTAGAAACAGAAAGGAATGGCAAAGCCCAAATGCGGATCTACGAAGCAGATCCAAACTTAATATGAAAACTGACATAGACTTGTTGAAAGAAACGTCCATCTGGGTTCAATTCCAAGTGGGGAAAAAGACACTGGATTCATGGAAGTTGCTTGGAAAAATTTATTGATGAACAGGATCACATGGCTTGAGATCCTGGGCAGAAAAGGGCAGAGATGCTGAGAGTGCCTGGGTTTTATGCCCTCTGTTGGGCTTTGAATTTGAGTTTGTGTTCCGATTGGTTGTCAGACTCCCATGGGGCCATGCAGGGGTAACTCTGTAGGTTGTCTTTTGAGTCCCAGGCTTGGTTGACTCTTGCTGGGTGATGATGTAATGAAAGGGCTTTGGCAATTCCTACTATGGCCTGAAGGATGTAGATCTTTGTTATGTAGAATAGACTGGCCCAGGCCTTAATGGCCCATTGACAAAGGTGGGGGGGGGGGCTGAGTTTCTGCCTCCCTTTTAGGGGAAATATTCTGCCCTTTTAATATTTCCTAAAATATTTCATTTTCCTAGGAGAGGGGTAGGTGCTAACTTCCTACAGATGTTGTGATCCATCAGCGGCCTGTGGAGCTGGCAGCAGAGTTGGACAGTGAGGAGTCTGGGGAGGAACATGGGCCAGTCCTGGAATCTGGGGAAGGCTCGAATGAGGGCTCTGCATCAGAGGCAGAGAAAGGGCCATCTGGGAGGTACATGCTTCTTCCAGAGCCAGACCTCAGTGAGGCAGAGGAACAGGGGGAGCCTGTTCCCAGTGCATGCATGCACAGAGCTGCCAGAAGGCAAGAACAGTTAAAACAAAAGGGACAGCCCAGGAGTAGGGCTTGGAGATGATTGGCCCCTCCCATGAGACTTAAAAGAGAAGCAAAGGCACGTGGGCCTTTGCAGGAAGCAACATTGTTAATTCTGTTCAGTTTAAAGTCCGAAGCTCTGTTTGATTGTGGACTCCATGTGGCTTTGGCAATTAGGTCTTTGGCAGCGGGTCAAGGGAGATAAAGGTGGGTGATTACTGGTTCTGTGGGTATGGCTTGGTGGTGGTGCGTGGTAATGTGACTGGGTGGGGGTGGCCAACTTTTTTTTTTTTTTACTTTTAAAACCATTTTTTAAATGCTTTTAAAAGCCTCTGACAATCCCAGCTGAGCCGCACAAACATCAGAGGCTTTTTTTTTTACTTTTAAAAGCATTTTTTTTGGCCGAAGAGGTTGTAGAAAAAATGCTTTTAAAAATAATTTTAAAAAAGCCTCTGATGATTATGCAGCTCAGCTGGGCATGGAGTGGGGTGGGGGTGGCAGAGATTTTTGCTACCGGTTCTCTGAACCATCCGCCTCCATCGCTACCGGATCGGGCGATCCGGTCCGAACCGGGAGCATTCATCTCTGCTTTGCCCAGCACAATACCACTTATGGGTATCCTGTTAGTTTCAAAGCATGTTTTGCTACTTCTGGAAGCACTATCAGAATCATGTTTACAAGTCTAGCTTAACAATTTGTTGTTTTATAGCTAAAAATCTGTAGAGATTCTCAGTCATCCTGGTCATGGTTGTCCCAAAGGTGCTTTTTCAGGGGGCAACTGGACTTCCTTGTTTTTTCTTTTGAATGGTATGGGAGTAGGAATGGATTTCCAGAAGAAAAATTGCAGACTACAGGAACCAGGAGCACTACTCAGGTGACCCTGAGGACACAGATAAACCTCCAAGTGCTTTAACAACCCTCTAAAACAGGGGTGTCAAAGTCCCGGCCCATGGGCTGGATGCGTCATGTGCTGGCCACACCACGCCCAGTTTAGCGAAGCGGAAAAAAGTTGCGATACATCATGTGACAACGCCATGATGACATGAGTTTGACACCCCTGTTCTAAAAGGATGCAAATTACCAGCTGCCTGCAAGGAATATAAATCCTTCCATTCCCCACTATCCTGTCAGAGGTGAAGTTTCTTGGATGAGAAGCGAAACATCTTCAAAAGAAAAAACAAGAAAGTCCAGTTGCCTCCTGAAAAAGCACCTTTGGGACAATTTAATAATAATAATAACTTTTATTTGCGGTCACAGACCAAAATACAAATATAATTGCAAAAGAACGTGGGGAAAGTAACATCATAAACAGTTGGTTACCAGAAACCTTGGCTAAGAGGAATTACATCGGTCTCCTCTGTTTGGGACAATTTGTTGTTTTAGTTTAAAGAATTCTTTGGTCTTATTTATTTATTTATTTATTTATTTATTTATTTATTTATTTATTATATTTCTATACCGACTTTCTCCCGTAGGACTCAAGGCGGTGTACAGTCAAGAAAAATATAGACACACAAACATCATAAAATTGCTAATTAAAATTATTACTTAGTTTGGTCAATCAAATAAAACCCAGAATTAGATAACATTTAAAAAAAAAATTATTCACATGTTCGTATGTTTAGCCCCACCTGTTGGAACATCAGGGTCTTGAGGGCACGGCGGAAAGCACGGAGATCAGGGATATTCCGTATCTCCGGGGGCAGTTCATTCCAAAGGGTTGGAGCCCCCACAGAGAAGGCCCTCCCCCTGGGAGTCGCCAGTCGACATAATTTGACTGACGGTACCCTGAGTAGTCCCTCCCTGTGAGAACGAACTGGTCGGTGGGAGGCTTTTGGTGGCAAAAGACGGTCTCATAGGTACCCAGATCCTAAGCCATGGAGCACTTTAAAGGTGATAACTAACACCTTTAAAGGTCTTGATACTCTAGTCTGAGAGAACACTCCAGTACTTGGAACAAAATGGCATAAATGCTATATGGCAATTAAATGCATTTAATACTTCTGTTAGAATGTTGCATTGATATTATGGTATTTTCCTGGACATCAATTATATACTGTAAATGTCACTTATCTGCCATAATAACTTGTTTCCCCTACAAGTATATCCATTTACTTGTAGCAGTTCATAGAGAGAGAAAGAATCTTAAGCTTTTAAAAGAATTATTGGTGTACATGAACAGAATAGACAAAACAGAGAAAGGTTTATATGCAACAATGCCAAGCAGTAGCTGCAAATTTAAAGTAAAAATTTATCATATACAAGAAATTGTCAGCATGGTTTAAATGTTGCAGGTCCCATATATTCTGACACTGTCCCTTTCAGCATAGTAAGAGCACAAAAGCTGATGAAAAAGTAAAAGGTCACAAATACCCCAATCCTTAGAAACAACCCTTGCCAATTTCACTGTAACCTAGAATGCACAAGACTGATGTTTTGGACTTCAGATCTAAGATTATTATTTACAAGCAAATTCTTAAGAAAAATATGTATAGATTGCCCTCAACTTACAACCATTCCTTTAGTGACCATTCAAAGTTACAACACTGAAAAAAGTGACTTATGGCCATTTTTCACACTTAGGACTGTTGCAGTGTCTCCATGGTCACGTGATCAAAATTTGGACGGTTGCAATATCCTGGGGTCACGTGATCACCATTGGTGACCTGACAAGCAATGGAGAAGCCTGCTTTACTTAACAACTGTGTTACTAATTTAACAACTGTAGTGATTCACTTAACAACTATGGCAAGAAAAGTCGTAAAATGGGGCAAAACTCAACTGTCTTGCTTAACAAAAATTGTGGGATCGATTGCAGTCATAAATCGACTACTTGAGGTGAAATCTTGCAAAAATAAATATTTTCAAAATGCTCTTCTCATTTTCCCCAATGGTGATGTGAACATGCCCTAGAATGCATGTTCTTCTGCCATGTCCTTGTGATGCTGCCATTGTGTTGTACAATGTTGTATCTTTGCCTTCTTTTGCCTGGCCCATAGCTGAGATACTCTGAATTAATGGCCTCGGCTGTCCTGATGATGACGGGTTATTGCATAGAGTTAAACACAATTGTATCCTTTCCATAACCACCAAGTGAATTCTTCTGGTTACTGTTGTCCATGAGGTCAGAAATGGCTATTTGCTGCTGACACTACAATTCCCCTACAGCACTAGATGAGAACAAAGCTTGCTTGTTATCATTAGTTCTCACCCACACACCTCCAGATGTCCTGTCAATCAGAACCAGTCATTCGATAGGCACGAAAAAGGCTTGTGTTACCCTGCACCTCTTCTTCACACCTGTGCCCTGTCAACACATTATTTTCAAACAGGGCTTTCACATTCATTTAGAAGACCAATAGCCTCACATTTGGAAATAGCTGTCCTGACAGGCTACAGGCAGACAGGAGGTGTTGTGCTGTGCAAAAGCATTGGGATGCTCCTTCATGATTTGGCCCATATACGTTTGAGTACTTATGATCTGTCAGACGGATCAGGTCAGGTTAGTCAGGAAAGAGGACCATATACCAGATTAAAATCTACTTCAACAGCAAGTCACTTTAATTGCCCCAAGTTTGGTAAAGAAATAAGTTATTTTTTCAATGCCAAAATGGTGTTCAAGTTGACATAATCATTATAGTTTATCAACCAGATATTTAGATAGGGTTTGACATTTTTTATCCACCTACTGAGTCTTTCTCAAGGATCTGCGATAGGCAGATGTTGTTTGATGGTGTTAAAGATATTGTTGTAGGATATAAACTACGCCACATAAAGCTGGCTTTTGTGATTGATAGATGGAGATTTTGTCAATGCCGATGGTGTTCAAATGGTACTCTTAAATATTCTGGGATTGTTTTATTGTCATTACTATTGGTACTACCTTTGCTTTCTTTTGCCACAGTCTTCTTTTTGCACATCTTTGTATTTTGTGGTTTTCTCCAGTTCTTTCTCTTCTATTTTGCAGTCTCCAGGAACTGCAACATTCATTATCCAGATTTGTCTTTCTTATGGACAATTATGAAGTATGGGGTGTTATGTGGTAGATGCCTGTCCCTTTGAATTCTAAAAGGGACAAATCACTTTAGTTTCTTTATTTTGTATTACTGTCTGTTTTGTATGGTCCTACCAATTTTTGCTTGCAGACAAATGGCATTTCTTGTAGATCTTCCAATACAGTATTGTTGCTACTTTGTCATACCATTATTTGTAGTCAGTGTGTACAACCTTCCTGCAGCAGCTAACTAAGTGAGCCACTGTTTCTTCATCTTTTTTGCAGAGGTGGAATTTCCTCTCTGTTGCCGTCTTCTCAATTCTGGCTTTGTATGCATTTGTTCTTAAAGCTTGGTCTTGTGCACCTAGAATTAGCCCCTCTGCCTCTTTCTTCAATTTTTTTTTTTTTTTTTTGCTCTTAGCCATTGCCAGATCTTGTTTTTATCTGCTTTGCCTGCCAATTTCTTTTAATGCATTGGCCATGTAATACTCTGCCTTGCCATCTCTCTTTTCTATTCATTTGGTCTTTCTTGTAAGCCAGTTTGGTCTCTTAGTTTCACTAGGTTTTCATGATACAATATGTCAGTGCATCTTTTTCATTGCCCTTCAGTTATCTTTCCAATGCCTCCCCTCTTTTTTTCTTCAACTGTTTGGTGTACTTGCAATATTCCCCACCCACTTATTTCCCTTGGTAAGTAGAGTCTATCAACATTACTGCAAAGGATGAAGGGCATGATTCATTGTCATTATTTTTCTGATCCTCCTAGTCAGGGCTATTAGTTCTGCTTGAGTCCAGTCTGTTATTCCAGCTATGCATCTAATGACTGAAATTGCCCAGGTATTAATTGCCTTGATGATATTTCCTCCATTAAGTTTGGACTTTTAAGATCTTCATTTTTTTTCTTTTTTTAACTTGTGTTTTTGATATTGTCCGCTTGAAGGATGCTCAGATATTTGTAGCGATTGACTCAGACTCTTGAAGCTATTTCCTTGCAATATCTTGGCTCTATGTACAGACAGTGTTGAATAGCTATTCTATTTCAGATGGTGTTTTTCCATACAGCTTCAGAGCATCCATGTAAACAAGGTGAAATGGTCTCGCAGAAGTTTTTAATGTTTGAAAGCCATGGCTGACTTCTTCAGTTTGTTGACAGAAGAACTAGTGCAATGACAAATAGTAGTGATGTTAGTGAGTCTCCTTAAAAGAAACAAATAGGGTTGCACACTGTTTATCCAGTTGCCAATATATTCAATCCAAAAAGTTTTTGTCTAGCGCAACTACCGTAGGCATGATACAAAATTGAAAAACAATTATTCTTTATTTGAGTTATATATCACCTTTTACATCCAAGGCAGTGTATATATTATTCCCACTTCCAACTTTACTCAAAAATACATGGAACTGAGGCAGCATCAAAATGTAAGCATCTTCCCGGTGCCTGGAGGCCGTACGGATCTGGATGGGGAGAAACAGGCTCAGGCTCAACCCATCCAAGACTGAGTGGCTGTGGTTTCCGACGTCCCGATATAGTCAGCTGGTGCCATCGCTGACTATTGGGGGCGAAGCACTGGCCCCCACGGAGAGGGTTCGCAACTTAGGTGTCCTCCTGGATTCACGGCTGTCTTTAGAAGAGCACTTGACGGCCGTGACCGGGAGGATTTTTCATCAGGTCCGCCTGATTCGCCAGTTGCGTCCCTTTCTGGATCGGGACTCGTTACGCACGGTCACTCATGCCCTCGTCACCTCCCGTCTGGACTATTGTAACACTCTCTACATGGGGCTCCCCTTGAGGAGCACTCGGAGGCTCCAACTGGCGCAGAGTGCGGCCGCGCGGGTGGTGATGGGAGCGACGTGGCACTCCCATGTAACACCTCTCCTGCGCGAGCTGCACTGGCTCCCGGTGGTCTTCCGAGTGCGCTTCAAGGTTCTGGTTATCACCTTCAGAGCGCTCCATGGCTTAGGACCTGGCTATTTACGGGACCGCCTGCTGCCACCAATAGCCTCCCACCGACCAGTGCGCTCCCATAGAGAGGGGCTCCTCCGGGTGCCGTCGGCCAAACAATGTCGACTGGGGGCCCCCAGGGGGAGAGCCTTCTCTGTGGGGGCACCTACGATCTGGAACGAGCTCCCCCCGGAGATACGGAGAATTCCGGATCTGCGTACCTTCCGTCGCGCGCTTAAGATGTTCTTATTCCATCAAGCTGGCCTTACCTAAACTTTTCCTCTTTTAAAATGGAATTTTAAATTTTAAATTTGGTTTTAAATTTATTGGGGTTTTAAAATGTTTCAGCCAAATTTATTTAATTAGTTTTATCTCTATTTTAAATTTTGTATCTATATGTTTTATTTTATGGCTGTTCACCGCCCTGAGTCCTTCGGGAGTAGGGCGGTATACAAATTTAATAAAATGTTAAAAAATGTTAAAAAAAATCTTGCTCAAAAAAGTACTTCTGGAGAAAGTTCATATCACCTCTTATTTTACACATCACAGACTTATTTCTGTAAATAGAAGTTCACCATTACACTTTTCTATCTCTTCTCATTCAGTTTTATAAGCAAGCAAAGGTAGGACTCAAGCAACTAAAAGTCCTGTGCAAATTTTCAGAAAATACGGTTTGGAAAGTATTCATTCTTATTGGTAAAGAAGAGGCTAAAATAACATCAACAGTATCTTCTACTATGGCATCCAAATCAAAGTGTTGACATTGGTCACAATAGACAACTGAGGGGGTCTTCTTTTCTTCTTTGGCAGATTGTTGTAGGATTTTGATGCCTCCTAAAGAAAGTGTCAGAATTTAATACAAAATACAACCTCCACCCACAGCATATATATGTATTCATTTACTTTCTCTATTGAGGATGGAGATCTATGCTTGACAAAATACCATGCACACAATACAATTAGTTAAGAGGTATTTATAGATAATGTATGCACAGTAACATCTATTGTTTCTTTTCAGATGCAAAATCTATTAAAGGAGAATTCAATTTCTTTATTCTGATTTTTTTTTAAACCTACACCTTGCTGTAAAATTAAATATTATACAAAGAAAATTGTCAAACAATATAAAATATTTATTGCAAGATACTTTAGGCATGGTGTAAAGCAAAAAAAAAAAATCTTGTCAAAATCTTATGCTGATAAATTCTGGGAATTACCTCGCAGTATAAGTGTGACCAAAGTAAAACAGAAAAGGCACATGAATTCAGTATGGATCATATTGGTAATGGTATGTATTATATTATCATAATATATGACATGCATTAACTAACTATAGTACATTATGGTAATATAAATTGCATTTACTTTTAAACAATTAATTTGTGTTCTTTCGGCAATAAATCTTCTCAGTGCTAAAAGAAAAACTGTAGTGTGTTAGTCTCACAGTAAACATGCCTTTTTAGAAAAAAAAGTTCCATTGAGGCTCAATGTCAGGTACATAGGGTGGTCATATAGCTGCCTCTTTAGCAGGGGTGAAATGTTCCCGGTTCTGACAGCGATGGTGGCGGGTGGTTCCGAGGACCTGTAGCAAAAATCCCCGCGCGCCCTCCCCCCACCATGCCCAGTTGAGCCACATGATCATCAGAGGCATTTTTTTAAACTTTTAAAAGCATTTTTTCTACAACCTCTTCTGACGAAAAAATGCTTTTAAAAGTAAAAAAAAAAGCCTCTGATGATCCCGCAGCTAGCTGGGATCGTCAGAGGCTTTTCAAAGCATTTTTTTCTGCAACCTCTTGGCCGAAGAGGTGGTAAAAAAAGTGCTTTGAAAAGTCTCTTACGATCCCAGCTGAGTTGCCTAATCAGCAGAGAGGCATTTTTTTAAAAAGCCTCTCTGACAATCCCAGCTGAGTTGCCTGATCAGCAGAGGCTTTTCAAAGCATTAGAAAAAATGCTTTGAAAAGTAAAAAAAAAAAAAAAAGTTGGCCACACCCACCCAGTCACATTACCCCCCAAGCCACGCCCACAGAACCGGTAGTAACAAATTTTACATTTCACCCCTGCTCTTTAGAGTTTGAATTCGTTGATCTGACTTTAGGCTACATATATTCCTTGACTTATAACCATTTGGTTAGTGTTTGCTCAAAGTTACAGTAGCGCTAAAAAAGTGCCTTATGACTACTCACTCATGGTCACGTGATAGCAATAGCAATAGCACTTAGACTTATATACCACTTCACAGTGCTTTACAGCCCTCTCTAAGCAGTTTTACAGAGTCAGCCTATGCCCCCAACAACCTGGGTCCTCATTTTACCCACCTCGGAAGAATAGAAGGCTGAGTCAAGAACCTGGTGAGATTTGAACTGCCAAATTATAGGCAGCTGGCAGTCAGCAGAAGTAGTTTGCAGTACTGCACTCTAACCACTGAGTCACCACGGCTCATAAATCAAAATTGAAATTTTAATGATCAAAATTACCTCTATTCTGATCATTCTGCAAATATTCCCAGTTTGAAACAAACCAAATCTTAGCTTGAATTGCCTGCTCCAGGTTAAAAAAGAAGTTTTTAAGTTGGAAAATGTTCCAGAATGGCTGGAACGGTCTATTGGGTCATTTCAACTTGCAAATCTTTTATATACCTTTAGATTGCCACCTTCTTTTTAAATTGGAATTGTTTTAGTTTCAGAGCTGCACAACAGATCAGGATGGACACCAATAAGCTAACCTGCAGCTTTCACCTTTACACTGACTAAAGCAGGACTTTTCAGAGTTTCTTAGGCTGCCAAACCTGTTTTTTTTTAAAGTCCCTAGTCAATAGGCAAAGCCCTCATGAGAGAAAATTGGTTAATTGTCACCTCACTTCCTTTAAAAAAGGGATAATTAAGAAGGGAAATTCCTGTCCACACCAAAACCCAAACCTTTCCTTCAGATGAGGGAAGCAGTGATGGGCAAGGGTAATTTTCAGAAGGCAGATTGGGCACAAGGAAACCGGTGGCCATGGCATTTTTACACTACATGGCTGAGGTACCTCTAACAAATTTCTATGAGAGCCCTTGGCTGTGGGTAGTGACTTTTTTTAATGAAGGGGTTTTTTTGGTCTCTAATCTCTCACAGAACATGATCATGTTCTTGCAGAACCTTGTTTGATGGTTTGTTATGTATTTAGTGTTTGGCAATGGTACAATTAACTAAGAGATTGGCAAGCCCCCGCAAAACATGAAAACAGCTGCAAAGCTTTTTGAGGTTCGCTAATTTCTACCGCCAGTTTATACCGTCCTTCGCCCAAGTGGCGCTTCCACTTACTAACCTGTTAAGAACCAAACACTTAACCAAAAAGCCCCGTCTGCGGTGTCCACTCCTGACTGTCAACAGGCCTTCAAACAGTTGAAGTTCCTGTTTGCGAAGGAGCCAGTACTAAAGCACCCAGACCCGTCAAAATCCTTCGTAGTGCAGGCAGACACCAGCGAGGTGGCAGTGGGTGTGGTGCTCCTACAGGTTAATGAGGGGGCCCTCCAACCATGTGCATACATGTCACAGAAATTAAACGACACTGAGCACAATTGGCCCATCTGGGAGGAGGCATTTGCAGTCCGGTGGGTTCTGTTGACATAGTGGCACCTGTTGGAGGAGGGAGGTAGCCCCTTTGAGGTCTGGACGGACCAAAAGAACTTAGAGGCCCTCCAGTCCCCACGTCGGTTATCCCCGAAATAGGTCTGATGGGCACTGTATTTCCGGAGGTTTAATTTCCGGTTGAAATACATCCCAGGTGGGAAAAATGTCTTAGCAGACGCATTGTCCAGGAAGCCACAATACAACGATGGGCGAGAGGAGATAATCAAACAATCATTCCTGCCAAGTTGGCCCAACCAACCTCAGACGCACACACTGTAGTGACCCCACCACGCTACT
Source organism: Arizona elegans (assembly GCA_022577455.1). NCBI lineage: Eukaryota > Metazoa > Chordata > Lepidosauria > Squamata > Colubridae > Arizona > Arizona elegans. The sequence goes on from JAKOOJ010000001.1 coordinate 124,906,248, forward strand.
TTGATGAGGACATACCTCAGGCTATCCAGGTATCTCGTCACCAATCTGTAGTTCCAAAGGAACCAAACATGGCTAATGCAGAGGGAGAACTGCATGGAAAGCTATGTATGTACCCAGCATTGGCACAACGTTCATCTGGCCGGTCATTTCGGTTTCTAAAAACCTTACATTTGATGAACAGACAGTTCTGGTGGCCACACAAGAGGAAGGACATAGAGGAGTATGTGCGTAGCTATGCTGGGTGTAGCATCATGAAAGTCCAGCCTGGGAAACCTCTTGGTGTTTTACAGCCAGTGGCAGATCCGGCCCAACAATAGCAACAGATAGCCATGGACTTCATTGTCGAGTTACCGGAGAGCAAGGGGAGTACTGTCATATGGACAATTATCGATCTGTTCTTGAAGCAAGCACACTTCATTGCCTGCTCCGGCCTACCGTCCGCTAAGAGATTAGCAAAGATGTTCATTGTGCATGTCTACCGACTCCATGGTATTCCCCAAAAGATAATCTCAGATGCGACGGGGGAGGGGTACAGTTCACTGCCAAGTTCTGGCAGAAATTCTTAGAGAAGGTGGGGTTCAAACAGGGCCTAAACTTCACATTCCATCCAGCCACCAACAGGCAGCTGAGCGAGCCAACTTGATGGTGGAGAGGTACCTGCATTGTTACATGAACAATCAGCCCGATTGGGCTGACCCACTCCCTTTTTTGGAGGTGGCATATAACAACGCAGTACACAGCGGTACCCTGTTCTGGGTTGCTACTGGAACAAACCCTAAAGTCCCCAAAACACCACGGAAGACCCAGATGTGCGGGAGTGGATGGCCCAAATACATGTGTGGAAAACTGTCACGGAAGCTCTGTGGCACACAGCCAAAAGGTATTAGTGGCAGGCCGACAACACCCGGAGGCCCCAGACCCCTTTCTACATAGGTCAAAGGGTATCCCTTTTCACCAAATACCTGAACTTACACCTCCCATGTAAAAAATTAGGTCCAAAGTACATAGGGCCTTTCCCCATGGTGATCAACCCCGTTTTGGTGCAACTCCAACTACTTCGTTTGCTGGGGAAAACACATCCTGTCTTCCACTCCGCCCAGTCAATTTAATTTAATTTAATTTAATTTAATTTCCAATTTATATACCGCCCTTCTCCCTGAGGACTCAGGGCGGTGTACAGCCAAGATAAAAAACATAGAATACAAATATTAAAACATTTAAAAATATATATAGATTTGGGCCGAAAGTTAAGAATAACAAACTAATTAAAAAATTTAAAATTTAAAAATTTCTTCTAAGCCAACCCGGCTTGCTGGAAAAGATGGGTTTTCAGGGAACGACGGAAGGCATTGAGGTCATGGATTCTCCTTATCTCCGGGGGCAACTGATTCCAGAGAGTGGGAGCCCCCACAGAGAAGGCCCTCCCCCTGGGGGCCACCAGCCTACATTGTTTGGCTGATGGCACCCTGAGGAGGCCCTCTCTGTGGGAGCGCACGGGTCGATGGGAGGTCGTTGGTAGCAGAAGGCGGTCTCGGAGATAGCTAGGCCCTATGCCATGGAGCGCTTTAAAGGTGATAACCAACACCTTGAAGCGCACCCGGAAGACCACCGGGAGCCAGTGCAGCTCGCGCAGGAGCGGTGTTACATGGGAGCGCCATGTTGCTCCCATCACTACCCGCGCTGCTGCATTCTGGACCAGCTGGAGCCTCCGGGTGCTCTTCAAGGGGAGCCCCATGTAGAGAGCATTGCAGTAGTCAAGGCGAGAGGTGACGAGGGCGTGAGTGACTGTGCACAAGGAATCCCGATCAAGAAAGGGCCGCAACTGGCGAATCAGGCGAACCTGATAAAAGGTCCCTCTGGTAACAGCCGTCAGATGTTCCTCCAAGGACAGCTGCCTATCCAGGAGGACTCCCAGATTGCGCGCCCTCTCCGAGGGGGCCAGAGACTCGCCCCCAATAGTCAGCGATGGAGTCAACTGACTATATCGGGATGCCGGGAGCCACAGCCACTCAGTCTTGGAAGGGTTGAGCTTGAGCCTGTTCCTCCCCATCCAGATCCGCACAGCCTCCAGGCACTGGGACATCACTTCAAGGGCATCGTTGGGGTGGCCTGGGGTGGAGATGTACAGCTGGGTGTCATCAGCGTACTGGTGGTATCTCACCCCAAAGCCATGGATGATCTCGCCCAGCGGCTTCACATAAATGTTGAACAGAAGGGGCGAGAGGACCAATCCCTGCGGCACTCCACAGATGAGAGGCCTCGAGGTCGACCTCTGCCCCCCTGCCAACACAAACTGCGACCGGTCGGAGAGAAAGGAGGAGAACCACCGCAACACAGTGCCTCCCACCCCCAACTCTTCCAGCCGGTGCAGCATGATACCATGGTCGATGGTATCAAAAGCCGCTGAGAGATCTAATAGGACCAGAACAGAGGAATAACCCCTGTCCCGAGCCCTCCAGAGATCATCCACCAACGCGACCAATGCCGTTTCCGTGCTGTGCCCAGACCTGAAACCCGACTGGAACGGATCTAGATAGGATGTTTCCTCCAGGAATTGCGGAAACTGTTGCGCGACCACACTCTCAACAACCTTCGCAATGAAGCGAAGGTTGGAGACAGGACGATAGTTGGCCAATATTGCTGGATCCAGGGACGGCTTCTTGAGGAGAGGCCTCACCACCGCCTCTTTCAGGGCAGCGGGGAAGTGACCCTCACTCAAAGAAGCATTAATGACGCCCTGGAGCCAGCCTCGTGTAACCTCCCGGGAAGCCAGTACCAACCAGGAGGGACACGGGTCCAGTAAACATGTGGCCCCACTAAGTCTCCCCAAAATCCTGTCCACATCATCGGGAGTCACAGCATCAAACTCCTCCCAGATAACATTCTCAAGACTGTTCCTCGTCACCCTGCCCTGATCTACCCAGTCAGAGTCCAGATCCCCCCGGATCTGAGCGATTTTGTCATACAGGTATTGTCCGAAATCCTCCGCCCTGCCTTCTAAGGGATCCTCCCGCACTCCCAGATGGAGCAGGGCGCGGGTCACCCTAAACAGGGCGGCCGGACGATTCCCTGATGACGCAATAGAGGCGGAAAAGTAGTTAGACTTTGCCGTCTTTATCGCCACTAGGTAGGCCTTAATATGCGACCTTACCAGTGTTCGATCAGATTCAGCGAGACTGGCCCTCCAACCGCTCTCCAGGCGTCTTTTCCGGCGCTTCATTTCCCTCAGCTCCTCAGTAAACCAAGGAGCCGCACGGGATCGGCATCGGGTCAGAGGCCGCAAAGGCACAACTCGGTCCAAGGCCCCACCAGCCGCCCGATCCCAGGCGGCTACCAGGTCCTCGGCCGAGTCATGTGCTAGATCCTCAGGAAATGGCCCAAGCTCCGTCTGGAACCTATCAGGATCCATCAGGCGCCTGGGGCGGATCCATCAGGCGCCTGGGGCGGATCCATCTAATTCTTCCCCACTCAGGGGACCAGCCCCTCTGCCACCCTCACCCCTCATGGTGGATGGTGACCGACACTATGAAGTGAAAGAGGTACTGGACGCCCAGTGGCACAGGGGAAGGCTGCAGTACTTTCTCCTGTGGAAGGGATATCCCCTCTCTGAAGCTTCGTGGGTACCCGATAAGTATGTACAAGCCCCCCTGGCTGGTCATCAGGTTTCACCAGAAACATCCTGGGAAAGGGGGGGGGGGCTGCGTCCCAACCACCGTCTACTCACCATGTTCTTTCCATTCCAGATGCCGTCTCCCTGATAGAGGGGGCCACATGTCAGCTCTGGTGTGTCAGCTAGCCCGGAGCTGCCATTCAGCAGGGAGCCACCACCCTGGAGCCTTCCAGCCAGCCACCAACCCAGAACCAGCCCAGACACCACCAAGACGCCGGAAGCTGCCAGCGCCACCACCACCCTGACTCTCACTTCTCTGGCTGACCATGCCGGGAGCAAGCTGCACAGCTGCAGAACAGCTGAGAGGCAGTCGCACAGCAATGACATCACCAGGGAGATGCAGGGAGGCAGCCACCACTCCCCTGGGCCGTTCTGCACCTCCATGGAGGACTGGCCATTCAGATGAGGACCAGTCCTCCCTCAAGGATGTTAGTGGTTGCAGCAGTGATTAGTGATTAAAAGGTGGTGGGGAGCACGGGTGAGTAGCCCTAACAAGATATTCCTTTTGCGATTGTCAGTGTGTGCCAGGAGAGAAGTAAAGCAGGCAGTAACAAACCAGGTTTGTGTTTGGTTGTGATCCTTTCTTTTTCTTTTGGAACCTGACAGCTACAATGTTACTATATAGCAGTTATTTGACTGTGGAAGAGTATTAATCCTTTTAGTTCACATTCATGTGCATATCCAGGATTCCTCAAAGGGGGCAAACAAGTTCCTATGGTGCCATCTGTGGCCTTCTCTCACCATTGATGTCTCCTTGTAGTTGGGGGTTGTATTCAGGCAGATCCAGCACTAGCAGAGGTCCGACCTTCCACAAGAAAACACTGCCACGTTTCCCACTAAAGTGATACCTATTTATCTATTCGCATGTAGTATGCTTTCGAACTGCCAGATGGGCAGACATTGAGGCAAGTGATGGGAGCTCAGGACTCAAACTGCCAGAGCAGAGAATATCTCCAGCATCTTTAAACCACCGAACCGCTGCGTCTGTACCTGTTTGAGAAACCCTGGATTAGAGATTGCAAAGGCAATTGGGAAAGCATGAAACAGAACAAATGCCTTTTTGAGTTATGTAAATCATCAATTTAAGGCAGTAATGAAGGTTGGTTAGGAGTTTCTATTAAAGAAGAATGCCTGTTAAAGTTGAATGAGATGTAACCCTTGTATATTTTTCTTATTTTTTATGAATTTTACATATGCAGACAAAGAAACATACTAGGTATACCCAGATTTCATCTGCTGCATCTGAAATCAAGTAACCTGGGATATGCAGTCAAGGATTGATCTTACCTTTGTTGGCATGATATTCCTAGGCTGCACAACCTGTTAGAAATGAAGATAAAAATATAATTGTTTGAACAGGAATTATGATCTTGTTGCATAACGATATTTTGACAGGGTGGAGCGTTGTATTTTGCTTCCATTCAATTTTGTTCTAATGTAAACCATTATCTTGACTGCTAGCTAGGGAGAATGTTCTTCCTACCGAGATAAGGAGGGAGTACAGGCAAAGTGATTATGGGTAGAAAGGGTAGGGAATTGTCATAATTTTATTTATAAGATTTGTTAAAGCTATCTAACTCCAGGACAACTACAGGCAGCTTTCAACATGTTCAATACCTAAGTTAAAAAAACAACAACTAAAACACTGTGGCTTCCCTGACTGAAACAGCATTCCCAACACTGAAAAAAAGATTTGAGGGGGGCTCACAGACACCTTAACCCCAGGCCTGGGAACATACCAGATCTTAATTACTATCCTACACAATGCTGTTGCTTGGAAACTGTACTCTGGATACAAGCCAGCTAAACATTAGTGTAATTCTATTTTTTAAAAAAGCAGGAGTCCCTTTTCCAACTAGCACATTTTATTAAAAAGCATAAGCTTTCCTGAGCTGTAATTCACCTCATCAGGTATGGAAAGTGGCTAAACTGATGGAGGATTACTAAACTGATGGCCTACACCAGGTATTGCTGAACAGAAAAAGCTTATAAAACTAAGGAACTCCAAGACTGACAGCTAGAACCAGATAAAACTGGTTGGGCGATTAGCCTGGTGAACTATTGTTGCTTTATCACAAAAGGTCCCTAAAAACACATCTACTTTGCGATTATAAATTATTATAACTGCATTCCCATTCATACATTATGTGATAGACAAAATGACATACATATGTATCAAATTCTGACAAAGCATTTTCCTTTGTTTGAACATTGTATAAAAGTTTAACACTTGGATGCATGCTATTTTATTGCTGCAGTTAATAAACAAATTGGGTTGGATTTCTCTCTTTCTGCCTGTCATTTGGAGCTTCCCACACCGGATCCTCATGGCTACCCTATACCAAATCAAAAATCAAGTTTATTAGTCAAAAGACCAGACCAGAACAAATTAAAAAACACTCAAGGAACATCCAGTTGATTGGATACCTTATACCAGTTTTCTGACCAACCAAACTAAAGTTGTCAAAGCAGAAGAGCTTTAACCATAGAAACCTGGTGGCAGAGTGGTTTATAACACAGTTCCTGTAGCCAGACTCTGCCCACAGCCAGGAGTTTGATTCTGACATGGCTCAAGGTTGATTCAGCCTTCCATCCTTCCAAGGTCGGTACAATGAGAACCGAGATTGTTGGGGGCAATATGCTGACTCTGTAAACCACACAGAGAGTATTGTAAAGCACTGTGAATTGGTATGTAAGTGCTATTGTTATTTTCCATTTGTAAGAAAATTTTACTCTGGTTTCTTCCTGTGGCAAAAGGAGGCATAATACCCTGTTTCCCTGAAAATAAGATATCCCGATAATAAGCCCAATTGGGCTTTTGAGCGCATGCGCTAAAATAAGCCTCCCCCTGAAAATAAGCCCTCCCCAAAAATATTTAAACGCAGAACTGGAAATCAGCTACAATGGCAAGAGGAGCCCCATCTTGCTCCACACGCCCCAAAATAAGACCTCCCTGAAAATAAGGCCAAGCACTTATTTCGGGGTTTAAAAAAATATAAGATAGGGTCTTATTTTCAGGGAAACACGCTATACTCTTAAATTCCGTCTCTCCCATAGCAGTCCCCCAAGCCTCTCCCCCTCCCACACACATACTGATGCAGAGAAACATTCTGGGAACGTTGAAGTTTTAATTTTAGAATTAACCGGCAAAAATAATCTCTTCCTTTTCTGTTATTATAATTGTCCAGAGTAGGCCTATTTAGGAAGACTCTGAGTTGAATTCATTGTTTTAAAGGCATCAAGAGAAGTAAATTATGCTTGCATGTCTCTCTGAGTAACCATACTTAGGCCTGGATACATAAGATGGGTGCCTGGTGAATCTTAGCTAACCATGTCTTTCTAACTAGGTTTGTTTTTCACCAATTATTGCAACCAGAATAAAAGTGGGCTGACATTGGACATCCCCCCCCCACTTTAGAAGAAAAAAACAGGGTACAAATAGCAGTATTACATTTCAGATGTTCAATGGTTTATCCCTATTTAAATTCACAAGGTCCTTTCAAAAGGTCAGGCTTGAAAACATTTATCTGCTCTGATTTGTGTTGCTTAAGGCTGACGAAAAGGTACTTTGCATTTCCTTATGAAAAGATCACGTGCTGGTTTATGGACTTATGACCTAAACTTTGAGACCGCAGATCTGCATGTTCATTTGAAACTGCGTTCCCAAAATAACAGCTCAACCTGTACAATTATTTTAAAACCCCAAATACAAATTGTTAAAGACATCTCAGAAGTGCCTGAGGCTCTTTTCTCCAAAAGAGCCTTTTAAAGGCTGCCCAGAATATCTCATGGTTTTAGTTGTTGTTGTATTTTCATTTGTCCTGAAGAATGCTCCAGTTTCGTCCTTTAATTTTTGGTATATCTGGTTCCCAAAAGTTTTTAAACAAAACAGATGAAAACATTTTCAGTTTTACCTTTGTATCCACTAAAATGCTAATTATCTGAATAAGGTAGCACATTATGCTGATTACAAATTAGATGTACAAACATAGTGGAATTGTTTCCAGGATCTGGGTTAACACCTACTAGCCTTAAGCCATACATGGATTGCTTATGGCATTACATTCAGTTTCAACATTCACGAATGAAGCGGAATATACCTGTCCCAGAATAATGTCGCAGGATTCAATCTGGGTCAATCACTGGGATCAGAGGTTTTGTCTTCTGAGCTTTCAGACTCATGCTGCAGCCCACCTTCAGGGAACTTTTCCCTAGGCTAGAGAGAAGATGGGCTCCAGCACGAGTCCGAAAGCTCAGAAGACAAAACCTCTGGTCCTGGTGACCAATGCCTTTGGCCACTTTAAAAACATGGTATGCAGGCAAAGGTTCATTCTACGCCTCCCCCCCCTTTTTTTTCTTTTACCAGTATCTGATATTTAGAAGGATTCTATGTTAACTAAAAGTGGTTAAGGTCAGTTATGTATGTCAAATTATAACCAGTGTCTAAGGATATTATTTATTCTTCAACACAAAAGGAATCCATGTTTGAAGTATTTATTTGGAATATATTTATATTGTTTTATAAATGCAAGGGTTCCAAGTGGAATTCTAACCTAAAGTGTAGGACAACATGCCATAATTTTTTTTTTAGAAAATGCTATCACAGCTAAAACTAGCCTTGAAGGTTTCCCTGTCCAGTCCTGTCCAACTTTTAGTAAGTGGCGCTCATTTCCGTTTCTTGGCCAAGGAAGGCAATGTTGTCCAAAGAGTTTCTGTGGTCACGTGGCCAGCATGGTGCATAGAATGCTGTTACCTTTTCACCAAAGTGGTACCTATTAATCTATTTGCATTTGCATGCTTTCCAACTGCTAGGTGAACAGGCACCAAGGCAGAAACAGGAGCTCACCCTCCACTGGGGGTCTCCAACTGGACTGGGCACTCAGCTTTCCAGTTGACAAGCTCAAATACAAAAAAGCAACTTGCAAAAAAAGCAGCAGAGACACATTACTAGTGTAAGTATGAGGAAGAGTAAGGATTATGCCCAGTGGTGGGTTTCAAATTTTTTTATTACAGGTTCTGTGGGTGTGGCTTGGTGGGCGTGGCATGGCTTGGTGAGTGTGGCAGGGGAAGGATACTGCAAAATCCCCATTCCCTCCCCAATCCAGGGGAAGGTTAGGCAAGATCCCCATTTCCTCCAGATCAGCTGGTACTTGGGAGGCAGATAATAGATGGGGGTGGGCCAGTCAGCATTTTTACTACTCAAAAATTTCCGCTATTGGTTCTCTAGAACTGGTCAGAACCTGCTGAAACCCACCTCTGATTATGCCCTCCAGAAACCCACTTGGTTGCTGGCTGGGATCCCAAAAGGGACCCCCGGATTCCTTTCCTGCCAGATCACCTGTGTGCACTTCCCAAGTCTGCAGATATAAGGGGATATAAAGTCGCTTCTAAAAGGATTTTACTCCGGTTGGACAGTAGGTGGGGAATACACAGTTCATCTTGCAAACAGAGACGCCATCCGAGTCCCCTGATGAATCACTTGATCCAGAAGGAAGAGGTAGCCCCCTTAGCACTATCGGCGGAAAGGCAAAAAGTTCAGCAGCCCCTCCAACTTTTCGTTACTTCCCTCCTCCCCTTGCTAAAGGAAAGACAAGAATGGAGGGAAAACAAAAGCGAGTTGTCCATGAATGAACCCAGTGTAGAACCTCACAGGAAAAAGCCCGATTTGAAAAGCATCCTCGCCGCCCCTCCCCCACCCCGCCTTTTTCTTTAGCAAAGCCAAACTCCCAAATAAAATGGCACAACGCGCAGCGCCTCGCGCTCGCCCCTCGGAAACGAATCTGCGTCTTCTGAGGGGCGACTGTGCGGAGGCCCCGGGTTGTTTCTTGATGGATCACTTTTCTTTGGCAGGAGAGTTGTTTACTGGCTGCAAATGTCACAGCGTTGAAACGGCCTCCCCCCACCTCCCCGCTTCAGGAAACCAGCTTCTGGCTCGAGCAGGGCGGCTGAGTGACTCGCAGCGGCAGTCTCTCTCCCTCTCTCGGCGCTAACACGTGTGTGGGAAAGGGAGGAGCGGGAAGCGCTCGCTTTCTTCCCCCCAGCTTTCACCACCACCACCCGCCCCGTTACAGCAACTTGCTCCTTTGCAGGCCGGTTAGCGGACAGGCGCCTGGAGGAAGCAGGCTGGGGGGAGGAGGGCGGAAAGAAGAGGAATAAGGGAGACCGCCAAGAGCCCCCAACTTTGCTCCCCCTTCCTCTGTTATTCATCCGCGAGCTGCTGCAGGGCTCGCGCCGTGAGGCCGGGTTTCCTAAAAAAAAATTTAAAAAAAAATGCATCACCGAGGCTAGCTAGAAGCTGCCGGGCTGGCAAGAAGCAAGCAAGGTAAGCGAGCAAGTCGCTCCGACTGGGCTCCTCCACCTGCAGCCCGGGGAGGCAGGCGAGCGCTTTTTAAGGCACGCCATGCAAAAGAAGCTTTGCGTAGTAGGCCGACAGCCGGGTGACTTCCCGGAATGGTCCTCGCGTTGCGGCGGCAGGGGCGGCCGCAGCGGGGCCTACTGAGCGCGGGAGTTTTCATCTGAGATTCTCCGCCTCGGCTGGGCCTCGGTGGATAAAAGCCTGTTGATTTTCGGTGGGGACAAGGACCCCAGACCGGCTCGCCCCCCCTTTTTCCCCCCCGCTTGCTTGTCCGAGGGGGAGCCGCGCGATCCTGCATCTTCTTCCGCTTTGCTGAGCCCGTGGGCGGCTGCAGCCTGGAGGGAAAGGTGCCGGTCGCTGGGAGATGCTGACTCCTCCTTCCCTCCCCCCCCCCCCGCCGCCTTCTCTCTCTTTCCCTTCTCGGTCGGGCGGGAACAGGCGGTACAGTGGAGCCGGCGCCCGGATCGGAGGAACGGGGTCCCGGAGGAGGCATCGCGAGGGTCGGTCTGGTTGCGTCCTTTCTGGCTTCCCCCAATTTCTTCTCGCGCCTGCTTGCGGGTTTGATGATGGCTGGGATCGGGGCACGGTGGGGCAGGAGAGAGAGGGGAGGTGGGTGGCACAGGTGGTCTCCCCACCGCCGGGGTTCAAACCTGAAGCCTGTTGCGAATGGTCAGAGCTTATGCGATTACAGGCTCCGATCCTGGGCAGAAGTGCCCTGCTTTCACTTTTTGTCACCGCAGAGACCTCATTTGCAGGCCAAAAATTCTGGCTGAGCTGTTAAGAAATGTATAAGGTTTTATTTGTAGTAACCAACCCCCCCCCAAAAAAAAACCAAAAAAAAAAAAAAACCCCGAGGACATCCATATACTATGCTTTTACTTCCAGGGAATGATGATGGTAGTCATTAGTTGCATTCTGAGCTTACTTTTGGTGGTTGTTTTTACTTCCAAGGATAAGCCTGGGGACTTGTGTGATGTAATAACAGGACTCAAAAGGATCACTCACCTCTATCTCCTCTAGCCTAACCAGCATCATATATAATATTGGGTTTGGCCTTATCATCTGCAAGCAGAAGGGTGAGGTCATGCCTTTCATTTGAGAAAGAAATAGTTCATTTGATAACAAATTACAAAAAGGTTTAATTCCTGCTTTTTTAAAAAAAAGGCTTTTGAAGCTTTTAGTCTTTTTCTCTCCTCAATTGCAGTTTCTGAGTGCTTTTTGTGGTTGCCAGTTTCTATATGCTAAATACACAGTGGTTCTGTTACCACTGTTGACTTATTATTGTAGAGGACACTTGGTTAGGGTTATTAGAAGTAAATGAACAGATGGCAGGCCCCACCATTAGTCAGAGGGAAGTGGTCAGTTCAGTACAGCAGATGCTTGACGAGAGAGAAATGGAAAGGGTAAGAAGTTGAGAATAGACCTTTCAATCTGTCCTGAGTCAGTGTTAAATTGGAAGCATGTAACTGACAAGAGTAATTGGTAGCCTTGGTAGTACAGGAGTACCAAGGAGTACCAAGGAGCCTTGGTAGTTTAATGCACCCTGTTATTAACACAGCTGCCTGCAATTTCTGCAGGTTTGAATCTTACCAGGCTCAAGGTTGACTCAGCCTTCCATCCTTTCTAAGGTAGGTTAAATGAGGACCCAGTTTGTGGGGGCAATAAGCTGACTTTGTATAAATATACAAAAGTATGAAGGCTATTGCTTAACGCATTGTAAGCCGCCCTGAGTCTCCGGAGAAGGGCGGCATATAAATCAAATAAAAAAAAAAAGAGTTATGACTACAACCTAATTTAAATTAGGAAAGATTTCTGAATCCAGTTTTTCTAAGAAAAAAAGGATGAAGCAAAATTTTCCTTCTTAATTATTATCCCACCATTTTTATATATAATTCAAAAGGGGGTATGCATACCTAATATTCCCGCGTATTTTCCCCATAACAACCACATGTGAGGTGGAAAGAGGGATGAAAAAAGCTGATACATATTTGTGATTTCTGTTTGCGAGAATTTGGAATTTGGAATTTTTATTTCAAAAGATCTAAGTCAAAAAGGATAATGAAAAAACCCAGTGGCAAATTACTTCGATACCTTTGCCAAAATAATATAGAAGTAGACTTTCAACAAGTCTTTGAAGTAATTTTTTTTTACTTCTGATAGGTCTCTGACAGAAACTATTTTTATTGCTTCTTAGCATGATTGGAAGATCTTATAATTCAAGATAAGACCACTTACATATTTCTTAGGTGAACAACTGTTGAAGATTTGGCTGCTGAACAAGGAAGTAAAATATCTTGGGTTAACTATTACAATGAATGTGTAGATGATATCTTGATAAATTAACACTTACTTCTTTGGTATTAGGTAATTCAAGGGAGTTTCGAGTCAAGAAGCCCAGCCCATGAGTGTTTTCATAACAGGAAAGACAAATGTTTTTTAAATGACAACAAGGATCAAAGATAATTCACTTTTTTCTGTCCCATTTTGTTTTAAAGTTTGCCTTTTTTTGGGAAGATTCTAAGGTGAAGTTTATTTTGCTTGTTTGATACCTGAAAAATTACAAGTTTTATGTACCCATTGCAGTCCTAGATTTTGGAATCTCATTTCAGGTTCCTAGTTTATTTTTTATAACACCTTATTTTAATAATAAAATTAAACTCTGCATAATAAGAATGGTCTCATTCTCTAATTATTTTCCAAAATTTATTTGAATTTTTATTCCTAGGAGTCAGACTAAGATCAGAATATAAAATTTTAAATATTATTTAAAAATTGAAGACGTGCAGATGAAAATCCACTGACATTATACATTATTTCTGCCCTTATCACTCTTCTGCTGGTTACATGCTGAAAATCATATATTTTTTAAAGAAAGCCAGTATTTCTTAGGTATAAAAAGTTTTCACTAGTACGGTATAATTCTACAAGTGTGAGCACCCATCAAGAAAATATACCTACTTATAAATGTTTTTATTGTTGAGGTCACTACATTGATCTGGAACAACTTCACCCAATTTACCATCATGTGGATATTTTGTGTTATATTCCTATGTTTCCTAGCTAGTATGGACAGTGAGTATGATGGATTAGGACAGTGATGGCTAACCTTTTTGCCGTTGCGTGTCAAGAGTGCCTGGGGGGGTGTCGCATACGCACGTGCCCACACCCATAATTCAATGCACGTTTCCCCCGCTTTTGGCACACGATGGCACGGTGGGCCTGGTAGTCCTGTTTTTCGCCCTCCCCAGGCTCCAGAGGCTTTCTTGGAGTCTGGGGAGGGTGAAAAGGGCCTTCCCCACTTCCCGGGAGACCCTCCAGAGGCCGGAAGCAGCCCGTTTCCCAACTTCCAGTGGGCCTGGAAAGCCTGAAAATCAGCTGGCCGGCGCATGCATGCATGCTGGAGCTAAGCTAGGGCAACGTTCACATGCCCACAATATGGTTCCGCATGCCACCTGTATTACATGTGCCATAGGTTTGCCATCACAGGATTAGGATATTCATGCCTGTCTAGGATCCAAGACTTGTCCTTGCTGGAAAACTGAAGTTGCTTCCCAAATGGAATGATGGGCTGCTGACGGAAGAGTTGCTGTATTTTCTGTCACCATGGTAATAATAACTGAGGTCAGTAATGCAAAGGAATTATATTACCATGACAAATCAGCTTGCTTCCTGGGCCAGCTCCAATAGGATATCCCAGGGGAGGCAAAGTTGTGGGATTGACAACTCACCTGTAATTATCTAAAGACAGAAATGCCAAGTGCTGAATTCTCGGCCCCTGTTATGGTGAGAAAGCAGTAACATGTATATATAGAGACAGAGGTAGGGAGTAGGCCTCCTTTGTGGTAAGACCAGAGAGCCGGAGAATCCATGGTTGAGACCTTCAACCCTGAGGTTTCGATAATATACAGATATGCTGCTCTTTGAAAATAGAATCAGGTGATCAATTACTGAAGAGTAGCTTTTAAACATTTTACTTTATAGGAATTCAAAATATTTGGAGAACTAGTTATTTTAATGAGAGCTAGTTTTGTGTACTGTAGTAGTTAATGAGGCCCACCAGCAGAGCTGGCAGCAGATTCAGACAGGAGGTTGGGGAGGAACATGGGTCAGTCCTGGAGTCTGGGGAAGGCTCTGATGAGGGCTCTGTGTCGGAGGCAGAGAGGGGGACAGGGCCATATGCCAGTTATCAGCTGCCTTTGGAGGCAGACATCAGTGAGGCAGATGAACAACTGGAGGCTGTTCCCAGTGTATGCATGCACAGAGTTGCCAGATGAAGGGAACAGCTAAAGAACAAGGGTTGACTTGGGAGTAAAGCCACAGGTGGATGATGAATGGCCCCTCCCAGAGGGCATAAAAGAGGAGAGAAAAGGGAGTGGAGTTTGCAGGAGACAATTAGTTTGGTTAATTGGTTCATGACTCTCAGAGATTTCTTGAAGATATCGGCCTGGCAGCTCTCCAAGCCAGATAAAGTCTGTAAGATTGTAAATTCTCCCTTGAAAGACTGCTGGATGTAAATGAGAAGAATTCACAGTAACTTAATAAAAAGGGGTTTTTGTTGGGACAAGGAGTCTGCTTCATGATCCTGGGAAGCCTAGGTCAGAACAGTTAAGACACCAGGCTAGAAAATAGGAGACCGTGAATTCTAGTCCTACCTAAGGCATAAAGCTAGCTGGGTGATCTTGGGCCAGTTACCCTCTCTCAGCCCTAGCAAGGAGGCAATAGCAAATCACTTCCAAGAAACATTGCCAAGAAAACTGCATGGACTTGTCCAAACAGTCACCAGGAATCAACACTGACTCAAAGACTAACCAAAAAGTTATTCTTACAAAGAAGTTCAAAATCATACTCATAGTCTTTTGGAAGCCACGTGAAGCAGGGGAGTGGGAGAATATTCACTTTATGGGTGACCAGATATTTGTGCAATCAAAGTTAGCACTAACAAATATGGCTGCTGTATCACTGTTTATTTCAATGTTTGATTCGTAATGAATGTCTTATAATTCTTATTATCCAGAATTAGAGAAAAGGCATGTCCATGACAGTGTTTCATAACAGTAAATGTTTTCAAATGTTTAGAACTAAATCTACCCATATACTGTTATAGAATCGTGTCTTATGATATTCCTTAAGCAGAAAGTTTAAAGTTACATCAGACATATTAATTACCTAGCAGCTGCCTGCCTCCTTGTGCCCTTTCTCTCTTTAAACCTTCCCTTTGGCCTGTTGAGTTTTTTTTGTCACGCACCCCTGTTCCTTAGGGAACATGGCAGAATAATATGAGAGCGTTATTTGCTAAGGTTTGGATTGTGAAATATTGCACTATTCATTGTCTTCTGTCAGTCTTAATGCAGTTGTTCTTGGGAGGGTTGCAAAAACCAACGAAGTAAATATTCCGCAGTAATGCAACATAACTGAGTATTGATAATTAGGATCTGTGGTTTCGTAGTGTTATTGTATGAGTCACTTGCTATGAATGATCAGTGCAAGTAACCGTAAGATAGTTGTCTTTCTGTGGATATCTGTGAGCAGATTGCTTCTGCATTTAATATATGTTACCAATGTTTTTGCTTCAGGAGACTCCATACTTTTCTATGGTATCTATGTTGTTAGATTTTCTTTAAGTTCTGCTGGCTTTTCTACTCAATACCATATGTGGGGGAGGGGGAGGAATGGAGGGGAGAGAGAGAGAGAGAGAGGGAGAGAGAGAGAGAGAGAGAGAGAGAGAGAGAGAGAGAGAGAGTATTGGAGTGCTTATAAACATCAGGAAATACAATCAGTATAATTCAAACTATAGTAAAATAAATAAAATAGTACAATAATTATGATTAAATTATGATTACAATATTTTTTGAAGTATAGGACACACCTTTTCCCCCTAAAAGGGGGTGAAAATTTAGTTGCGTCTTATACACCAAATGTAGCCCTGCCCACCCACTGGCCCCCACCCTTTGGCCTCTGCCTCCCAGCAATTTACCTCTTCTTGCAAGCAGCAAGAAGAAACAGCTTGCTTCAGCACAGCCTAATTAGCACAAGTTGATTGGATCTGCCTCCCAACTCTCAGCTGTTTTGCTCTCAGCTGTTTTTCGTGGCCCTCTGCTACTTGCTGCAAGGAGGTAAATTGCTGGGAGCAGATTTTTTTTTTCTTGTGCTAACCAAGCTATGCTGAAAACGAAAATGAAAGTAAAGCAGACTATTAGCTGTTTGCTGCAATGAGGCAAAATTGCTGGGAGGCAGAGGCAGATTTCTTTTTCTTGTTTTCCTCACCAAAAAAGGTAGGTGTGTCTTATAGTCCGGAGTGTCTTATACTCCAGAAAATACGGTAACTTCATCAGAGGCATTGTTATGTCTTTTTAGTAGGTTAAGAGACCTTCAGTGTATTGAGTAATATGTGTGACACATCCAGAAACATCTGTGGAAGATGGTCAAGGAGGACAAATCACAAAAGGAGTGTTGTGCTGACATGGTGTGAAGTTTACGCTTTTTGTATATGTATCATAACATTGTGTGCATGTATGAAAAGGATAGAGCTTGTCTAATGGTGCAATGAATTTTTTTGGGGATGTTAGAGAAGATATTTGCAGGCACATCCTATGCTTTATCCTATTAGGTGTATGGCAATTTAAGAGCTGTACCACCCATAAATCTATGGCAGTCTCCTGAGAGAAGTCCTCATCCTCGTCCTGCCCCTCCCCCCCATTAATCAATTAAAAGCTAAAACAAATTTATTTTCTTTCTTTCAAAAGCTAATATGGTGATGCAGTTGGATATTGTATTTGGGAACAGCTATAAAACCCTACCAGTTGCCCATTATATTCTTGAATGACTTTTATCAGAGCATCTTCAATAATATCTTAACAGTGGTATAAGAGGTTGTGATTAAGTAAACTTGTATTTGTATTGCCTTTGCATTCCTGATGCTCAGTTCTTTTATTTTTGGAACATCTAATGTATTTGTGCAAAGAGCATATATTTACTTAGCTTTGGTGGTAGAGTCTCAGCGAGCCCTGCTCCCCAGCTTCTCATTTTTGTCTCTTCATGTGATTTCATACTTTCCAAATTTATATGTAGGGGAGCAGGTTATTTTTATTTATATGGTTGGTTTCTCTCATAATGCTAAACCATAACATACTTAGTGTTATGGCTTAATATTACTGAGCAAAATCAGGAGTTATAGTTAATAGACTATTAACTATTATAACTATTAGTTATAGTTAATTTATAGCTTGGCATGTTACACAGATCCAGCTTATTATAGTTTGTTTAATTTAACCATGATGAAGCAAGCCATACTTAGTCCAACATGAGACTTATGTAGAAGTCTTAAATGTAGAGCTTAACAGCTCTAGAGCTCTATGGCAGGAGTCTCTAACCGTGGCAACTTTAAGACTTGTGGACTTCAACTTCCAGAATTCTTCAGTCAGCTTCACTGGCTGAAGAATTCTGGGAGTTGAAGTCCACAAGTCTTAAAGTTGCCAAGGTTAGAGACCCCTGATCTAGGGAATATGTAGAGTTGACTGCTATATATTCTCTAGATCTAAACTTCTGAATAACTGTGGGTGGATTAGTGGGATTAGAAGGTACCAAAATCTTCATCATAGAAAGGGTGAACGAGTTTGGGATAAAACAATTCTATCGCTTGGTTTATTTATTTGGAAGTAAGTCCCAACAGATTTTGGCAAGTTTATTTTCAAGGATAAGCATACACCAATTTATAGCCTATCTTGCAGTCTTTAATGTGCAACTCAATATGACATATAATAATAAATCCTTTGCTATATTGATGTTTTGTTTTATATTGATATATAACCTTTTAATTATAAAAATAATACTTGCTGGAGTCATTGTGGATATAGATCCCTGGTATATCTTCATCCAGGGTAGAGTAAGCAATTTAATGCTTTCACGCTTTCTATTTTAGGGTGCAGTGAAACCAGAGAATTGCTTACCGTTCACTGTTGTGCTTATGCTAGCGTTGTGACCATGTGGTAAGAGCTAACCCTATAAATGAGATCCCAGATCTCTGAATGCTTTGCATTTGACCACATGGCTTAAGTTAGTATGGGATGCTTACAAGAAGCAATACCTAGCAGATAAAGCTGTAGTATTTTAAAATGGGATATAGACATCAAAGGAAAGATGGAAGTAGCCATTCAATACTGCTGTGATTCTCAGCATCCTACACCAATAATTGTGATAGCTGGGGCTGCTGGTGATGCAGTTAAACAATAACTGGGCATTTGCGGATTATTATACATTCATATTCTTTATTATTTAAAGCTGACAATGTATTACCAGAAGCAATCTATACATAATCTACATGCTTACATAGAAGCTCATGGTTTGTGGGCAACATCTGTTTATTAATGTAGTGGTTTTGGTATCAGCAGTAATCAATAACCAGGTAAGAAATGCTTAATGTTTAATGAATAATTGTGAATAGCTCAAAAGCATGCATATGTGTCACAACAACTAATGGTTAAAACAAGATTAATATAAAATTTCACTTTCATTTCCTTATTCTTTGATCAGAATCGAAACTACATCAAGCTTTTTTTTAAAACGAAGTTAAAAAGAAACATGCCCAGAAATGGTACTTAGCTTATGATAGACTTGACTGTTGTTTTTAAGTGTGTGTGTGTGTGTGTGTGTGTGTGTGTGTGTGTAAGGGAGGGAGAGAGGGAGAGATCATTATTAGAAGTGCAAAGTCATTGATTTCCTCCTCTATGAGTTTCAGAATTTTTATTTCACTATATATTTTGTCTTTAGAATTGAACTCTTGATAGAATAATTTTTCTAGTGCAATATTTTGTCTTTTGCAAAGTGCTACTTCCGTTGCAAGCAGAAGCTTTTGTGTGTGTTTAGAGATGCAATGAATATCTAATTAGTGCAGTTCCGTTAAAAATACTTGATTTTGGATACTACACTTAATTGTATAAAGCCGTATCAGATGTCTTAAAGCCTCGCTTCCCCAATACTCATAGTATATAATCTTAAATGAAAACATTTAGATGGCTGTGATGATTTAAACACTGGCTTGGTTTGCACATTTTATTAGAAAAAAATATGGCTGCTTATATGATAGAAAATAGCTCTAGGTGACTAACAATCATTTAGCAAAAGTTATTGAATAAGTCATGTTTGGCTGGTTCACATACAGTGCTGAGTCAAATTGGGATTTGAGTCACTGGTCTTAGATACACCCAAAACACTATGCTATAAAATAAAAGAACCACAGAAGCCTGATTTATCCATCATGATAAATCCAAATCAAACCACTTTTTGGGGTAGCAAAATATGCGAACCAGGCCTCTGTATTAAAGACTATAGACAAAGTTTTAGGATTGATAAGTTATTTATAACTTACTGTTAATAGCCTATTCAACTCTTTTTACAAGATATTATTTTAATGCCATTCAATAAAGCTGTGCTGGTTTTTATATTGCTAAAATTTGGGATTGAGCCCAAGAAGTCTCATGTGCTTAATATCCGTCTCCTACTTAATATCTTTTAGTGCCTGAAAAATTTTATGAATGGTACTGCATTGGAATTTATATTCCACTTTTTTTGAAGGAACTCAGAGTACCAAATGACCATCCCATTCTAAAAAAAAAGTACTTTATGCTGCTGACTAAAGCAGGACTGCTCTTACTAAAGGTAGCCCTCTACTTATGACCACAGTTGAGCCCAAAATTTATGTTGCTAAGTGAGACATTTGTTAAATGAGTTTTATTCCATTTTACGACTTTTCTTGCCACAGTTATTAAGTGAACCGTTTTAAGTTAGAAATGTGGTTGTTAAGTGAATCTGGCTTCCCTACTGGCTTTGCTTTTCTGAAGGTTGCAAAAGGTGATCACATGACTATGGGAGATGCTGCAATGGTAATAAGTGAAAAATGGTCATGTCACTTTTCAGTGCTGTTGTAAATTTGAACTGTACTAAATGAACTATTGTAAGTTGAGGATTAACTGTACTGGAAAGTTTATGTGGATTAAGGAGGAATTGTTTTACTATTACTGTACACAAGAACTAGAAGACTTTACTTTTTACTGTTTCGATATTGCAGTACAGGTAGCCCTCAATTTATGACCACAATTGAGCCCAGGTAAGACGGTTAAGTGACTTGTGCCTCATTTTATGACCTTACTTGCCACAGTTGTTAAGTGAATCATTGCAGTTTTTAAGTTAATAACACAGCTCTTAAGTGAATTTGGTTTCACTTAGATTGAATTTACTTGTGATGAACCATGGATTTACCAACTACAACAATTAACTTCATCCCCCAAAAAGACAGAACAGGAAAGAAGTTACCACAGTGTGGTTAAATCTGAGCCAGTGATTAAATGACCAATGAGCTGCCACTGAACAGTCAGCTTTGGAGGGTCACAGAATAGAAAAATAGAATATTCTTGATTGGCCAAATGTGATTGGACACACAAGGAATTTGTTTTTGGCGCATAAGCTGTAAGTGTACATACAAGCAACAAAATGATAAATCATATAGGATACAACCAACGAAGTGATAGTCATAAGATACCAACCGGAGTAGGTAATAGGAAAGATGAGAAGGATAATCATAATACAGCCCTACTACATGGTTAGATATCCTTAGGGATAAGATGGTGCTGTTGGAATTAGTTGTTAGCAGAGTGATGGCATGGGGTGGGGGGGAACTGTCTTTGTGTCTAGTTGTTTTGGTATGCAATGCCCTATAGCGGTGTCCTGGGGGGAGAAGTTTAAACGGTTTATGACTAGGATCTGAGAGGTCTGTAGATAATATTTTCTCAGCCCTTTTTTGGCTCATGCAGCATACCAATTTGTACAAAGCTAATTTAAATCTGAATGAATTGTTTCACCTTAAAGAAAACTAGCTTTCTCTAAGTGCCCTCAGATTATTACATTTCATGAGGCTTTTGCTGGGGTGGAGGGAGGTATATTGACATTCAGTACTATAACCACTTAACATTAATCTTATATGCTCCCATTATTCCTATGTGCTCATTTCTGCTTTTCTCGCTCTCCAAGAACAGTATCCCTGGATTAGAGAACCATGGAATGTAAAGAACAGCATTCAGTGCTGTATTAGAACCAAAAAAACAACAACAACCCAACAACCCCCAACTCATAATGAAACAATCTGTAATACACTGTATAAAGTTAGGACCATTGTTTTGCAATTAATATTCTACCTATCGTAATTCATTAAGCATCACTTGCTTGTATCTCATCAAGGAGGAAGAAAAATCTAGGTAAAAAAATCTCAGTCTGTTCCTTTTCTTTTAGAGTCAGATGTCAAGCTGCTTCCCTCCCTGGTGTCTAAACACAATTTCGTTTTAATTAAAAAGGGGAAAAGCCAATTGCTTGCCTTGTGCCCTTGGTTGATAGAAAGGTAGAAGACAACTTGGGCTCTCTGTGAATAATTGAGCTTCCAGAAAATATCACGCAACGTTGACTTGTAGGGTAAAAAAGAATTTCTGCATATCTTTTTAACCATTGGCTCTAGTGATCATCACATTTTCCCCCATAAAATCATGCATTTCTATTTTTTTTTTAACAAAAGTATTTTGGACAATCTCGGACAGCATGCACCATTCTTTTATCTTTGAGAAAGGAAGCTTAAAATAGCCCAGTAGTGGCCACTGCTTTTCTTGTTGTTATGACCACAAAGGAGTTATGCTAGGTTCATATATTGTGGTATGCGATCATTTATTCGAGTGGAGTTTGTTAAACACATCACAATGGTTTGAGCTTACGCAAAAGAATAAGGCCAAATCAAGGAGATTTAGAACCTAGTCTTTGCACCATTTTCTAAAAAAATAGCTTAATGTCTGAAGGATGATTGATTTCTGTAGTTGAGTGTATTTCCATTGTATATACTAGGAATGTAGTTCTAACTTCTCTGATACTGAGAATGATTTTATTTATGTGGCACATTAGGTAGTGTTAAGCATGATTAAAACATTCTTCCTGTGAACAATTTTCATCAGTATCCCAGCAACATTTTCAGTGGCTGGTTGAGAAGCACTTCCTGATTTTTTTTGACCCAATTTGGATCAAAGGCACTGCATGTAGCCAGGGGAAGCTAATTCTTCTCCCAACCTCTTTATTTTCAAAAACACATACCTGCAGGGGGTAATAAATAAAGTGGAATCAATTATTAGTCTGAATTTGATTTGGATAATGACATCTTTTGAAAAAATGAAGTCCAGACAGTTTTAAGTATTATAGGAAGCAAAAGCATAATAAGGGCTTGCATTTTGTGTAAACACAATTGGTTTTGAAATGTGGCCTAGTTAGCTACTAATGTAAGATTTCATTGTGCATTTGTATTAATGTTTCACAGCCACAGTATTTTAAAACAGTATGTGTTAAAATGTATTCATAATTGTGAATAAATAATGTTCAGAGCCTGCTGTTTCTAAGTAGATGCTTGTTTATTATGTGAATCTAGTGCAGAATATCAAATTTTAGATATTAATAGCAATTTTATCTATTAATCTTATTTATCTTTTAATTGCTAAAAAATAACTCCAATTTTAAAATTACACCTAGAATCTAACACTGTTGTTGAATATTATGATTAGGATATACCAGTAATTCACAGTATCTTTGCATTTTTAAATACTATTATTTATTTTAGTACAGTTACGGCTTTTACTAGTAAAGAAGTCTAAATTTGAGTTCCATCTATGGCTCATGAACAGAATAGTAAGTGATAAGAGAATCACAATCCAGCAGTTGGTTTATGCTGTTGATCAATAGTAACAGCAAATGCAGTCTAGCCCTCTATAAATACTTCCTGTTTCTGTAACATTTATTGTGTAAATTGTTGTCATGTTCTGGCTAGTTATCCTAATGTACCAAAGATTATGCTAAGTGCTTATATGAACCTTTGATTTGGGAAGAATGCAGTGTCTACATCACCACTCCAGGTTTTTTTTGCATATACAAATATATTAGATATATCAGGGCAGCAATCCCTATAATTTTTGACAGTTGGCTTGCCTGGCTAGGCATGATAGGAATTGTAGTTCAGAAACACTAAAGAACCCTTAATCCAAGAATTAGAGGTTCATCTGCATATTCCTTCTGTATCCTGGGAAGACAGTAGAAAGATCTGCTAATGGCAAAGGAATTGGACTTCATTTTACCAGCTCACGCCAACAGCACACATGCCTCTGATGGCACACAAACTTAACAAATGCGCTTGCATTTATTCTTTGGGGATTTTTTCCTCCAGAGAATATAGGAGAGATCATGGCCAAAGATGGGATTCTGGTACTCAGCTGCAACATATGTGTGCAAGATCTGCCTTTTTTTCCTAAAGGCAAAACTGATTTCATTTGTATAAAATGTTTGTGGAAATTATGAAAGCAGAGATCAGAGAACTGGAGGTCATAGGGTTATCCCTATAACTCAGTCATCAAGATGAAGACTTCCTAAACAGTAGTGTGGATACCATTACTCAACACAAACAGGTGAAAAATGTAAAGTTTACAACTTCGCCCAAGCGTGGGAATAAAGAAGCTGGCAACAGGTCACAGTCAGAAGCTAAATGATTACAAAGCAGACTATTGTTCTAGATCTTGGCAACCTCTAGCTTCAGAGGAAGCTTCTACAGACATGAGTAAGCTACAAAAAGCCCTCATAGTTAAATTTGTCACCTGATCCAAGTGGAGGTGATCTATTACTGGTCATCAAGAAGAAGAAAACATAGTGATTATAAACAGGATGTTTGTGAGAGGCACAGTAGTTCCCATTTATTATTCATATTGTTCATCTCAGTGGTGAAATCTAAAATTTGTTACTACCGGTTCTGTGGGTGTGGCTTGATGGGGGGGGGTTAATGTGACTGGGTGGGCATGGCCAATTTTTTTTTTTTTTTACTTTTAAAAGCATTTTTTCTACAACCTCTTCGGCTGAGTTGCTTGATCAGCAGAGGCTTTTCTCTGCCAATCAGGCAACTCAGCTGGGATCGTCAGAGGCATTTAAAAGGAAAAAAAGGATTTTTTTCTTTTAAAAGCTTTTGACGATCCTAGCTGAGCTACACGATCATCAGAGGCTTTTTTTTTTTTTACTTTTAAAAGCATTTTTTGGCCGAAGAGGTTGTAGAAAAAATGCTTTTAAAAGTAAAAAAAAAAGCCTCTGATGATTATGCGGCTCAGCTGGGCATGGGGGGAGCAGGGATTTTTGCTACCGGTTTTCCGAACCACCCGCCTCCATCGCTACTGGATTGGGCGATCCGGTCCAAACCGGGAGCATTTCACCCCTGGTTCATCCTCACATGTATGCAATCTCCCAAGTCTAAGATATGGTATGGTAGGACTGATAAGTCTTGTTGGATCTACTGATCAGAGACTTGTCCCACTAATCTTGTGGGCATAAATAATATTGCAAAGAATGACTTCCAGTAGGTTCAGATTTACCACATGGCATTGGGAAAGGGGGTGATGGTTTGGAGACCTAAGTGCAGTGGTGGATTTCAACTTTTTATACTACTGGTTCTGTGGGTGTGGCTTGGTGGGCGTGGCAGGAAGGTTACTGCAAAATCCCCATTTCCTCCTGATCAGCTGGGACTCCAGAGGCAGAAAATAGATGGGGGCGGGGCCAGTCAAAATTTTTATTACCGGTTCTCCGAACTACTCAAAATTTCCGCTACCGGTTCTCAAGAACTGGTCAGAACCTGCTGAAACCCACCTCTGCCTAAGTGGTGTTCCTGAGAATACTTCCCATTGAAGGCAAAAGAAAGGAAAAACATTAAGTGAACTCCTGGTTGCAATGTTAGTGCAATCGAGAGGCTTGAGGTTCAAAGAATGGTGCAAACTTCAGGAAGGAAAAAAAACTGCTTTGCATTATGTTATTCCTTTTACTAAGAAGGGAAAGTATATTTTTGGATGATGACTAGCTAACCTCATCATAAGGGCTTTAAACTAGAATGCAAAGAAATGGGACCAATGAATTGTCAAGTAGTGGATTGAATACAGAAGCAAAACAAATTGCTAGATAGAGACAAAGGAGATGATGGCAAAGAGAGAATGGGTTGGACTTTCTGGATACAAAAAGTTCAACCCAATTTCTTAAATGTTTGTACACAAAGCATGGTTGACAAACATCTTGCTTGTCTCTGCACTAATGCTCTGTGCATTAGTGCAGAGACATTTAAGTTAGGTGTCATTCATTAGGCAAAAAATGGTGGGATGAATCTACCAGTGTCACATTGGACTTGATGGCTGCAGTTGGTTTTAGAGGAACAGACAACATAAAAAAAAAGGTGGAGTACCATTCTGTATTTTAATGATCTTCTGATGGTAATAATATGATTGTTGAAAAGCTCAAGGTAAAAGAGCAAGCTAATAGAAGGGGTATCTTGCTAGGAAGATGCTGTAGATCATCAAAACAGTCCAAAGGAATGGATGAAGGTTTATTAAAACAGATTAACCAAAGCTTCAAAAAAAGTCATGAAGTGGCTGTGATGGAAGATTTTAGCAATCTGTTGGAAAACTAATTCTGCCAAACACAATATGCCATGTAGATTCTTAACTAGTGTTGGAGATAATTTTTTCTTTTAAAAAGTTGAGTTGGCCACTGAGTGATCTACCTTGGATTTGGTCCTAATTGGCAGGCAGGGATTGAATACACTGAATTGATGGGAAGTGTATGGTTACCACACCTGCTTTTGATTTTAGCAAAAAGGTTTGTTAAAAATTACAAGTTTTAGAAAGGTTGATTTTATAAATGAAAAGAAATAGCATGGGAAGAACATCTGAAATGCAAAATTACCATCACTGTCTGGGTTTCTTTTAAAAGAAATTAAGGATACTGCAGCCTCAAACAAGAAAAGGAGATAGGAGATACAGTATCTAAAGCAGTGGGTCTCAACCTTCCTAATGCCGCGACCCTTTAATACAGTTCCTCATGTTGTGGTGACCCCCAACCATAAAATTATTCCTAAAACCATTGAAAATATGTGTTTTCGGGTGGTCTTAGGCGACCCCTGTGAAAGGGTGGTTCGACCCCCAAAGGGGTCCCGACCCACAGGTTGAGAACCACTGATCTAAAGGACCCAATGTGTTTGAATAGGCAGTTTGTGAGTGAAGGGTGCTTCTTTAGAAGGAAGGACTAAAACGATTGTGTAAGCTTTGGCTCAGAAGTTCAGGAAGTACACAAAGGCAAAGGTGGAAAATTAGCTAAACTTGGCAAGAGAGATGAAATCCAACAAGAAAGCTTTTTAAAAATACATTCATAGCAAAAAGAAAAAGAAAAAAAAAGGCAAAGGAAGTGTTTTCTCCAAGTGAATTCTTAATGATGAGGGGGGGAAAAGCAGGGAAATTTTGCTTCAATCTTTATATCTAAAAAAAATGTTATTTTACTAGCATACATTGGGAAGGAACAGGAAAGGGTGCAGGACAGTAGGGATAAAATAAAGAAGCATTTGGCTAATTGGAATGCCTTCAAGGTCCTAGGATGAAATATACCCAAGAATACTGCTGAGGAACTATTGTCTTTGATAGGTGGGAAGATACCAAATGACTGGGGAAGAAAAAAAAATGAATTTCCCCTTTTCAAGAAAAACTGGACCCCAGTAATTATTCAACAGTGAACTGGACGTTAATCTCTGGAGCGATGATTGAACAAGTAGCCCATTTGTAAGATTGAAGATTGCTGTGATTGCCAAGAGTCGCCATAGCTTTGTCAAAAACAGGTAATCCGAGACAAATCTCATCTTCTTTGACAAGATGTCCTAATAGACAGCTGAAAGAACTTGGGATATTTAGTCTGGAGAAAAGAAGAAACAAGAACCAAAAATAATGGACATAAATTGCAATGGCCTAAAAGTTCATTTAAATATAGCAAAAACCTCACTGGAAGATCTGTATGATACTGGACCAACCTATACAGTTGTTGCACTTGCCCTCTGGAATGACGTGTTTCGTTCCTCTGTTACAACCCCCACTCCCCAGATCCATGTGGCTTGTTTGTTTAGGAAATTTTTACAGGTGTTTTTCCAGCTGTATTGACAGACTGACAGTGGAAAGCCCTTCCTTGGGGTTGGTTTATTGTTATTGGTTTATTGATGGATTGTGTCTGTGATTGATTGATGAAACTATGTGGTCAGTTAACAGCTTGATGACACATAAGGGTGTGTGCGTATGTATTTGTAAAAGTTGTAGGCCGCCCAGAGATGTTAATGAGTCGGGCGGCTTCAGGTTTGACAAAATAAAGATCTACCTATGAAGATTGTGGATTCAGTTCTCCATTTCTTGAAAAAGAAGGATAAGGAAACTTCATTTCTGAATTCATCATGTAAGTTTTTTTAAAAAAAAATATTTGGGGGTCTTGCTTGTTACTATGACATGTTTTTAATTCTCTTTATACACAGTCTTAAAAACAAATCAGTAAATGAATAGTTTTCCTGTACATTGCAGACAGCTGAACTAGATGATCCTTCCAGCTCTACCATTCTGTTATCTGTTATGTGTCTATACAGGGTGTTTATCAGCTTCAGACTAGTATAGCTGAGTGTCTGCATTTAATCCCCCCTTAGAAGAGTGGCGCATTCTGTTCCATCTGATCTGCTGCAGCCTGAATTGTAGATCAGATTGAGAAATTGAAAAATCATAAGGAGAAGATCATGGCAAACTTAGTATATTCATGAAGACATCAGGAGTTGAGAATGTCTTTTTTTGTTGTCTTCACTTAAATTCTATTTTCAGTGGAGGTTACTCTCGGGGAAATTAGTATGCACATAGGCCTGTTAGATCCATCAAATTAAATACTTTAAAATACGTTTTGATGTTTTATGCAAACAGTCATTTTTGAAGTGGCTGAGATTTTAAAAATGTTTTCTGTTTTAGCATAAGAATTTATCAAAAAACCAGCCAGTAGGCATCCTTTTAGAAGAATCGTCTCCTCTCTTCCTTCACACTGGATCCTGAAAAGGCTATAAAAGATTGTACTGCAATACAATTTATGTAATCTTATTTTAGGAAGGATATTTTAAAAGTTCTGTGGTTTTTCATAAAGACCTTTAAT
Source organism: Arizona elegans (assembly GCA_022577455.1). Taxonomy (NCBI): domain Eukaryota; kingdom Metazoa; phylum Chordata; class Lepidosauria; order Squamata; family Colubridae; genus Arizona; species Arizona elegans. Next base: position 124,934,303 of record JAKOOJ010000001.1, read on the forward strand.
ACTTTCCCATAAGACTCATTGAAGAGGTTGCATAATTACGACAGTTTGCGCAAAGGAAGAAATAGCTGCTGAAAAAGAATGGCTTACTAGGGTGTAACTCTGATGATTGGACTTGATAAGCGTGCATTCCTCATTCCACAGTCAATATTTTCTCAATGGCAGGACTGTTCTTGTATCCCAGCACATAGCTTGTTCTACCTACTTGGAAAATAGCATTAGCATAAGTCCTCTTAGAGGGATGTGGTGGCTCAGTGGCTAAGATGCTGAGCTTGTCGATCAGAAGGTTGGCAGTTCAGCGGTTCGAATCCCTAGCGCTGCATAATGGAGTGAGCTCCTGTTACTTGTCCCAGCTTCTGCCAACCTAGCAGTTCGAAAGCACGTAAAAAATGCAAGTAGAAAAATAGGGACCACTTTGGTGAGAAGGTAGCAGCGCTCCATGCGCCTTTGGCGTTTAGTCATGCTGGCCACATGATCATAGAGATGTCATCAGACAGCGCTGTCTTTTTGGCTTAGAAACGGAGATGAGCACCGCCCCCTAGATTTGAGAAATGACTAGCACGCATGTGTGGGGGAACCTTTACCTAAGCCCTCTTGAAATCAACATATGGCTGACACACATCTGGTGGACTGAGAAAATCAGTCCAAATAATTTTTGTAAAAGGGTGTTTATGCACTCCTTTTTCTGCCATCAGATTTTATAGAAGAAAAAAGAAAAGAAAGGCACTCTTGAGTGGAGCTTTGATACCAAGTGACCTCATGGGCATGTCTATGTTATTTCTCTGGGCAACAATACAGATGTGGTTTGCGGTTGTTTTCTTCCAGGAGAGTTTTTCAGTATTGGAGGCTGTTTCCTAGTATTTTCCCATCAAAATGGCCTTCCAAAAATTCCTAAATAGATTTTTTTGCGCATGAATAGAACTGGGGCCATAAGATATAATATAATGTACAATGCATTGAGGAGAGGCCATAGCTCAATGCCATGCAGCAGATTTTCCTAATGGGAAAAATCCCATTAAAAAGTCAGGGAGAAGGGAGAAGTTGCTACTGCAACTGACACTAGCAGTGATAGGACTGGGCTAGATCGATTTTCATCAACCTCATGCCCTTGAGATGTGTTGGGACAATTTTTGGAATTTTTGTAATAAAAAGCATGCAGGCAAAGGAATGTTGAAGTTCCAATGCGTTTGGAGGCTATCAGATTGTGGAAAGCTGAGGTAGGCGGACAAGTAGTCTGACCTGCTTGGCAACTACTTTTTATAACCAGAGTTTGTTGAGATGACCCAGCCTTCTTCAGCTTGGTGTTCATCACTGTATCATTACGAACAACAAAAATAATGATTTCCTTCCATCCCACTCAACAGAAATAAGAAAGTACTAATAATGTAAAGCTTCCCATTTGCATTTGAATAATAAATCAAGATATTTGTGTGGTCCTTTTTTTCTGCTTACAGCATCACTGTTCAATGTCACACAACAACATAACCAACAAAAAATTTGATTCCCCACCTCCCATTTTTACTTTGGCAGATAGAGGGATGCTTTAGAGGATGGGACTTATAGATGCCACAGGCCAACTTCTGGTTGTGAATTCATTTTGTCAGTATTTATTTGTACCAGACTTTCTCCTCCTGGTACCTTTCGAACACTTTAGCTGTTGGAAATTCTGAAACTTGTAGTTTTGGGGAAACTACAGTTTGATTTCTGAAATCAAATGAATGGAATTTTTGTCCATTGATTGGACTGGGACCATAATTATTTATTTGTTTGTTTGCTTGTTTATATCCACCTTTTATTGTTTTTTACAAATAACTCAAGGCAGCGAACATACCCAACATACCTTACTTTTCCTATTTTCCCCACAACAACAACCCTGTGAGGTGAGCTGGACTGAGAGAGAGTGACTGGCCCCAAGGTCAACCAGCTGGCTTTCATGGCTAAGACTTGAATATACAGGTAGTCCTCGACTTACAACAGTTCATTTAATGACCGTTTGAAGTTACAGCATCACTGAAAAAAGTGAGTTATGGCCATTTTTCACACTTACGACCAGGGGTGAAATGCTCCATGTTTGGATCGGATTGCCCGATCCGGTAGCGATGGCGGTAGGTGGTTCAGAGAACCAGTAGCAAAAATCCCTGCCCCCCCCCATGCCCAGCTGAGCCACGCAATCATCAGAGGCTTTTTTTTTTTACTTTTAAAAGCATTTTTTCTTTGGACAAAAAAATGCTTTTAAAAGTAAAAAAAAAAAGCCTCTGATGATCACGTGGCTCAGCTGGGATCATCAGAGCCTTTTAAAAGCATTTTTTTTTACAACCTCTTCTGCCGAAGAGGTTGTACAAGAAAATGCTTTTAAAAGGCTCTAACGATCCCAGCTGAGTTGCCTGATTGTCAGAGTCTTTGGTAGAAAAAATGCTTTTTAAAAGGCTCTGACGATCCCAGCTGAGTTGCCTGATCGTTAGAGCCTTTTAAAAGCATTTTTTTACAACCTCTTCCGCCGAAGAGGTTGTAGAAAAAAATGCTTTTAAAAGTAAAAAAAAAAGGTTGGCCACCCCCACCCTTTGCTTCTGATAAGCAAAGTCAACGGGGAAGGCAGATTCACTTAATAGCCGTGGCAAGAAAGGTCATAAAATGGAGCAAAACCCACTTAACAAATGTCTCACTTAGCAACATAAATTTTGGGCTCAATTGTGGTCATAAGTCGAGGACTACCTGTAATGTACAATGTATTTGTGAAGTATATCAGACTGGGCAAAGTTGCACAACACCACTGCTGCTACTGTACTAAGCTTAGAATGTTAGGACGAGAAAATAAGGTCATTTTAGGGCATTTCTAGGGTAGTACTATACATAGGGAATTATATCCTTGACTTTGGGTAGATGTAGGACTTTCCCATAACTAGTCTTTGAGGAAGGAAGAGAATAGCTTACAAGCTTGCTGCTGGATAACATACATGCAGTAATAGGATATACCTCATGGGCTTAGACAAAGACTCACAATTATTTTCTGGGAGTTGGGATATACAAGTTATTTTGGTATTACCAGGTCTAACAGAAGCAGAGCCAAAGCCCTATATCTCATCAGCATCTTCAGACACGTTCTTGTGAGAGCAGTATTTTGAATTAATGATATTGAATTGCCTTGAATATCCTTATGCCGAAAATACAATAATGTTAATACTATAAGTAAACGGGCTATGATGGGAGTTATTATTTTTGAGACTCGGGCTTTCGACTATTTGTGTTTTGCACTGCAATAATACTGTGATTGCCAATGTTTGAGCTAGTCTTTACTCATAATCAAACAGTTCTTCAAAGGACTCTGGGATGGAATCGTATTTCTTTTTAGTCAGCAAAGCTAAATATTCTATCCAAAATTCCTTACCTAATGTGGCTGGCCCTTCATGAACCTTTTAAGCTCACTGTCATACGCATCACACAGACTTCCTCAGGTTTCTTATTTCAAATTTAGAGGAACGTTCTCTAATCTGGCAAACTTTCCTGATTTTTTCTTTTCTTCTAGAACTAAATCATGGCTTTTCGGAAGGCAGTGAAAGGAACTATCCTCATAGGGGGAGGAGCCGTTGCAACAGTCTTTGCCCTTTCACAATTTTCTCAATATAGAAAAAAGGTAAGTAAATTGGTTTAATACTTGTAAATTTCATGCAAATATGTTATATATATATTGCATGAATACTATAATGATGGGTTGGCTCTGTATTAGGTTATGCAGATTGGAAGAGGCTTCAATTGAAAATACTGGCTGTATATTATTTTATTGTTGCACCAATGAAAAGTTCCTTCATTTCAGTTTTTGTACCATTTTACATCATGCTCTTTGTAGGAATTAGATTAAAACGTATACAAGCAGCATATCAAATGTAATTTAAAACTTTTAATGTTGTTGAAACTCTCCACCAGTAATTAATAATAATGGAGGCTATTGTTGTATTTGTATAATAAGATGAAATCCAATTGTTTAATTGACAAAATAGAATTAATATGAAGCTCTCTTTGAATATTTAATAATTTGCCTCTTGCAACCTAACAGTTCGAAAGCATGCAAATGCAGGTAGATATATAGATATCACTTTGGTGGGAAGGTTCCATGTGCCTTAGTGTATAGTCATACCAGTTCAAGGATATGTGTGTGCACCGTGACTATAATTAATAATTGCTGTATGACTAAACCATATTTTTTGGACTATAAGATGCTCCGAACTATAAGGCGCACCTAACTTTAGGGGAGGAAAACAAGAAAAAAAAATCTTCTGCCTCCCAGCATCCATCCGGTATTCATCTATCCCATTTGCTGCTGCTGTCCATTTGCTGCTGCCGCTGCCTGTTCACTGCCATGGCCCATTCTAGAACAGCTGATCAGTGCCGCACCAATCCCCCTCCCCCCGCTGCAATATTCGGTGTATAAGATGCAAAGACATTTCCACTTACTTTTTGGTGGGTGGGGGAAATGTGCGTCTTATATTCCGAAAAATACGATGATTAATAATTGTTGTGTTGAGATGACATCTTCCACATTGGATGAAAAGAAAGGAAATTAAAAGCTTCTTGTTCCCTTTAGGTTCTCCACAGTTTATGATTCAGATTAGAGAGTGAAAGTTAAGGAATAGAGCTTTATAGTCATAAGAAAAAACCTATTGGTAGCTGTAGCTGTATTTGGCATTTTAACTGAATGTAGATGAGAGTATTATTGACCAGTTTAAGCACAGAGAGCCAGTTTGGTATAGGAATTAAGACACCAGTCTAGAAACTGGAGATTTTAAAAACAGGTATGTGGCCCTGGGCTATTCACTCTCTCAGCTCTTGGAAGAAGAAGATAAGAGCAAACCACTTGTGAGATCTTACTAAAAAAATATACTGCAGGGACTTATATCCAGGCAGTCACTAGGAGAATCAGTTCTGACTTGAAGGTCTGCATGAGTGTACACACACACATACAGAAGCTTAAGTATAGGGAATGCTGTGAAGATACTAATTTTCCTAAAGTTGAATATACAAGGAATTTGATACAGCCCGTAATATTTGTCTTATGAGTCTTCACATAGAATTGAAAAATATGACTAAAGGAGCATAGTAGTGTGCAGTAGTAACTCCCCCCCCGCCCGACACACACACACACAATGTTTCAGTTGTAAATCTGAGACTATTGAGTTTCCTAATAATTAACAGTGAAAATCTATACGGTATTCTGTGAAACCATGGTGTTTCTAGAGAAAGTAAAAACAGCAAGAGAATGGACATTGGTCCTACCTGAACATCCTTTCTCGGGGTGTTGTGGCATCGGGTTGCTACAGTTGGATCTGCCTAGAGAGTCATAGAAAACTAGAGTCATAGTTTTTCACCCATGCCCATTGCTCCCTTCTTCTCAGGCCCAGTTTCGGCAAGACAGAGCTGAAGAGAAATCACCATTTGGAAGAAAAACTCTGTCAAATTTAGAAGGGGGTCATCTCCAGGACCTCAAGCAGAAGGGAGGGACTGGCCAATGCCACAACACCCCGAGAAAGGACGTTCAGATAGGACCAACGTCCATTCTCCAGTGTTGCTGTGGCATTGGCCAGAGATGGGACATACCAAAGCTTGGCAGTCCTAAGGGCGGGAAACAGAAGGGCCTGGAGTGACCCTGGCTCGGTGTATCTGTTGCAGGACCCTCCTCCCAAAGGATACCTCTGCTGATGCGAAGATGTCCAGCTTATAATGCCTGATGAAAGGTAGTGCAGGTGGCCGCCCTGCAGATCTCCTCAAGGGAGGCCTGTGTAGACCAGGCTGCGGTGGTAGCCGCACTCCGGGTGGAGTGGGCTGTGATGCACCTGGGAACTGGAATCACTTGGGCCTGATAGGCTGAAGTAATACACGCCCTGATCCAGCGACCAATGGTTGAGGTTTGACCTTTGACCCTAGTGAGGTTGGTTGGAACAAGACAAATAAAGCCTTGGATTGCCTGGTTGGAGCTGTCCTTTTAATATAGCTCCTGAGGGCTCTCCTGACATCTAGGGTATGCCACTTATGTTCGAGAACGTGTGATGGTCGTGGACAGAAATTTGGGAGAACTACCTCCTGGGCCCTGTGAAACCAGGAGTTGATTTTGGGAATGAAGGACGGGTCAAGCCTCAGAACTACCTGTGAAGTTTCCGATAGATGCCATAATTAATTAATTAAAGCTTTCAAGTTGCCACTACCTTCTCCGGATGGAATACGCAAAGATCTTCTCTGATTGATAGCACTGCCATCTCGGAGATACGCCGAGCTGATGTAATGGCTACCAAGAAGGCAACCTTAATGGTGAGGTCCCTGAGGCTGGTGGTCCTGAGGGGCTTGAAGGGAGGTTCAGTAAGGGCCCTGAGGACTTTGGGCAAATCCCAGGTGGGATATCTATGAATAGTTGGGGGCCGCAAGTTACTGGCTCCCCTTAGAAATCTACGGATAACCGGGTGGCTTGTTAAGGGCACCCCCCCGTTACCTGACAATACTGTGGAGATGGCCGCTACATGCATATAGATGGTACTGTGAGCCAATCCCTGGTCCAGGCTGTCTTGTACAAACTCAAGCACCTGTGGAACAGAAGCTGAGAGAAGGTCAATGCAACACATGGCACACCATTTGGAGAAGGAGGCCCAGGTAACATTGTAAATACGGACCGTGGATTGTCGTCTGGCCACCTGAATGGTATGAATGACCCTGTCGGAGTAATTGTCTCGCCTCAGAAGGACCCCCTCAAGTGCCAGGCGGTCAGTTGGAGCCACTGAGGCTCCGGATGGAGCAGGACCCCCTGGCGGAGGGAAATCCTGTCTGGGGGGATTCTCCAGGGTCTCGATATGGAGAGGCCGACAAGGTTTGCGAACCAGGGACGACGAGGCCAATGAGGAGCCACTAATATCAGCTCTGCCTTGTCCGAAATGACTTTCTGAACCACTGCTGATATCAGGGGTAGCGAGGGGAAGGCGTAGAGGAGACAGGGGGGCCACGTGCATCGGAGAGCGTTGGACCCCTTCACTCCCTGAGATGAGAACCTTGAGAAATAGCGAGGGAGTTGATTGTCTAGGCACGACGTGAACAGTTCTGCGGATGGTGTTCTGAACCTGTTGCAAATTTCCAGAAAAATGTCTGGGTGGAGTTGCCATTCGGCGTTGTCCACTGTTGTCCTACTCAGATAGTCTGCCTGAGCGTTTGATGTCCCTGCAATGTGCTCCACTTGGAGGGAGAGGATGTTTTTCTCAGCCCATCTGTCCAGTCAAAAGGACTGCTCTATGAGTCATCTGGAGTGGGTTCTCTCCTGGCGGTTGACATGTGCTTTTGCAGCAACATTGTCTGTCAAGACAAGCACATGATGATCCTGCAGGGCTAATTGAAAGTGCTGGAGGGCCAGGCGAATCGCCTTCAACTCCAACCAGTTGATTGGGTTGGCGAGGTCCTGCGGTGACCAGCAACCCTGCACCACCTGGGAGTTGAAGTAAGCCCCCCAGCCGAACAGGCTGGTGTCTGTTGTAAGAGTGAGTCTCTGGGGTTCCCTGACGGAACTCCCTCTGTCTAGTGCTGGTGAAATCCATGAATTTAGGGATCGTCTGACTGGCAATGGAACTCTGACCATGGTCAAGGTGTGAGAGGTTCGCGCTTGTTGGAATGGGAGCAAAAACCACTGAAGGTGCCATGCATGAAGTCTCGCCGAGGGGACTATCTGCATGCATGATACCATCTTGCCTAACAATTTGGACAAGGTGGCTAAGGGAACCTTGGGGTTCTTGAGAATGCGAGAAGTCAATTCCCTAATGTTGGTCCTCCGCTCCAGGGAGAGGAATACGTTTCCTGTCGTGGAGTCGATGATGGTGCCCAGATGAATAATCCTGGTGACTTGGACCAGGTGGCTTTTCTTGTAGTTGACTAAGAACCTGTGGTCGAGTAGAGTTTGAATGGTGAGATTGAGATCCTTCTGAGCTTTGTCAAAGGACTGGGCTTGGTCTAAGATGTTATCCAGGTATGCCTGTAACCTTACCGGCTTCTGCCGCAAGTGAGCAGATATGCAGCTAAGATTTTTGTGAAACATCTGGGGGCCGAGACCAGGCCAAATGGCATGGCCTTGTATTGGAGGTGCCTGTCCATGTAGCAGAATTTCAAGTATTTGCAATGGTTCGGCAGGATGGGATTATGGAGGTAGTCCTCCATGAGGCTTATCGAGACCAGGAAATCCCCGGGACGAATCCCCTGCAGTATGGATGCTAGGGAACTCATTTGAATCTCCGATAGACAAGGTGGGTATTGAGGTTTTTAAAGTCTAGAATTGCTCCCCCCCACCCCCGGCAGTACTATGAACAGAATTGAATAGTAGCCCTGTCTCCACTGGCTGTCTGGAGCCAGTTCTACGGCCTGAATTTCGAGGAGGTGTTGAATGGGCTGTTCCATGAGTCTTTGTTTGGTGTTGTGAGTCACCGGACATAATACGAAGCGGTTCGGGGGAGTGGAGAGAAACTCCAGGGAAAGTCTGAATTTGATCGAATTTAGGACCCAGTTGTCTGATGTTGCGTGTACCCACCTGTCTGTGAAGAGGGCCAATCTGCCTCCTATGGGTTGATTGGACAGCGAGTCATTTGCAGCCTCTGGCCTGGTGGTAGCTGGAGCCTCAAAAGGGACGTTTGGACTGGGAGAATTGCTGGGACCTGTCATGCAAGGACTGACGATCTGATTGGCGGGTCTGTCCTTGTGAGTAATATGGTTGGGAAGGGCCTCCTTGGGTGTAGCCATGAAAGGACTGCTTCCTGTAAGGGGTAGTGGATCTCCTGTCAGCCCATCTTGTTGATGAAGGCAAAATTTGTCCTTGGTTTCAATGAGCGGATCCAACACCTCATCTAATAGCTTAGACCCTGTATAAGGCGCTGCTGCCAACCGCCATTTGGCCCGTAATTCCGCTGGCCACTGGCAAAGCCACAGTAATCTTTGTGATGATACTGATGAAGCCAGTGCCCTCGACGCCTATTGTCAGCTTTTAACATTGTGTCGGCAGAAAACTGGGTTGTGGCGATGATTTTGTGGAGGTCTTGGTGAAGCCGGGCCTCAGTAGGAGGTATCCTGGATTGCAGCTGCTGGAGTTACAGGATGTATGTTCAGTTGAAGAAGGAAGCGGAGGAAGCCGCCTGGATTGCCCATGCAGCGGCCTGGTGGTTCTTTTTTAAACAAGAGATCGAATTTCTTGTCCTCAGGTCAAAGACCTTCAGACGTATCCCCCACAAGTTTAGACGAGGAAGAAGAAAGAGCCGCAACGGGGCTGTCTACGGTGGGAACCTGTTATAGCTGAGCGAACTTGGGTGCTATGGAATAATATTTGTTATCAGACCCGTTAGGTGTGGGGATAGCTGCTGGGCTCAACCACTGCTTTTGGACAACATCCATGAACAATTGGGGTGGGGGGTGGGGGTGGCAGAATGAAAAGTTGTTCCGGTATTGGTTCTGAGAAAAAACCCTGGTTCTGTCCCTGTTGGGATTCCTGTGGTTCCCTGGAGACATCATCCTCCTTCAAGGAGGCCGTGGTTCGTGCCTTGTGCAATAAGGACTTGAACCAGTTTGGGGGGAAGAGTCCCATGAAGGCAGGGGAGTCAGGACAGACGCCTTCATCCTCCGAAAAATCGGTGTGAGTATCCCCTTCACTAACCCTGGAAGCAATAGGTGAATGCTGTTGAGGGCTTGTCGGGCATGTAGATGGGGTGACATGACCCTGTGAGAATGATTCAGAAACTACAGATTCAGAATGGTGCTCTTGAAAGGCTGCTGTATGTGCTTGGCAATGGCATGGTCGATAAGCAATTGGATGCTTTCAGGTAGACATTTTAAAGGGTCTAAACTAGACCTGAGGCTGATGTGCTTGGTTGATTGATCAAGGCAGTTTCGTCTCCAAGGTCTGCAGTTACTTCAGGTGCTAGCAGACAAAGGGAGTGGGGCCTTGCTTACCACTATCCAGCAGGGCTGGATGTGTGGAAAACTCTCCTGCACCTTCTGAAGACCAGGCCTGTTTCAAAGGAGACAAGGCACGGCTCTGAGACTGATGGGGACAGCAAACTCACTGTGATGGGGTGTTGAGGCCTGTAGCAGGGCAGCCTTGGAGATTTACATTTCCAAGGCTTTTTGTCTCTGCTCAAGATCTTTGAGTTCTGCTTTGGAAGGTTGTTTACTCCTAGTCCCCTTGTTAGGTTTGCTGGAGGCCTTTCTATTCCTGGAAGCCACCTCTCTGTTTAAGGATTGATCCGCCATTTAAAGAAAGCAATGTACTCACTGCGTCAAAATGGTGTCTGGTCGTAGTACGTACCTTGTGGCAATCAAATGGTGGCAGCTTTGCCGGAAAAACTGGGCTAACCAGCACACTCGCAAGCAGGAATACCTCTGCTTAAAGGGGCGACTTGCCGAGGTCAGACCTAGGACGTGCCATCACCCAGCACCAATGGCCGTAGGTTGTAGCGAGGCTAGACCAGTTGGCCGCTTGCATTGGCTTCTGGAGGGAGGATGCTCCATGATGCTCCGCTGCCGCCAATCCAGGCCCGGGGACGCAATGGTCACTGTTGCTGGAGGCTGAGGCTTTAACCTCTCGGTGGTGAAGCAGCAAAAAAAAAAAAAAAAAAAACGGCTGGGTGACGCTCCGTGGCACTTCAGAAGGCCCTGTGGTGTTCCGCTGCACTTCAAAGAGCAGCGCTATAGCTGACTGGCGCTGTAGGCAGCTGTGGAAGAGAAGGCAAGACTCCAGAGCTGCTAGCCGGAGGTGCTGCCTTAGATCGGTGGTGGTAGGGAGCAGGAGCTGCCAATGCCTTGTTGGTGGTGTAGCTGCCTGAAAACACCTGCCTTGGGCGAGACAGCCGTGGCAAAGCTGCTCAGAGGTGGCTGGCAAAATGGCCCCCATTTGCAGGCCGGTAGATAGATGTGTTCTGAGCTATTGTAATGCTAGTTCCCTAGCAAGAAGACCAGTGCGCTCTGAAAAGAAGCAGTAGACCGGTGCGCTCTAAAAAGAAGTAGTAGATCGATACGCTCTGAAAAGAAGCAGTAGACCGGTGTGCTGTAAACAAGCTTGAAAAATTTGAAGCCAAAAAACTGATTTTCAATGGCATCTGAACAGACATGGGCTGAAATAGCCGAATCTTCCCAGAGATGTTTCTCTCAGGCCGACCAAGTCAAAACAGAGCCTGAGAGGAAGGGAGCAAGGGGTGTGGATGAAAAACTATGCAGATCCAACTGTAATAACCCATGTCTGGCTGATGCCACAACCACACTGGAGAAGAAGAGAATTCTGTTTTTCCTTTATTCTGACTTTTCCACCACTTGTGTAGTTTCCCTTGTAGCTGTTGTCTGCTCATACCCAACAGATGATACCAAGTGGAAGGATTGTTGCACAAGAAGATGACCTGTTTGTCCTGTTGACAAATCTAATTGTGGGTCAGAACTACCTTTTTTATTATGACTGTCAGTCATGTAGAGGATGTGGTAAATGTAGCAAGAGAGAAGGAGGCCCAAGGAGGCTTTAATTGGCTCTGTTATTTTTTTTAAGCAAGCCTTTTCAACACTCACCTGTGCTAAGAGAAGATCTGAGCCAATTAACATTTGGGCCAGTTGTATATTCCGTCTTCTAGAAACATCTCATTTACTCTACAACTAGTAGGCTTTCAGCAGCAAGCTATTCTGTCTGCATTTTTAGGAAGTCATTGGTTAGCCTTTGCCAAAGCAGCCTTGAAGACAGGAAAATGAAGTTTTCCTAAAACTTCTGTTATATTTTTAAGTGAAAAAATTGGGATAAGAGCCTTATGCCAGTGCTTAGTCTGATCATGCAAAGGCTTAAAATAGGGAGAGGATTTGCAGAACAGAACAGAATAACAGAGTTGGAAGGGGCCTTGGAAGTCTTCTAATCCAACCCCCTGCTCAGGCAGAAAACCCTATACCCGTGATGGCGAACCTATGGCACGCATGCCACAGGTGGCACACTTAGCCATATCAGTGGGCACGGCAGCTCAGCTCCGGCCGCATGAGTGTGCCGGCCAGCTGATTTTCAGGCCTTCTGGGCCCAGCAGAAGTAGGGAAACAGGCTGCTTCCTGCCTCCAGAGGGCATGGGGCGGGGCTGGGGAAGGCCTGTTTTTCTGTCTCATCTGGCTCCAGATCTTCTCTATGAATCTGGGGAGGGCGAAAACGGCCTTCCCCACCCCCTGAGAGGCCCTCCAGATGCCAGAAACGGCCTGTTTCTCAACTTCCGGTTGGACAGGAAGTGACGTTTTTCGCTGTCCCCAGCCTCCAGAGTTTCTCTGCATTCTTTCTAGAGTCTCAACATCTTTTTTACATTGTGGCAACCAAAATTGGATGCAGTAATTCCAAGTGTGGTCTTACTAACACTTCACATGATCTTGAGTCTATCCCTCTGTTAATGCAGCCTAGAATTGTGTTGGCTTTTTTGGCAGCTGCAGCACACTGCTGGCTCATATATCAGTGGTCAGTATTTAGGCATTTAACAAACTTGTTTAAGTCATCTTTATCCACATTTGCTTAATCCTTGACTCTCACATAGTGAAAAGAATCTGAAAGAGACTTCCAGTAGCATTTGTTTAAACAGGCATAGAATAGTACATCTTATCAGATTTTCAATTCCATTTTCAAATGAACATAGTTTTTGTTCTTTCTAAAATATTTTTACTTTTAGATTATTTTTAGTATTGACCTTCATAATTAATTTCATATGCTGAAATTCAGCATAGAAATTGATTTAAAAAAGTAATGTAAACATTCTGTGTTTGTTTTGCTGCTGTGTATATAACAGCAACAACACTCAGACAATAATAGAAGATTTAGGGTGTGGACTTGACCCACTTAGCAGAAATATGCCTGTGCTTTCTTGGGCTGACTTCTGAATAAACATGATTGCCTAGTTAAGAATTTATTTTACTTTTTTCAGAGTTTGTTTCAAAGTAAAATATGAACTTATAGTGAATCATAGAAATTAATAACACATAGAAATACATTGGATACGTATAAGTCAGTTTTACTTTTGCATACATCTTCTCGAAATAAAATGTGTTCTCTGATCACACACGTGATGAAACACTGAATTTTGCAAACCGTAAATTTGTGCAGGATATATCTTTGTAGCTATAAAATGGCAGCTTGTTTTAATTACGACAGAGAAAGCACATTTTCAGAATGTGTATTCAGCATCTAAAGCAATACAATTATATGAAGACCCAGAAAACTAAAAATGTATTTTTACATCTCTAATATTAGATGCACACTCACACACTAGCTAGTGCTAATTATTGCTATTTTGCAGTCTCATTAATTCTTTTGTAGGCTGTTAGCTTTTTATATGTAATAATTTGAATTGTCTTTTGTAAAGCTAAGTAACATAACAAGCAGGGTCTTAGTCATTAGAATAGAATAGAATAGAATAGAATAGAATAGAATAGAATAGAATAGAATAGGATAGAATAGAATTCTTTATTGGCCAAGTCTGATTGAATACACAAGGTGTCTGGTGCATATGCTCTCAGTGTACATAAAAAGACAAGATACACTCGTCAAGAATCCTGATGGGGTTTACTATAAACTGGCAGTTATCCTCTTTTCTGCCATTGGTACTCAAACCCAATCCCTCCTTCATGACTTCCATTTATTCATAAGAGCAGTTATGGAGTTTAATCCTTCCCTCTTGCTATAACCCTATTGCTTCCTTCCGGATGATCACATTCTGTAATAGAATCCTGCCTAAAAAAGAAGAAATATGACAGAATTTAATTTGGGGATAAAAAACCCATATTGGGTTCTACATATTTTGGCCTAAATGGTAAAAGTAAAGGTTTCCCCACACATGCATGCTACTTGTTTCCGGCTCTAGGGGCAGTGCTCATCTCTGTTTCTAAGCCGAAGAGCCAGTGCTGTCTGAAGACGTCTCCGTAGTCATATGGCTGACATGACTAAGCGCTGAAGGTACACGAAGCGCTGTTACATTTCCACCAAAGTGGTCCCTATTTTTCTACTTGCATTTTTTACATGCTTTCGAACTGCTAGGTTGGTAGAAGCTGGGGCAAGTAACTGGAGCTCACTCAGTTATGCAGCGCTAGGGATTCGAACCACTGAACTGCCAACCTTCTGATGGACAAGCTCAGTGTCTTAGCCACTGAGCCACCAGCCTCCAAATCCTTTGGAATCATTCTTACTGGTGGGTATTAGTCGAAAACCTCTGGAAGGATGTCAAATTTCAGAACTTTTGGCCCAAAATAAGAGTTTGAAATAAACTGCACAGTATCTGGACTTTGGTTTTTGTCCGTGATGGGTTAGAAGGCAATTACCACTTCTCTGAAGTTAGGGGACAATCACACAGAAAATATGTAAATATCCTTTTATGGATAAAACAATAATATTATGTTACAATTAGAAAAAAGGAATGGTTGCAAATAAACATAGTTGTAAATAGTGGCAGCAGGAAGTAGTTTGCTTTGAGAATTGTGAAAAGTAATAGTTGCTCAGTTTGAGAATAATAAAGCAATCCTTTATAAAAACTCTGTAGAATAGAATGGAAACATCATATGGGAGATATAATGTTTGAGTCACATTGACAATTATTATGAACATAATAGGCAAATCATGAGCCCTTCCATTGATACAGATCTTCAAGACCAGCAACCATGTCCTTCTTGCTATCGTCATGAGGAGGTTAGCTATAGCTATACCAGCATTCCCCATCCTGCAATATATCTGGAGATGCAGTTTGGCAGAAATTGATTTAACTTAAGATAAGCCAATAGTCTCTCCGAAGGTTTTCTTAGTGCTAACACTCAGCTGTGCTATTAATGTAAAGATGCTGCAATTAGAGTGGGATCTCCTATAGAAGAAGGCAAATTCTGGTTTCATATATTCAAGAAATCCTTAGTATAATTTTTTTGGTTCTGGCATATGAACCAAATCAATTATGGTTTATTCTGTGAGTTGTGTTTTAAAAAATCAAAGAGTCCTTTTTCTTTGAATAAATTTTCCATTTCGATAGGTATCAGAACGTGTAGAATTTTCCCTCTCCTTTATAATGGGCCTCTTACTAGTTAATATTGATATAATTCCACAGTAGAATGCAGTGGGAAGTCAATTCCATTCTATGCAGTGAGATTTACTCCCAAGAAAGTATTATTTCTACAGTTAAGGTTCTGGGATTTATTTTCTTCTACAAATGAAAGTTGTTCTTCATATGGTATTATAGGAAAACAGTATCAGAAGGATCAGTTGGCTTGGTTATCTGGATCTTTTAATGTTCCAGAAATGTGTTTTACCACCTGTTCCCAATATTTTTTAATAACCTTCTCTATGCTTGATATCATATTCAGTATACAGGATTAAAAAACAGATTGGACCATTTCAAAATCGTATACATCTGTGGCTTGGCAAATAGTTAGCAAAATTTAGTCAGCAAATTGTCAGCAAAGGTACAATACCTTTTCATAATGTTTTTTTGTTTTCTACCATTTTGGAAGAATGTGGAAAATATATTCCAAATTAAATTATAGCATTCTTAATAAAAGATGAAAGGATAAGATTAAAAAAAAAACATGATCCAGGGTTTATTGAGGACCCTTTGGATTTCAGGGCCCTTCTCTATCAATAGGGAAAAAATTAGAAAGAAAACAATTAAAAATACGAAGGAAGAGGAATAAGGTTTTTAGAAAATAGAAAATCAGCCATTATTATATTTTAAGGCTGTGCACTTCACTTAAAAATATAGATATAGCATTCATATCTTTTTAGTTTGGTATCTGCCAAATTAGTGAAATAAATAGAGTGGGGTTCATGGTTGTAAAAATTGTGTGCTTTTATGGAGTGCTCACTATTGTTTTTTTAAACATAAATTTATGTTTGATGACAAAGCAATTCTATAAACATTATATCGCACTGTAGTGATGGCATTTGAAATAGAGATTTTTCAGTTAATAACTAGAGTTGTGACTTCTATTGATTTATATTTAAAGACACTTTCATTAAAAAGTTTTTTATGTGGTTTTAGGAAAAATGGGCATGATGGGATACTGAATAATGATAATAATACTTAATATTGTAATAATATTTGGGGATTATTTTATTTCAATACTATTCTAACATGAATATTTTGTGTTATTAATGACTAGTAGGCAAGGATTTTGGACAAATAGTTCTGCTCTTTATAAATCAATATTAAATTATGCCCAATTTCCTTCCTTCCTTCCATTTTATTTTTGCAGGGTCATCTTGCAACTGTGGAAGCTTCAGAATGTAAACCTATATCAATGCTAAACTCCCTTCCGACTAGGGAGAATCATTTCCAAGCTTTGAGAGAAACCCCAGAATTTGATGTTCTTATCATAGGTGGAGGTGCCACAGGAAGTGGTTGTGCCTTAGACGCTGTTACAAGAGGTAAGTGATTCACATCACTATAGCAGTCAGATTTGTTGTGTCTAGGCCAGTGGTTCTCAACCTTCCTAATGCCGTGACCCTTTAATACAGTTCCTCATGTTGTGGTGACCCCCAACCAGGGGTGGGTTCTAAATTTTTTTACTACCGGTTCTGTGGGCATGGCTTATTTTGTGGGCGTGGCTTAGAGGTCATGTGACTGGGTGGGCGTGGCTAGCTGGTCATGTGACCGGGTGGCCATGGCTATGTGTATAGGGACTACTCAGCGGGCTGAAAAAAGTCATTTCTGACAGGTCCTCGCACTTTTGACTGGTCCTCACACTTATGACCATCCTCACATTTATGCCCGTGCAGCATTCTTAACAACCATGTCACTCATTTCACAACTGCTTCTTTTCACCATGGTGATAAGATTAGGGCAAAAAACGTAAAATGTGAGGACAGTCGTAAATTCGAGATCTGGTCAAAAGTGCGAGGACCAGTCAAAAATAACTTTTTCAGCCCTCTGAGTAGTCCATGTGCACAAAAGGACTACCCAGAGGGCTGAAAAAAGTGATTTCTGACAGGTCCTCGCACTTTTGACCGGTCTTCGCACGTATGACTGGTCATCATTTATGCCCATTGTAGCATTCTTAACAACCGTGTCACTCATTTCACAACTGCTTCTCTTCACCATGGTGACAAGACAGGGCAAAAACGTAAAATGTGAGGACAGTCGTAAGTTCGAGGACTGGTCAAAAGTGCGAGGACCAATCAAAAATAACTTTTTCAGCCCTCTGAGTAGTCCATGTGCACAAAAGGACTACCCAGAGGGCTGAAAAAAGTGATTTCTAACAGGTCCTCGCACTTTTGACCAGTCTTTGCACTTATGACTGGTCATCATTTATGCCCATTGTAGCATTCTTAACAACCGTGTCACTCATTTCACAACTGCTTCTCTTCACCTTGGTGACAAGATAGGGCAAAAACGTAAAATGTGAGGACAGTCGAAAGTTCGAGGACTGGTCAAAAGTGCGAGGACCAGTCAGAAATAACTTTTTCAGCCCTCTGAGTAGTCCATATGCATAAAAGGATACAGCAATAGAGAGGGATGAAGGAAGGGAAGGGAAATTAGAGTAGGAGTGAGGGTAAGAGAGGGAGGAAGAGAGGAGGAGAAGGAGAAAGGAAGAGGAAGTAGGGAGGAGAAGAAGAGGGGGAGGAAGAGAAAGTAAGAAGGAAAGAAAAGAGAGAGGTGGTAGGTTTGAGGAGAAAGATTGCTGTACAATAAAAAAGATGAAAGGGAAGAAAGCCAACCCCAAACAAATATAAAGATATTAAGATTAAGAATGAATTGTTAAACTTTAAAGAATAAAAGAGAACAAATATGAATAAATAACAATAATTAGAAACACACATACAAACATACAATGTATTTTCTTTGAACAGAGTATTTGGCCTGTTCACAAATTTAAACAGTGTTTAGTCATTTCAATTAAATTTACAATTCCTATATTTCCTTTTTGCTATATTTATTCCTCATCTATTTTTGTAAAAAACCAATATTACCCTTCATCCTCATCTCTAACCTTAATCAAATTCAATTTTTCCCTTCTATTCTATATTATACCCCTTCCCATTGTCATCTATTTTTATAGCCATCCTCACATTGGTTAATTATATAATATTACAGTTGTTTAATATAAATTCAACATTTTAATATAAATCAATTAGTTATATAACTACCTTTTTTGTATATTAATCAATATGAACATGAATATTCCAATTATTTCCATACAATTCAATTTCTTACAAATCAATTAATTATATTTACCAATAATAATAAACCAAATAATTTCCCCCATATATTCCTTCAAACCACAACTTAACCATTTCTGCTTTCAACACAATATACAATTAATAGTATCTCAATTATTACAGTTCCCTAGTTAAATAGAGCTTTTTTTCTTTTGTGTTTTAAAATCTTGAACTCTCCTCTTTTTCCCTAAATTTCCCATTGTTTGCACCTACCTGTTTTGGTGAGGAAAAAGAAAAGAAATCTCCCTCTGCCTAATTTTCCAACGTTGCATCAAGAGCAAAGACAACAGCCTGCTTTACTTTCAGTTTTGTTTTTCAGCATAGCTAGGGGGGAAAAAAATTGCTCCAGCACTCTTTGCAAACAAGCAGCAGAGCCCTGAGCAAAACAGCTGAGAGCAAATCAGCTGCGAGTCGGGAGCCGATCTAATCAAGGGCCAATTAGCCTATGCTGAAGCTCCGGGGGCCAATAAAATTACAAAAAAACACCAAACCATTTGTTAAATTGCTGGCTCGCCCGCCCCTCGCCCACCACTATTTATTGACAATAAATAGTGGTGTGGAGGGGCGGGGCAAGCCAGCAATTTAACAAACGGCTTGGCCGAACCCCCTAGAACCGGCAGAATCCCACCACTGGCTATAGGGCGGCCCTTTGAAGCCCCGCAGCAAGAATTTAAACAGTTTTTTTCCCTCTAGCCATCAGCTGGGACTCAGGAGGCCAGCAATAGATTGGGAGTGGGCGGGGTAAGCGAATGGCCAGCGATCCAACAGAGCAGAGAGTGAGGGTGAGTGAAGGCATGGGGGGGGTGAGAGAGGGCTTTGGTGACCCCTGTGAAATGGCCGTTCGACCCCCAAAGGGGTCGCGACCCCCAGGTTGAGAACCGCTGGTCTAGGCATTCATACATCCCAGAGATAGGAATACGTTTTTACATTAAAAGTAGATTCATTCTATCTAAAGTCATTGCTTTTCCTTTTCCTTTTTTTTCCTTTTTGTTTTTATTGTATTTTTAAACATTTATTGTAGTTGATTTGTATTATTTACAGTAGTCTTTTGATTGAATCTTTTAAATTATATTTACAGGTTTAGGGGCTTGTTTTTTGTAATATAGTGTTTAAAAAAAGATTAACAGAGTTGGGATTTAATTGCTGCAGTTCTTTTATTACATAATGCCATAAGAGGTTTCTCTTTCTCTCTCTCTCTTTCTCGCATACCTTTGTCATTCAATCCAATATAATGCCTGTGATAGGCCTGAGGCATTTTAAAATGATGTCTTGGATCATGATAGAGATAAGTTGCTAACATCACAGTTCTCAGTTCTGAAACTTAAGAGGCGCATGCCTTTTGATATTCCAGAAGCACAATTTCTAAGCATGGAGAATTCAACAAAGTGCCTTTTGTTTAAAAGATGAAATGAATATAATTTGAGCATTTGAGATTATCTCTTTGACTTGCTGGGCTTTCTTCTACTCCGTTTATTTTTAATGTCATTGTCCAATATATCATCTTAGCTGTGTGGGCAGCCTGCACTTCATGTTATGACCTGTTTTAGGGCTATTCCTTGCTAAGCCATTTTGCATTAAGTTCTGAAGAACTTATTCCTTCCTAGCTGTGAATTGCCTTTTTAAAATTCCCATAATTCCTAACTAGCCAAAACTTGGAGTACAAGTAGTCCTGAATTTATGACCACATTTGAGCCCAAAAGTTATGATGCTAAGTGAGAAATTTGTTAAGTGAATTTTGCCCCATTTTAAGTTTTTTCTTGCCACATTTGTTAAGTGAATCACTGCAGTTCTTAAATTAGTAACACGGTTGTTAAGTGAATTTGGTTTCCCCATTGACTTTGCTTGTCAAAAGGTTGTAAAAGGGGATCATATGACCCTGGGGCACTGCAACCATCATAAATGTGAATCAGTTGTCAAGCGTCCAAATGTAAATCACGTGACCATGGGGATGCTGCAATGGTCATAAATATGAAAATGGTCATAAGTCACATTTTTCAGTGCCATTGTAACTTTTAATGGTCACTAAATGAACTGTTGTAAGTCAAGAACCACCTTATGTGTAATGGTAATGCTGACATAATAAATAAATAAATTTCCAATATTGAAATTTATTGATAAGGATAACTAAGCCGGGTTGGAAGAGCAAATGAGAAAGAAGAAGAAAGTCATTTTTGAATGAAAAAAATTAAAACAGGTATTGTCTTTAGATTATGGGATCTACTTCTTCACTAAAACCTCAAGATCTGTCAACTGGTGCAGATATTATGAATGGTATATATAGAACCCCAGCTCCAGAGATTTATTTTGATTATCAAATACGAGGGACAATTTACTTTTTAAAAAATCGTTGGAATCATATGTTTCATTAACCTAAGATGTAATGTCATTGAATTAGCTCAGTATGTTGTGGACAAATCAGTTGTGATATATTTAGTAAATCATAGTTGAACAAAAGTAGTATAGTGTGTTGTGGAAATATCAGTCGACTTACATTCAGTAAGCCATAGTTGAACAAAATATAGTTTAATGTAATGTACAAACCTTTTTAAAAACTGTTATTGTAAAAAAAATGTAAGAAAAAAATTCTGAACCATTTTTGATTTGCACCAATACATTTTAGACTACTTTCCTGTCTATGCCAGCTCTCTATTATAATGACTTCCAGGATGGATAAAAATCGATGATTTAAAAAATAAAAAAAGATTTTTTAAATTTAAATCGGATTTTTTTATTTTTATCAAATTTATTTTCATAAAATGCTTTTGAAGTAAAAATCTATCTAGAGATAGTTTTCTCTTTAAGATACATTAATAATTTAGTTTATTCAGCATGAAATGGAGCTTAGTTATGTAGCATGAGGCTGTATGCAAAATTCACAACTCATTCAATGAATCCAAGCTCTGCAAGCTAAATAGGAAACATTCATTTTGTTTGCAAATAATAATATTAAAGATTCAACTACCAGCAAGAATGAGACCTTACATTTAAAGAGCACCTGTCATTTCAGATCGATCATAGCAGTCCCTGTTAGTGGGCATCCACTCACCTGCTGCCTGCCACATCCCTCACCAGCCATTCCATTAAAGTGAATGGGACTGTCGCTGAATCAACAGTGGGTCAGAGGAGGTGCTGCTGCAGGACAGAGATGACAGTTGCTCTTTAAAAATTATGATTTAAATTCAGTTGATTTAAATCAAGCCTTTTTTACTGGTAATTTAAATGGTGATTTAAATCATGGTTTAAATTGACTTGATTTAAATCAAATCCACCCTGATAACTTCTTTTATTTTTTTTAATTAGTTAGTAATCAGGTGTGTGTTTTTGGCTATATAAAAAGTGTTGACATGATTTGGAAAATAAAGTACTAACTATAGTTTTAATTTCAAGTTTTATAATCCATCTATTTTTACATACAGGTTCTTTTTTTGTTAATAAATTTAATGGGCCTGGCTTCAGCTATGTTTTCTTTCTTCCTTAACTCCTTAGTTGAAGTTTTCTTTTCTTTTCTGGTTGTATTGCTGTAATTACTGTTAACATAGTACAGTTATAGTTAGTAGCATGTATGTTAAGATTTACCATTGATCTCTCTCTGACTCTGCTTTATTTGCATTGTTATCCTGACATGGCACTGTCTTTTTAATAAAATAAAATTTAAAAAAGTTTTTATTTTTATTTTTTTTCAAATTTTCTGTACCCCCAGTTCTGCTGAAGGATTATCTGTGTTAGCCTCCAGTTTGAAATTTTGTAATGTATATATGTCAAAATAAGAGGCCTAAACATTCTTAATATTTTGTTTTGCATAATTTCAAAACATTATTTGCATTATTTCTGGCCAAATTTTGGTAGATTTAGAAAGAGGGGTCAAGTTTGGAAGTACCTGTAGTATATGTAGGTGAGATACCTTCTTCGGCAACTTCCTTGTATTTATTTTTCCTACCATGTATTTTGTTGCAGGGATATGATTTTGGTTTCATAATCAAATAAAGGTTTTCAGTGTTTAGGATTGGACGTAGCAGATGATAGAGGTATATAGGAAAACCAAAGTTGAAGCCAATCTCATTTATCGTTTTCGTAGTACATTTGTTGATTTGTATCAGTAGCTTTCTGAAGTGTGAAATAATCATAGGCATTTGGTTAATGAATTGTATATTGTTGCTCTTCATTCACGGGATTTGCTCTCATATTAAGTTTGATGCTTCACTTAGCAAATTCTGTTTTCTTCATCTTTGATATGTTCTTGCCAAATTATTCCTGATTGTATCCATTAATCTTCAGTCACATTTGACAAAAATAAATTGCTCTGATCTTCTAAAGTTACCGGGAATAATTAGGTTTTTTTTTTTAAGGACATGAAAGTTTAGGGGGACCAAGAGAGGCTAATGTGGCTGTTTGTACTGTAATAAAGCATAGCGGGATCTTTAAGGTAATGAAGGCTAAAGGAAGAGCGTAGAGGACTTCCTCCTTGGATCTGCAAAATCATGTTACACACTCTACCACACCCTCTGTTAAAATCCTGTTTTCATTCTTCCTGTTTTCTTCCTTGAGTGGCTTTGTATGAGTGATTGCCACATGGAAAGTACATTGACAGGGATTGTGACATTAGCATTGTTACTTTATTCAGTTTTGAAAACAGCACTTAGCAACAGCACTTTGGCTTATATACTGCTTCACAGTGCTTTACAATCTTCTCTAAGTAGTTTACAGAGTTAGCATATTGCCCCCCAAAATCTGGGTCCTCGTTTTACCTGACCTCGGAAGGATGGAAGGCTGAGTCAACCTTGAGCCTGGTGAGATTTGAACTGCCAAACTGCTGGCATCCGACAGTCAGAAGTAGCCTGCAGTACTGCATTCTAACCACGGCGCCATCACGGCTCCATAAAATAGCAGTTGAACAAAGTTAGTTTGTATTAGATGTGATTTCCCCTCCTCCCCCTAAAAAGAATTTCATTTCAGGTGTTCTGTAGGTATTTATTTTAACTGCATCTACTTTCTGTATGATTATATTTTACAAAACAATAGAAAGGGCAGGGGGAAAGAGTCTGAAAATTAGTAATGAGGTATGCAGTTCAAAGTCAGTCTCAAGGTAGTGATTGTGCACTTGAACGCATTAGTTAGACAGGAGATGTTATCAGTATTACATTACAGTTTTCATTTAGGACAAAATACGAATTAGTTGCAACCTCCCCAAAGCCCATTAATCTTCCGTCTGTCTCCTGTTCTGCTTTTATAATATTCTACCTGGTGAAAAGTTCTGAAGAACTTGAAAGCTTGCACTCTCTCCTGAATTGGGTGGCTCTAATAAAGGTATTACCCAATATTGATTTTAATTTTTTTTTAATAGAGCAGTAATGTTGTTCTGCTACAAAAAAAAAGCATATGCAAATTTAAAAGACCATTAATAACACTAATTGTTTGATTATGATTTAATTACTTTGTTTAATTTGTTGTTCTCATGTGTATCAATGTCAAAAGTTGGAAAATAATGTGATAACTATGTCTGGGCCTAAACTCTTCTTCTGTCCTGCATTAGCTTAATTTCATTTAGAATCACTTCTCTAAGATTTTTAATTGTCCTTGTATATTAATGAGAAGGGGAAAGGTTTTACATACTCTCAAATTCCTTCTTCGGTCATTTTCATATCTCTGATATTTATGACTTGAAGTCAAAATATTTCCCTGAAAAGTCTGCCACACTTCACTGCCAAAAAGATGACATTATGTACTTTGAATACAAATTCATGTAGAGCAGGTTTTTTTTCTTGTGATTGTCTGTACCCTTGAGAAAGGTCTAATGGATTACATACATGGCTTAGGACCTGGGTATCTACGAGACCTCTTCTGCCACTGATAGCCTCCCACCGGCCAGTATGCTCCCACAGAGAGGGGCTCCTCAGGGTGTCGTCAGTCAAACAATGTCGACTGGCGGCCCCCAGGGGGAGAGCCTTCTCTGTGGGGGCACCTGCACTTTGGAACGAGCTGCCTCCGGAGATACGAAGGATCCCGGATCTACGCACCTTCCGCCGTGTCCTCAAAACTTTTTTATTCCAGCAAGCTGGGCTGGCGTAGCTCTTTTAATTGTTTTAAATTTGTTTTTTTAAAAGGGGTTTTTTTAATTAATATGGGCCAAATTTGTTTAATATACTTTTAAATTGTTTTAAATTTGATATTTTTATGTTTTTATTTTTGGCTGTACACCGCCCTGAGTCCTTCGGGAGAAGGGCGGTATATAAATTTAAATAATAAATAAATAAATAAATAAAATATAAATTGTATAATTTAAGAAGTTAATTTGGTCTTCTGGTTATGCAGGTCTCAGCACAGCTCTTGTAGAACGGGATGATTTCGGATCAGGGACTAGCAGCAGAAGTACTAAATTGATCCATGGTGGAGTAAGATATCTACAGAAGGCCATCATGAAGTTGGATTTTGAGCAGGTAATTGTTTATGATGGCTTTTGTAAAGCAAAACAATATGTTGCTTGATCTAATTAAATTGGTTCTCACACTTATGGCTTAACACACTATTTGATTTGAATTGCTTGAAACCTTGAGATTCTCAGTCACGGAGGAAACGCCGGTCACTAAAGGGTTACAACCAAGCCAATAGCTCTAGGACCGAGTCCACCAACAAAAGAAGCCCCGCCTCTTCCTGTATCCAGTTTTTTGACTCGTCCGGTAGAGGACAGTCGTGTCTGTTAGTTCTCTCTCATTAACTCTTTGTGGGGGAGTTATTTGGCCATTGCTGGCTTATTTCTACTTAGTTTGCTCTTTTCTGCTCAAATTGCTGGCGTTTTCTTCAAAAACTTTATTGGAATCAGGTGGGGAGTGCTAGAAACGCTCCAGCAGCCCTGAGCAGCCCTGCAGCAACGCCCACGTGCATTTTGCAACGCCCCTACTATTTGCAGCTCTTTCAAAGGATTTTGGAGGCTTTTGGAGAGGTTTCCCTGCCTCCTGCTGCTGTTGGAGAATTCTGGCTGCTATTTCTGGCTCGAAGGCCTTTCCACGCCCAATTTTGCCGCGCTGTTAAGCCCTTTGGCTAGTGGCCTTTTCCTGCCTCCTGAGTAATCTTCCTGGCTCCTGGATTCTACTCTGCTTCTCTCCTGGCGCAGTGAGTTACCTGAACCAATTATCCCCTGTGGGTGCATTTAAGGGTGATTTCTATCCTTTGCATTTATTCTGAGCTGCAAAAGTAAATTTCTGCTTTGTCATGGCTGATGCTAGGAGCAATAAATCCCAAAGCAAAGGAAAAAGGGGCCATTCTTCTGATCCTAAAGAAAGTTCCTCAGGGGATTCTGTTCCTCCCAAGGCAGCCAGAATTTCTACTAGATCTAATCACTCCAAGAGTACTAATTTTGTTGCATCATCAAGAGAAGAGACCAGGAGGCATAAGGCCATGGAAAAGGCCTTTCAAAAAGCTGCTTCGAGGCCTCTAGAGTTTCGTCTCCTTCTGTGGGGCCTTCTAAATCTCCTGCCCTCCCCACTTCCAATGTGGCTGTTCCTTCTTCCCAAATTCAAATTGAACATGATTTTTCTCCTGATCAGTCTACTCTGGGTGAGAATGTAGTTGTTGATGCTTCTTCAGTTTTTCCTGGTGCTAGGCCTCTATCTCCAATTGTTTCTATTCAGGCCCCCCCAAGGCAAGAATTTCCTGAGGCTCAAGCCCAATCCTGCATTCAGGGGTCTGAGGCTCCTGTAAATTTAACTCCTGCCCTAGCTGAACTTATTTCTGTTTCAATTAGGCAGGGTATTGCTGAAGGCCTTCAGCAAAGGGCCTCTTCTGAGGCCTCCAGTTATGTGAGTCAGCAGAGCCGTTCTGTGAGGGTCCAGGCTGTTGCTGATCCTGTGCAATGTGAAGAAAGGGTGGATTCCACGGAAAATGCAAGTCAAGGTTCCCTGTCTGAGAGGGAAATTGCCCCTGATCAAGATCTGTCAGATTATGAAGGTCTAGAACCAGACCAGCCTTCCTTCATTGGTCTTTTCAAGCCTCAATTATTCAGATCCCTTCTATTTAAAGCTCAAAATGTTACTGGCCTGGGAATTTCTTCTACTCCTTCCTCTCAAGGGGCTTCTACATCCTCTTCTCAGCATCCCTCTTCATCATTATTATTTCAGGAACCTTCCATTCGTGCAGAGGTCGTTCCAGCTCCCAAGCTGTTTTCTGATGTCGTTCAAAGACAGTGGTCTTCTCCTAGTTCTGGCCCGGTTCCCAATGGTCTAGATAAAAGATTTTATAATATGGCATCTGATTTTGCTAATATTCTTCAAGTTCCTTCTGTAGATGCTCCCGTCGTCGCCCTCTCTTCTGCATCTCCTCTTACTGGTCCGTCAGAGGAATTCCTGCGCCCTGAAGATAAGAAGTTTGAACGCTCCTTGGTCAAGGACCACCAGGCCTCAGCTTGGTCCATTCAGGCCTCCTCGGCAGCTTCCTTTTTTAACAGGGCCTCCATCCTTTGGCTTCGCCAACTACAGGAAAGGCTGCCTCCTTCTGATATGCGATCTCACCAGGATATCAACAAGATCCTAGCTGCTGTTGAGTTCTCTGCTGATGCTACTCTGAATGCGGCAAGGTTTTCAGCTAAGGCTATCGGGGCTTCAGTCACTTCTCGTAGGCTCCTGTGGCTTCGTCAGTGGCAGGCAGATGTTCGGAACAAGTGGAGACTGGCATCAGCTCCTTTCTCGGGGAACTATCTCTTCGGCCCAGCCTTGGACCCACTCCTCATCGAGACGAAGGATCATCGCAAGATTCTGTCCACCTTATCCAGAAGATCTGATCCTCGTCAGCAGGGTTCCTTTCGAAGCCATTCCTTTCGCTCTGACTTCTCTTCCTTCCAGTCCAGGCCTCAGCGGTACTCTCAGCCCAGGGGTGGACAACATCAGGATTTCCAGGTCAGGCAGGGGTGCCGTTTCCCTCCCCGCAGACCCTTTAGGGGGGAGGGTAGGGGGCGTCCCTTTCGCAGATCCCGTTAGTTCTCCTTTACCTATATCTGACTCCTTAATTGGAGGTAGGTTAGCATTTTTTGCTGACCAATGGGATTGTTCAGTTTCAGACCCCTGGATTAGACGTACTATTAGGTTTGGGTTGACCCTTGAGTTTTCTTCGGTTCCTCCTGACTTGTTTGTCAGGTGCCCTGTCTCTCATGTCAGGTCCAAGAGGGTTCTGCTAGATGAGGCTATTCGACATCTTTTGGAGATTAGGGCTGTTCAATGTGTTCCCCTAGGGGAAGTTGGCCAGGGATTCTATTCCCGTTTGTTTCTAGTTCCCAAGGCTTCAGGAGGCTGGAGGGCCATATTGGATCTTAAATCCTTGAACCGATATATAGTCTATCGTCGGTTCAAGATGGAATCCCTCCAGACCATTCTCCTTTCTATCCGTCCAGGTGATTTTTTTGTCTTCCATCGATTTGACGGAGGCTTATCTCCATGTGCCCATTTTTCCGGACCATCGGAAATACGTCCGTTTTTGTTATCGGGGTAGGCATTATCAGTATAGAGCTCTTCCCTTTGGCCTTTCCTCAGCTCCTAGGGTCTTTACAAAGATCATGGCTGCCTTATCGGGACATATGAGATCTTTTCCTGTTAGAGTTTTGTTTTATCTAAATGATATTCTTATTTTGTCTAGTTCTGAGGTTAGGGGTAATGAGGATATTCAAGTCACCCTTCAGACCCTGCAATCCCATGGTTTTTTGGTTAATCGTTCTAAAAGCAATCTAGTTCCCTCCATGTGCATTCAGCATTTAGGGGCTGTTATTGATTCTGTCAGGTTGCAGGTTTCCCTTTCTCAGGATCGTCAGGACAGCATTGTTGAACTGGTAGGTCAGGTTAAGGCCTCTCGCTCTTTTTCCCTCCTGGGGCTTTCCCGCTTGCTAGGGAAAATGGTTTCTGCCTTCGGGATCACTCCCTGGTCTCGGTTTCATAGCCGGGAACTTCAATGGTTTTTACTTCCGTTTCAACGGTCTCGCAGGAGCACGTCAGAGGCCAGAGTCCCCTTGACTCCTCAAGTTCTCCGGTCCTTGGCATGGTGGACCTCTCCGGCTCTTGCTCAGGGATGCCTGTTCAGAGTGCCTCAACGCGTGAGCATCACCACGGACGCGAGCCTCTTCAGATGGGGGGCTCACCTGGGGTCTCAGCTGGCCCAAGGGCAGTGATCGGTCCAGGAGAGGGGACTTCACATCAACATCTTGGAGCTCAGAGCCATCTTCCGAGCTCTTCACAAGTTCGCTTCTCTCCTTCGAGGTCTCGATGTCTTGATCAGAACAGACAACGTAGCTGCCAAGGCCCACATCAACCGGCAAGGAGGGACCCGCTCCAAGGCTCTCATGAGGGAGGCATCTCGTCTCTTCAGGTGGGCGGAGAGTCACTTGGCATCCATCCACGCCTCTCACATCTCGGGGTCAGCAAATGTTCAGGCGGACGCTCTCAGTCATTCGGTGGTGGACCAGACGGAGTGGAGCCTCAATCCACTTCTGTTCCAGGACATCATGCATCGCTTCGGCCTTCCAGCAGTGGACCTCTTCGCGTCCGAATCCAACCACCAGCTTCCGAGGTTTTACACGAGATTTCCTGTCCCGGGAGCCGAAGCTGTGGACGCCTTGATCAGCCCGTGGCCTTGTGGTCTTCTTCTCTATGCTTTCCCACCTCTTCCCCTCATCTCCCGGGTCATCAGGAAGCTGTTGCAGGAACAAGCCGAGCTCATCCTTCTGGCTCCCTTCTGGCCCAGACAACCGTGGTTTGTGGATCTGATGGCTCTCTCTGTTGCTCCCCATTGGCAGATCCCAGCCGACAAAATATCTCTGTGGCAGGGCCATCTAGCTCATCCAGACCCTCAGTGGTTCCGGCTGACCGTCTGGAGGTTGAGCGGTTCCTCCTGTCCTCAGCCAGGGTGCCTTCGGAAATAATTTCTATGATCCAGGCCTCTCGTCGAGGATCAACGAACCGTATTTACAATGCCACTTGGATGGCCTTCTCTGCCTGGTGTCGCCGTAAGGAGGTCCTTCCTACTGCTGCTTCCATTCTTGACATCCTGGGCTTCCTTCACGATGGCTTCAATTCGGGGCTTTCTCCCAATACCCTCCGGAGGCAAATCTCTGCCATCTCATCTATCCTCACCTGCGGCACCGCTGAGTCTGTGTCCACTCATCCTCTCATCCGTTCATTCCTCAGAGGCGCAACCAATCTACGTCCTCCGGCTGTTCATCGGTTTCCCACCTGGGACCTGAATAAGGTTCTGTTAGCTCTTACTGGTCCTCCTTTTGAACCTCTCCAGGAAGTCTCGCTGAAGTTCTTGTCTTTTAAGGCAGCCTTTCTAGTGGCTATCACCTCGGCTAGGAGGATCTCGGAGTTGGCTGCCCTCTCAGTTCGCCAGGATCTCTGTATTATTCATCCTGATCGAGTAATTTTGAGATTGGATCCAGCTTTTATTCCAAAGATCAATTCAACTTTTCATCGTTCTCAAGAGATCATTCTTCCCAACTTCTGTCCTTCCCCCCGTCATCGCTTGGAGACGGTGTGGCACAAGCTTGATGTTCGTCGGGCTCTCAAGATTTATATCTCCAGGACTTCTTCCTTTCGTCGCTCCGAGGCTCTCTTTGTGTCTTTCCAACCTCAGTCCATGGGGTCAAAGGTTTCTTCTACTACCTTGGGTCGATGGCTCAGGGCTTCCATTTCTTTAGCTTACAAAGCTCAATCGTTGCCAGTGCCTCGTGGTGTTACAGCCCACTCTACCAGGAGCGTGGCTACTTCGGCTGCCTGGTCTACCCAAGCTTCACTCGAGGAGGTCTGCCGAGCCGCTACTTGGATGTCTCCATCTCCATTTATCCGGCATTACCGGTTGGATGTTTATGCATCGGCGGAAGTCTCCTTTGGAAGACGTGTGCTGCAGCGGGTATCTTCCCAGAACCAGGAGAGGCGCCGGCCTTCTCCCTCCCAATAGGTACACAGGCTTTGGTATATCCCTTTAGTGACCGGCGTTTCCTCCGTGACTGAGAATGAGCGTTGGTCTTACCTGATACGCCACTTCTAGTCACTAGGAAACGCCGGTCACCACCTCCCAATTGGTCCGGCACCTCTCGTGCTGGCTTTTGACTGTTGACAGAGGCGGGTGGGTCCTGGGGACTTTTTACCTTTCCTTTATTTTTCTACAGACACGACAGTCTACCTTTCGTCCTCGTCTCAAACTGGATACAGGAAGAGGCGGGGCTTCTTTTGTTGGTGGACTCGGTCCTAGAGCTACTGGCTTGGTTGTAACCCTTTAGTGACCGGCGTTTCCTAGTGACTAGAAGTGGCGTATCACGTAAGACCAACGCTCAATATAGGCAGAAAATGCATATATAGAAGAAATGCAAAGTAATTAAAAATTATGGAATGTTTTATGTTCGCATTTGGTCAAGCAATTGAAATGCGAAGTGTACATTTTAATAAACTGACCCTTTGATAGCACTTTATTTTATTTATTAAATTTGGGTTCAAATTCTCACTAGTAGAAAAAAAAATCCTAAAACATGTTACGGTACAATTTATTGTTTTGTAAACAAGTTGAGAAGCTTCCATACGTTTTAAGGCAATTACAACTTTTTGAAAAACTGCCGTAGCAGCACACCTTTATATTATCTGTAGAAGTATTTGTATCCTTTTCAAGCAGTGGGTTCCATTGTAAAAATTTGTGTGATGGGGAAACTGCCCAAAAATGTAAAAATGCTGCAATGTATGGAAGATTATCAAATCTGACAAGATCTCATCATTTGCACCGCTTATCTCATAAAGGTTTCCTGATCTTGTGCCTTCCCTGAAAAATGAATAATTTGGGTTCTTAATGCCTGATTTATAGTGAACCTTATTTTCCCTCTTCTCACTTATACACCGGACTAACTGTTTCATAGTGCATTTCTCCATATTAAGACTAAATTCTGCAGGCAGAACATTTTTGGTAGGAATAATTATTTCCTTATCTTGATTCTAAGTCATTCTATTCCATTATACTATGTTTTGATCTTAATCAGGTACGGAAGCTGGGGCGTGACCAGTTTATTTCCCTTAATGCAATCATTATATTTCCATTGATGGAACCTAAAATTTAATTTGCCCCCTTTTTAGCTGTACCATAGTGGTGTCTCAAATTCATTTGTAATTAACTACTATGCCAGATCTTTTTCACACATGCTGTTTCTTAGTTGTGCCTCCTCTCATAACTGTACATTGGATTTTTGTCCTTGCTTCAGGGTTCTCATTTTACATTCCTCAGATATCTTCTGTGAGCTGTTGGTCATGTAAATATCCAATATTTTACTCAAGAACAAATTTGACGTGTGTAATGCTGGGAAAATACTATATCCTTAGAAAATGGATGTAATTAAATACTAGTGTGGGGTGTAAAAATGCTGTGGTAATTGTAGTTTTTACTCTTTCAGAAGTCTTTTACTCTTTCAATGTAGTCTTGAGTTCCTGACTGATATTTTGAGTTTGAATCAGTATTTATTTTAAGGTCAGACAGAACACTTTCTGGATGTACAAACAGCAAAATTCAAATTTCCTTGAATTTGATGGATTAGTTCCAGATACTCTGTTATTGATCAGACATGTTTTTACGTTAGAGCTATAAGAATATGAAATAAATACTGAATTGTCCCTTTTTTAAAACAATAATTGGTACATATTAATTTAGAAACTGCAAATACTGCTATAATTCATCTCCATAGAGCTAGTACAGGTAGTCCTTGACTTACAACAGTTAGTTTAGTGACTGTTTGAAGTTACAATGGCACTGAAAAAAGTGACTTATGACCGTTTTTCACACTTATGATTGTTGCAGGATCCCCATGGCACATGATCAAAATTCAGATGCTTGGCAACTGACTCATATTCATGACAGTTGCAGTGTCCTGGGATCATGTGATCACCTTTTGCGACCTTCTGATAAGCAAAATCAGTGAAGCCAGATTCACTTAACTGCTGTGTTACTATCTTAACAACTGCAGTGATTCACTTAACTATGGCAAAGGTTGTAAAATAGGGTAAAATTCACTTAACAAATGTCTTGCTTAGCCACGGAAATTTTGGGTTGAATTATGGTCATAAGTCGAGGACTACCTGTATGGTATGGTGACACACAAGTTGTTGTTCCACTCTTAGCTGTGGAAATTTACTGAGTGGCTTTGGTCCTTTCTCTCTCAGATCAGCCTATTTCACACAGTTGATGTTGTGGTGGAAAATGGAGGAAGGAGAATGTGAACACCGTATTGAGCTTCTGAAGAAACTTTGAGATATATTTTAACAGTTTTCTGCAATAAAAATATATGTTTTTCTGGTCAAAGAATGACCTGTACAAGTTTTTATTACAATCATAATTTCTAAAGGTTTTTTTTTTAATACTTCAGGGAGTCCACAAAATAGCAGCAGATGATTGTTTGGCAGTATCACTGAGAATCAGTTCAGTAAATTCTTTATTATTTCTTTTTTTACTTTTACTTTTTTTTTTAGTATAGAATGGTAAAAGAAGCCCTCCATGAACGTGCCAACTTGCTTGAAATTGCACCTCATTTATCTGCTCCTCTGCCTATAATGCTTCCAGTTTACAAGTAAGTTACTCAAAATGTATCCTATTTTATTTGCTTAGCAGGTTAGTCTTACATTTTAAGCTGTATCACCGTATAGGAATTATAGTGCTTTATTTCAACGAGTTATTTTTTTTAATTTTGTTTTGTTTTTGTAGTGCCAAGCCTAATTTTTTTAGTTTGCAAGAACAAAATATTGCCATTATTTTGTAGAACTGTAATGTGAAATCTTTTGAACCGTTGATTCCATTTGTTTTAATCTGGTATGGCAAATGCACAAAGAATCCTGTTGGCATTTTACTGACAGATTGATTACAGTGGCATAAATCTTTGATGTTGCTATACCATAACTGTGCTTGAATTAAATCTTGATTAGCCATCTCAGAACTGAAATTTACGTGTATGCATGTGCATCAGTGTTTATGTGCATTTATTTATTTATAATGATATCTACTTTCTAATGTTGGAGCCATGTCTGCATCTCTGGTATAAAAAGGGAGAAAATGAGATGCAAATGTATACATGCTGTTTATTTTCCTGTCTTGAGAAAGAAAAATACATAAGTAGCCTTTTTACTTTGTTTAGACCAGGGGTGTCAAACTCACATCGTCATGGATGCAACATGTGACATATTGAGACTTTTTCCCTCTTCACTAAACGGGCGTGGCCAGCACATGACGCATCTGGCCTGTGGGCAGGAGTTTGACAGCACTGTTTTAGACAGACCAGTACTTTACCTTAAATTAGTCAATGAGATGTCAAAAGAGGGTATCCAATTAATGTTCTTGAGTAATAATAATTTATTAAATTTGAATTATGCCTGATTCTCAATTATTCTGGACAATCAAAGAATTTTCAATAAAACATACAAAATATAGATAAATGCACAAATATATGCTGTTTAGGACTTACAAAAGGATGCATCTGAGAGGATGTTACAGGAAGAGAATATTTAAGTGTTTTGTAACTTATCTATTTGTATTTCGATCTTTGGAGTGGTACTGGGGGAGGGACGTTAGCCTAAGATGATGTCTTACCCAGAGTCTCTAAGTGACTTTCTAAACCAAGTGACGTTTTGAGACATGGTTTCACACATCCCACCACAATGACTCACAAGGAATACACTAAGCAGGGGAAACATCAAGGATCGGAGAAAGAAGTCATCAAACTTAAATAAATTCACATTATCTGTGCTCACATAATGTGATGTTATGTATCCAAGAAAAACATGGTGATGCTACAGCACTTACAGAACATGTCTTACAAGTATAATTCTGGCACATTGTACTTTCCATATCTCAGGGTAAAAGTATACAAGCTTTCTTTGGTCTCCATCAGTTCAGACACCTTATGAGAAAGGGAATTTTGAAGCATCATCCGAGTCATTTAAATAAGATCTTTTGTTATGTAAAAAACTTCAAATGCCTGTCGGCTGCTTATTTATGTACTGTTCTTAGAAACCTGTTAACTAAACATTAGAAACATTAGTATGCAAATCATCAGTTATTGCTCTCTTTTGCCCAAGCATGCACAATTTCTGTTGCCTTAAGAGGTGCAGCTGGCTTTATGTTATCAAGCACTTTATTCCAAAAATTGTCAAGGCCAGGCCCAATATGGAAGTGGGGGTTCAGCAGCTTTAAGGGATGAAATCTCTTTTAAATGCCTGCGAAGTTTAAGGCATTTAAAGGAATTGCATACCTTAAGAACGTTAAAGTCTAACCCATGTGATATAATAATTGTTTAAATACACCTTGTCAAAGTAAAATGGAGAGTGACTACTTTTGTCATTCTGTGACTCAACAGTCCAGTGAAATTGCTTTAATCAACTATGTTTTGAAGAGGATGACACAGGGAAAGTTAGCCTCAGGTTCCTACTAATTTCGAATTCACATAAATAGAATTGGGTTTTTTTTTTTGACAGAACACCCAATGGACTTCATAGCTTGTTAAGCAAGCTTCCTGAATAATGCAAATGGAATTATATGCTACATGTTATTGTCCTGTTATCTCTATTCCCGCCCCCCTTTGCTAGTAGAAT
Organism: Arizona elegans; assembly: GCA_022577455.1. NCBI lineage: Eukaryota > Metazoa > Chordata > Lepidosauria > Squamata > Colubridae > Arizona > Arizona elegans. The sequence continues at coordinate 124,969,073 of JAKOOJ010000001.1, forward strand.
AGTGACTATATGTTCCCTGCAATAATCTTGAATAGGTGCTTGCTAATAAATTCTGGCTGACTATAGTAACCAAGAATTAAATTCATTAGTCAGCTTCAAGTTGAACATATTTTCAAAATTGTTAGTCATGTTTACTTTTAAGACCCATTGATGTCAGTAGATCTATCTCCAAATCTGTTAGTTTGAAATCTTAAATATTGTTTCACATTTTCATGTTCTAGTACAGTGATGGCTAGCCTTTTTTTCTTCTGGTGCCAAAAGTCTGTGTATGCGTGCGCTGTTGTGCGTGCCCACACCCATAATGCAATGCCCCCCACGCTGCCCCACCCCCCTGAACAGGCGCATGTGACCCCTGCGCTTCCCCAACCCCCCTGCACACGCGCACATGACCCCCCACACCCCATTTTGGGCCTAACAGGCCTCCCTGAAGCCTCCAGAGGCCAGAAATTGCTCGTTTCCGGACTTCTAGTAGACCCGTTTTTTGCCCTCCCCAGGCTCTGGAGGCTTTCCTGGAGCCTCCTGGAGGGTGAAAAGGGCCTCACCCGGCCCTCCGGAGCCTGGAAACAATCTGTTTCCAGACTTCTGGCAGGCCCGTTTTTCGCCCTCCCGGAGCCTCTGTGTGAGCCCTGTACTTATTTGGCATCCAAAACGGGCTGCGTGGAGACTCCTGGGAGGGGCAGGGCAGCATGGGCATATGTGCATGTCTCCCGCATGTGTGGCAGAGACTCGAAAATCAGCTGGTTGGCGGGAGGTATGCACGCATGCGCTGTGGATCTGACCTAGGGCGACGGTTCTAGTACAAAGGCCTATCGGGGGGTGGGGGGAGGGGAGGGGAGTAAAAACAGGTTTGAGTGTAAAGATGATTATTTTAATATCCTGACCGTAGGATAAGGCACGTGGTCCAGCCAGGTAATTGTAGACTTTTATGCTGCATAAAACTAAATATCATTTTGGTGGAAAGAAATGATTAATATTTAAAGGTTTTTTTCATTGAGCACTGATCATTCTTTGTATGCTTGAATAGTTGCCCCCCATCGTTAATATATTTAAAAATAAGAACATTAGAAAACAATATGAGCTGCAGTGAATCCTCAGTTTTCCATGTAAGCCTGTGAATCTGTTTGCTCATTTCTCTGGCTGGATTCATGTAAAAGAATAGGCTAGGCTAAAATGGAATTGAATAGCTTGTGACTCATAGTTCTGTAGGAACCCAAACATTATCTTAATATGTTACATAAACCAGGACACCAGGTTAAGGCAGTTAATTTAGATATTATGGGACTAAATCCCTTGTATTTTGTTAAAATGGTCCTTCTTCCCCACTCCCAGTATTTGATGCTTGGATCCAGCTGCACAGTAAAGCTTCATAGCCAAGTGGTAATAAGAACCTTGATCCCATTGTCCAGTTCTTTTTACTGAATTGATTGCATTCTATCTGATTTGGAGCCTTTCTGTTTTATAAATTACAGTCTCCGCCTTTGCAAATAAATATGTATCTATATTCGGGTGTGTTTGTATATCCTCTGCTTTTCTTCCCAGAAACTCAGGATAACTTCAATAAATAACAAAATAATTTTAAAAACATCTATCAAATTGAATAAAATAGTAATTGGAATAGTAATATCTCACTTCTTCTTGGGTGGCCTCTTTTAGTTGAAACATTGGCTTGCAGAATTCCCCTGTGATTTTTTTAGAACAGCTTTTCCACACATATCCAGATTTATTCTAATTTTTCTAAATTCTGTTTGAATTTTCAGATTTGTTTTAAAAGAATGTCCATTGCAAAAAAAAAAAAAAAAAGGATTGGTTTTACATACTTACATGTTTATTTGACATCTTTTTTTTTTTTTTTTAGGTGGTGGCAACTGCCTTATTACTGGGTGGGAATTAAGCTGTATGACCTTGTAGCAGGAACCCAATGTCTGAAAAGCAGCTATGTGCTTAGCAAATCCAGAGCTTTGGAACTCTTTCCTATGTTACGGAAGGACAAACTCGTGGGCGCCATAGTCTACTATGATGGTATGTCCTCTCCTTTCTTGCCAGTGTTAAAAGCAGAAGCTTTGATCCCAGTTGTGAATCTGAGCCCATTCTATTACTGTAGCTATATTGCAGAAGTACTGTATGGCCCTTGGGTTCATTCATACATTTCTCCCTTTGTATATCTTTGCATCCCCCTGCAAGAGTCTTTAAGTACCAACTGCTTTTTTCAGCTGCTGCACTGTTTAGCTAATCAGTTAGAAAAAGTTGCCTTAATTGCAGTTAACTTTCATTAAGCCATGGTGGCGCAGTGGTTAGAATGCAGTATTGCAGGCTAACTTTGCCCACTGCCAGGAGTTTGATCCTGACTGACTCAAGGTTGACTCAGCCTTCCATCTTCTGAGGTTGGTAAAATGAGGACCCAGATTGTAGTGGGTAATATGCTGATTCTGTAAACCACATAGGGAAGGCTGTAGAGCACTGTGAAGCAGTATATAAGTGCTATTGCTATTTTAGCTCCAGTTCTTTCTTTTCCTCTGTCTAGTAGACTTTCTCTAAGCAACATATAAAACCATAGCAGAGAATATTCATTGTTTTTCCTACTTCACATAGCAAGTGAAGCATACCCATCTCGAGTCCCTTCTTTCACACTGAAAAAGGATATAAGTACTAGATTAGTCTTGTCCCCTTTTGCTTTCAGTGCCTATTTGCACCTATTTGTGTGAAAATTCCTGAGAACATGCCAGAACTAGTTCTGGGAAGAGGTTCATGTCTTTGAATCAGGTAGATCTGTTCTTTCCTCATGTATATTGTCTTCCAAATAACTTCTCTGTGGCTGGTGGATAAATGAGGCATTATCATACATGGGAGCATGCCAAAGAACTTACTTTGTAAAATCTGTGTTTAGTTCCATTATTCACTGAGGTTTCCAGATGTGTCTTTTAGTCTGCCAGTAGAATGCTCCACCTACTGGTGGTTTTGGTGCTCAAAAAAACAAAACAAAACACCATTTCATTCTTCCCTTGGATTTTCCCAAATGAAAGTTGATTTTTCACTTGCTTCTGTATGCACGTTGCTATTTCATCAAAATGTGTTGCTGCGTGCAGAACGATCTTTTATCTTTTTTTATATTAGATATTTTTCCAATTCTACCTTTGAAAAACGTTTTGCAGGCAAGCATAGATACATATGGATAAATACATGAATTGGGGATGAAATATACTAGCAGGTTACTCCATTTACTTTTTATGAAGGGGGAAGAAGAAAATTAAATTTTATAGCTTGTTCAAATTTAGGTTGGGGATGATGACCAAAATGACTAAAAAGTACCATTACCACTTTAAAGCAGGAGGATGACAATGGAAATGCTTGATTTTTTCTGCAAAATTGATCAGTGTAGTGAATCCAGAAACCTATGATTATAGAATTATGAATATTTGTATATATCAGAAAAAGCTAGCTTAAAACTTCTTTGTAACCATAATACAATAATACTGATGGGATCTGAATGTTCTGTTGCATATGTGTTTGCTATGTATCGTAGTTTTGTAGGACCGCAGTTTTGTGAGTGATTGTAAGTTTATTTCTTTGCCCAATAAGTCTTGAGAAGGAGTGGTTAAAGAGAGTAGTTTTTGTTGTAAACTGAATTATACCTTTGAAAACATCCCTTCTACAGTTTAGGACATAAAATAAAATGTTATATGCACAAAAAAACATGGAGATGAGTCTGCATACATTTTCATAAAGCAACAGAGAAATCAGCCTACCGAACCACACTTTCTCTGAAAATTACTAGAAGCCGAGAAACTCAGTTCTGAGATAGGGGAATGCAACTAGTTACACAGCAGGATGCCCATTTAGTGACATTTTTATTGCTCTCTGCCTAAAGGCCAGCTTTAACTGTGATTTTTTTTTTGTCCTTATGTTAGACGTATTCAGTTTTCCATTCTTTTTTATAAGATGATTTATAGATTTATTTTTTCTGTTGAAATAAGGGTGTCTTAACATGTAGATTTTTTAAAATGTTTTTTTCTACCTCCAGCTATAGCCAGTAACCCAGATTTGCACTTTCAGACTGTCTTTCATGAACGAATGCTACATAGATATTCAAGTAGGAAACTTGAGCTTTGGTATCCATCCAGATTCCTTTTGCTACCCTCTAGTGCTTTTCTGCCATTTGTTTTGAAGAAGCTTTAGAATAGTGTATGCTAATTATAGGATCCAAGTGAATCGGTTTTGCAGTGAAAAAGCTATGTACAAGGATTTTATTGGGGACAAAAGAAAATAGAATTTAAATTTGTCCTTTTTTATTTCTTTATTTTACTTAAAATTATATACCTACACAGTTAAAACAATCTTTAAACTTAAAAGAAAGGCTTTTAAAAATTAGAAAAGAGACAACTCCAAACAAACCTCAAGTAAAAATTAATACAAAAAAGAAAAAAACTATCTTATATTTTATACCTATCAATAGTTATGAGTATGCTACTGTAGACTGTTCTTCTACATGCTAAATTTATTTGACTTGAGTGATCCTAAATATAATTTCTAAACTGTGAATTGATCTTCTGGTAGATTGCAGTGGTATTCAGTGAGCATTAGAACATACTACATCTGTGATAGCGAACCTATGGCACGTGTGCCCAAAATGGCACACGAAGCCATGTCACCCGCCATGCACGGCCTTGCCCGTTTGTCTTCTGGGTTTCTGCGCCGGCCAGCTGATTGCTGGGTACGCATGCACACTAGAACCCGGAAGTTCAGCTTTTCCGGAGCGTGATCCATTCGTGCGTGCAGCAGAGCTGAAAACTGGTCTGCACATGCGTGCCGGCCAGCTGATTGTCAGGTGCACGTGCGTGCTAGAACCCGGAAGTTCGGCTTTTCTGGAGCGCGGTCTAAGAGGTACTCAGTAAATGGATGATACTTCCTTTTTTCCTTCTGCAGGAAAGCTGTCCAGTTTTAGAATGGTTTAAGGGCAAATAAATAAAGCCTTCAGGGTTGACAAGACCACCATTTTTGATGCAGGTTTGCACATAATATAAATCTTAACTTTTCACATAATAGAAATCTTAATCGACAGAATATGGCCAGTGCTACATAGTTTCTGATCTCTGAGCATAAAGATGGTGCTTTCAATTTGTATGTAATGATGAAGTGCCATTTTACTCCTGTGTACTCCTTTGATCTCTTTGAAGAAACTAGACTTGGTGCCTTGGCAGCACCCAGCTGGTTGCAAACAGTAGTGCTGATGTACAGCTGTTTTCACAACATAGACAAACTCACTCATAGTTTCAATGCACGGCCATGCACGGCCTTGCCTGTTTGTCTTCTGGGTTTCTGCACCGGCCAGCTGATTGCTGGGTACGCATGCACACTAGAACCCGGAAGTTCAGCTTTTCCGGAGCGTGATCCATTCGTGCGTGCAGCAGAGCTGAAAACTGGTCTGCACATGAGTGCCGGCCAGCTGATTGTCAGGTGCACGTGCGTGCTAGAACCCGGAAGTTCGGCTTTTCTGGAGCGCGGTCCCAATGAGTGCATGTGCATGATGTTTCCGCATGACCTTTTTAGCACTCGGTGCCAAAAAGGTTCACCATCACTGTAGTACATCATAAAACAGTCCGCAGCAGCTTTGCCATCATCCAATTCTGAAGTCATATCTAAAGCTTGCCTTCTTTTCACATAGATATAGTCTGTTGTGCTTTACCCACATTCTGCTAGTGAAGCAGTCAGGTGAGCCGCTATAGCGGGGGGTGAGCAATTAATTTTCCCAAGAGACCACATGAGAAATTGGGACCGTTATGGAGGGCTGAACCAATAGGGCAGTGAAGATGTGTAGGCATGCTCACATGCCCATACATAAGTTGAAATAAAAGCAGTCGCCTTCAAAATAAAAGCAATCCAGACAGAGACAGCCAAAGGGCCAGATGTAGTTTGGGGAACATAAAAGCCCAGGTCTGCCCTAGAAAGTGGGAAGAGCCCTTCATTTTTCTGAAATAATGCTAAATCTGCATCCAAAAGAAATATTTCAAATGAACAGGGAGGACTAGCCACCTAGTAAATCATGTTGCCTCTGCTCGTCCTATCCCAAGGAAAAGGACTAGCGGATGGTCTCCTAATAGCTGGTGAATTAGTAAGAGTGAAGCAAAGCTGAGAAGAGATATTCAAAACCTTATCTTTAACATGTTCTGGATAATTGACAATGTGCCTTTGGCAGGATAAGGATTGCTGGTGGAGCCGTCACGTTTTAAGCCAATGTTCTTTCTGCTGGCTCAAGGACCAGTACACAGAATTTTAATTCACCGGTGAAGAAGAACCATTAATGTGTTTTTCATTTTGTGCTCTACCTTGCATCTCGTTTCTCAAGGAAAATGTATGAAGTCTGAAATATTCTGGTATTGTTCTTTTTAGGCTTTTCCTAAGAATCTGCAAGTTTACTATAATGAGGAATTAAATGTCTGTTTTGAGATTCATTTTTAATCAAATAGTTAAAGGCTCAGTACTGTTAAATTTAGCTGATTTGCAAACAGAGAGGGATAGAGAAGAGCAAAAAATTAAAGTCTTGGTGTTCTTATTTCTTAAACTTCGGAGCTTCAGAAAAGTTTTCTGAGCCTGCTTAAAGACAGAGGTATAGTCAAAACATGCTTTGTTGGTAAAGTAATATAGCCACCAATATTGGGGAAAGAAACGTAACTCACTCCAAAGGTCCCGAGTTCAGTCCTTGGCATTTCCAGCAGAAAGAATCTTAGCTAGTAGTCCATTTTTTTTTTAATTACATTCCCGTTTTCAAAAAGCTCTGTGCCACGTCCAGTAACAGGGTAAATAGAAGTGATCCTGGATTCATGAAGTGGAAAATATATATTAGTCTAGCACAGCTGAATATGGCAGGCAATTGAACAAAGCCGAATCAGGCAGTTTATTATTGCAAAAATGCTTCCTGCCCCATTTCACTTCCTTTCCCATTCACTCCTGGAGGCCAACTATTAGTATAATCCTTGTAGGATATTCTTTTTGATGCCATATTCTTAATTTCTGCTTAATGGCACATACCATTCATCGCATAAGTCACATCCAGTGGAAGCCTTCTATCAGTTCTAACAAACTGAAAATTCTCATGCTTAAAATACAGGACCATTTGCTATCCAGACCCATTAACAAAAATTTGCCCCTATCTTTTTTAGAAAAGTAACATAAAATCTTCTCCAGAAAGCAAAAGACAACACAGAACTTCACATTTCAATAAATTCATTTTTAGATAACCTTCTGTGTCTAAGTTACCCATTTATTGGATCCTGGGAAATCTTGTTTTTCAATTAGATTTAAGTTCATTCCAACATGGCCTTTGGAAGAAAAACAGTCTTGTTCACTCTGATTGATAAATCCAATTGAGGTTTGGAAGAAATGGAAAGTTAGTTTTCTTGGACCTTTAAGTGTTAATGAACTGCCTCTTTAGGCCAGAATTGGGAATTATGAGGTTCAAAACAGCTCCATTCTTTTTTGGAGGGAAAGATGTGGGATTCTCAGGGCCATTAAATTATAATACAAGTAACTTTTCCAAGTACATTTTAATGTTTGTGGAAATCCTTGAGGAAAAAACTAGTGATTTTGGCTAAGAGGTACTCAGTAAATGGATGATTCTTCCTTTTTTCCTTCTGCAGGAAAGCTGTCCAGTTTTAGAATGGTTTAAGGGCAAATAAATAAAGCCTTCAGGGTTGACAAGACCACCATTTTTGATGCAGGTTTGCACATAATATAAATCTTAACTTTTCACATAATAGAAATCTTAATCGACAGAATATGGCCAGTGCTACATAGTTTCTGATCTCTGAGCATAAAGATGGTGCTTTCAATTTGTATGTAATGATGAAGTGCCATTTTACTCCTGTGTACTCCTTTGATCTCTTTGAAGAAACTAGACTTGGTGCCTTGGCAGCACCCAGCTGGTTGCAAACAGTAGTGCTGATGTACAGCTGTTTTCACAACATAGACAAACTCACTCATAGTTTCAATTGGAAAAACGTGACCAAGCCAAGTCCAGAAATGTCAGGGAATTTCTAGAAGCCTGGCCCTGTGACAAATCATCCATCAGTAGACATTAACAACATCTATAGACCAGGGGTGAAATCCAGCAGATTCTGACAGGTTCTGGAGAACCGGTAGCGGAAATTTTGAGCAGTTCGGAGAACCAGTAGCAGAAATTGTGAGTAGTTTGGAGAACCAGCAAATACCACCTCTGGCTGACCCCAGAGTGGGGTGGGAATGGAGATTTTGCAATATCCTTCCCCCAGGAGTGGGGAGGGAATGGGGATTTTGCAGTATCCTTCCCCTGGAGTGGAGTGGGAATGGAGATTTTGCAATATCCTTCCCCTGCCACACCCGCCAAGCCACTCTCATCAAGCCACGCCCACAGAACCTGTAGTAAAAAAAATTGGATTTCACCACTGCTATAGACTATGCTAAAGGGACTATCTTCCAGCCAGTGGTGAAATGCAGCTAGTTCTATCCGGCTCAGGCGAACCGATAGCGCCAGCGCCCACCCGGACATCATCACATCTGTTTTTGACCCTCTGCACATGCACATGTATGGAGGAGGTGTGAGCACTCTCACATTTGCGAACAAGTAGTAAAGGTAAGTTGATTTCACCCCTGTACCAGCCCAAAAAGGAATAAAAAGACCCAAATACCTCTCCACCAGCAATCAGCACCCAGATCAGTATAGATTAACTCCAAAGTTAACACCAGATCAACAATCAAATAAACAAAACCCCAATCAAGAAACTGCCAAAGAGCCAACAGTATACAGCCCAACCAAAGAATTTCTAAGACGCCCCCACCAACACTGACAGGGCAAGACACCAGAATATAAACTGACAGCAAACCACACTCCTTACTAGCACTGATGATGTTACCTAGTTTGGGTAATGAAATGTCCTCAAGAAAACAAGCAAGCTCAGAGAGCACTAAAGACTCTTCATTTCAACCCTGAGCTACAAATATTCTCCTTTATTGGTACTATATCTCTACCTTTGCACTGGTACAACCAAATTCATAAATGTACATATTCTATTTCTCTCCCCACGCCCCCTGCTTTAAACAAAGGGTAAAAGGGTTCTTATAAAACTAGGCTCAGATTTTCATTTCTTCTAATTTCATAGCAATTTGTCCAAGCAGCAATATATCAGAGCGTTCATTTTCTACCACATATTGTTGCTCCAAGCTTTCTTAATTCCATTTTAAGTTTATACAGGCAAAAAAAAAGGGGACATTATAAATGTTGGCTATACCAGCCACTGCAAATCACAAACTTTACCAGGGGCTATTCGTGCTCTGTCGCAGCATCAGGAAAACAAAGCATATGTTGGATGTTAGCCTAGCTGTACACAATGTGTCCTATTTATTCAAGGTTTCCTTTGAAGCTACAACTTACAACTTTGTTTCTTAAGGGTACATGTCAGTTTCATTTAGTCTTTGTTAGTATTTGGATACTCTTGAATAGCAAAAAAGGCAACATTTTGGGGGGGTGAAATGCGGCTGCTATCTGAGCAATGATCTGTCATTTTCCCTTATGCATCTGAAGAAAAATTAAAAAGGGGCACGATGGAAAAGCTAGACTAAGATTTCTTATAACCAACTTTCCCTTTATTAAAACTGGGGAAGCCATTTTTTAAAGGTACCATAAAGGTACAGCTTTTTTTCTTAGTGGTTCTTTTTGTTATATACCAGGGGTCCACGGCCCACTACTGGGCCGCAAGCTCTTCAAAACCGGGCCACTTGAAGCAGCAGACGAGTGTGCATGCACACTCCCCCCTTCTGCGAGCAGCAAGCGAGCACGTGCATATGTGCTCCATTTGTGTGAGCGGCAGGCAAATGGAGCTGCGTGCACACATGCGCTTGCCCGCTGCTGACGCAGAACCATCCCCCCCCCCAGTCCGCAAAGCCAGAAAGGTTGGGGAGCTCTGTTTTAAACTAAGCATTATCAAAGAGCATTTGGTGATTTAAATGTAGGCAGAAGACTTTCTTTCCAGTCTGATCTTTTTTGAGGGAGAGGCAAGGGGGAGTTGGACATTGCCTTAAATTCAGGCTCATTTTCCTTGACGTTAAATGCAGTAAACTTTTTACATGTAGTAAATGTAGTGAAGTTTTAAAGGTTTTCCTTGAAGTGTAGGTACGTTTAAAGATTGATAGATATTTTCCCATTATGTCTTAAATAAAATCTCCTTCAATTCAAGTCTGAATTTTCTGGTAACTTCCCAGAGATGTCCATGTAGGGGTTGATGTTGTTTTGCAAGATAATTTAAGTGGTTTGGCCTACCTTTTTCTGGGATGTTTCTTTCTACTTTCCATTATAGTTTGTAGCCCTAGAGTTTCTGTTGGTTTTCTGTCCAATTATTAACCCTGATGCCTTTTTTTGTGATCAGCCATGATTGGCTGGATGCACACAATTATTTATTTGTTTATTTTTCAAATGTATACCAAAGGACTTCATAACCCTCTTGTAGTAGGATATCATCAAATAGATTGCCATGTAAACAAGAAGTATTATCTGATTTGAAATTTCTTAGTGTAGGTCCTATCAAACAGACATTCCATAAATTGTATTGCAGAGAAGTTATCTTGAAGAGGTCCTCCTAATTTGTTAATTAAGTAAGAATAAAAAAACATCCAATAGAGATAACACAGGTTTAGGGATATATGTAAGTACTTTGTGTTGACAGTATTTAGAATTGGAGAAAGCCAATTAAGGTCTGTGGAAATATAAAGTGACTTTGCTTCAAAAAGGAGATTTTTTTTTCCTACTGTAAACTTTATGAGATTTTATTTTAATGTATGTAGAGGAAGGGTAAAGCATAAAGAAATCAATGAGAAAAATGTAGAACATTCATTAAGCTGTCAACAGTTGGATAGGAACCCAATTTCTCTTAGACTCCTATGGCTCCTTTTTCAGTGTGTGCTGAATTATGAGAAATTACAGGTTTATAATTCATTTTTGACTAATTTATAATTTTGAGAGACTTGAGGCGTTTGATTGAGATCCAGCCCAGTTTTAAATTTAGGCAGTTGTAAAACTTCATACACTTATTTAAAACGTTTTTCTCGTTTTGAAATAAAAACAATGTCACAAGCTGCTATTGTAAAGGTTTCTCACAGGTGAAACCCAGCATGTACATCACAATAGAATTATGACAACCTCTTATATCAGTAGAAATCCATGGGGGGCCAGGAGCAAAGCGAGGAAACTATTAAGGGTAGTTAAAGGCAGTCCTGAGACTCAAAATTATTTCTGAATCATTCCTATAAACTGTAAAAATCTCTACACAAAACTTGCACTCACTTGCACTCACTTATAGGAAGCTGATTTGGTGCTTCATTCCAGAGCAATGGGATCTTTTTAATTAAAGGAGTTTTTATACTATGATCTCACGTGAATAGAAGGAAGTGTCCTCATGAATCATCGATAGAAGAGAATATTTGTAGTTCAGGGTTGAACGGTGGGGTCCTTGGTGCTCTCTGAGCTTGGTGCTCTTTTCTTGCAGATGTTTCATTACCAAACTGTTAGCACTGATGGTGTTACCTAGTTTGATAATGAAATGTTTTTAAGAAAATCACCAAACTCAGAGAGCAGCAAGGACTCCACCATTCTGATGAATTGCAAGTGATTTTATTTATTAAACAGACACAGGGCAATAAAATAGGTAGGCTGTCCAAGAGCAAAGACTTGTTTTGTTTTTGTTTTGTTATGTTTTGTGGTTTTGTTGCTCCTAAAAACCACAGTGCACATGGCTGTGATTTCATCAGAGTGGTTAGAGTTTTCAGCCCCTTGGTTTGGGATTACCTTTCAATCAGTGTGTTGTTTTAATTGTTCTTTTGTTTAAACATTTTGAAAAATTTCTCCCAAACCATTCAATGCATTGCTGGCAAATTTGGGCAGTGTTATAAAAAGGGAGCTGGATACTGCACATGGGTAGTAAGGATACTATAAGAAAAGGATGTCCAACCTTGGCAACTTTAAGACTTGTGGATTTCAACTCCCAGAATTCCCCAACCAGCATGGCTAACTGGGGAATCTTGGGAGTTGAAGTCCACAAGTCTTAAAAGTTGCCAGAGTTGGACATCCCTGCTGTAAGGCTTCTTCTTTATCCAGCTCTACAATGTTTTCTTAAGGTTATCAAATAAATTTCTGCGACTGTAGTGGTACCCCTTAAAAGTTTGGTGTGTGCTTACTGGCTACTTACTCTCCCACCTTTTCCCTATCTCCCCAATTGCAGGGCACTGCTCCACACATAAACGTACCAGTAGATGCCTAGTTTGCTTGTAACAAAAGGTTGGCTGTGCATTTGATAGCACTTTGGTTGCTGGAGGCACCGTCCCCAAACACTTGCAGATGATAGCTGCATCTCCTGCTGTACCTGTAACAATTTAATTGTATAAGTCAGCCCAGTCAAGCATTCCCAGCACATGACTGGGAGACATGAAATTCATTGTCATTATTGTCCCTGTCATTTTGGATCATTATATCCTACTGTAGAATTTTCCTCACTTCAGTGCTTTTTTTTAACCTCCAGGAACCAGGGATTATGGCTGAATTGGAGGTGGGGGCAGGACTGCGATCTACATTTACCTCAGGGGAGCCACAGATTAAATTGGCTTTGCTCGCTGACTGGCTAGATTCATCCATTTGCGTGTTCTGAGTTTAAGGCAGCAAATTTATGAGGATCTGGATGAAATGTCCAGATTTTGCTTTATTTTGTTGATGCGTTTTGGCTTGGGAATCAAATGCTGATTCTTACAGAGTCAAAACTAAAGTGAAGGTGTGCTTCAGGTCCCATGCTGTCCTTAAAAATACAGGCTTGTTCTCGACATTATTTGAGCATTATCCTGCAAACTCTCTTGGTATTCCTCAGTGTGCCATGGGGTGGTCAGAGAAGATATTGCATTGAAGCATATAATTTATAAGTGTGAGGTTTGTGTGAACTTAATAGTAGGCCGTTAGTTAATAATATGGATCTGGTTTCATGAAGTAATGACAATGGTGCCATGGATACTGCTTTAAAGAGGGAGAGAAAGTTGTTGCAAAAATGTGAAGCTTCCACTTCTGTGATGTTAAGACAGTAGCTGAACATCCCTCCCCTCAAAAAAAATGTAAAGACAATTCTGTGATGTTAATTCCTCCACTATGCTTAATGAAAAGGGACGTGGTGGCTTAGTGGCTAAAACGCTGAGCTTGTTGATCAAAAGGTTGGCAGTTCAGTGGTTCGAATCCCTAGTGCCACGTAACGGAGTGAGCTCCCGTTACTTGTTCCAGCTTCTACCAACCTAGCAGTTTAAAAGCACGTAAAAATGCAAGTAGAAAAATAGGGGCCACTTTGGTGGGAAGGTAACAGCATTCCGTGCACCTTTGGCATTTAGTCATGCCGGCCACATGACCACGGAGACGTCTTTGGACAGCGCTGGCTCTTTGGCTTTGAAACAAAGATGAGCACCGCCCCCTCGAGTTGGGAACAACTAGCACATACGTGCGAGGAGAACCTTTACCTTTATCTATGCTTAATGAAAGAATGGATTTCATTGGATTTTAAAGGCAACAGTACAAAATTGGGTTTATGAGCCCCCCACACCTGTCTTTCTCTTCAGTGGATCCTACTCAGTAGTTGTAGAAGTGTTTTGATTGAAATCTATTTGTAGGGAATAAGATAACTGGAGTTGAAAAGGTTGTAAAAGCTGCCTTAGAACATCTGTCCACTGAAAGGGGCTGCTACTTAGTGCATTTTCCAGGTACTTCTGTGTTTGTTGGGTTAAATTAGGATTTATATTTTGAAGGCTATTCCAGCTAATATAAAATCAAGTAAAGTTTTTTTAATAAGGATTCGGAGTACCAAAAGACAGTGTAAAATGCTGTATTCAGAATCTGTTTCGTAATTGTTATTTCACACTTTTTCTAGGATAGATTTATAGGTAGTCCTTGCTTAACAATAATTTATCTAGCAACCATTTGAAGTTACGATGGGGCTGAAAAAAGTGACCTACAACCAGTCCTGTTACTTATGACTGTAACAACGTCCCTGCAGTCACATGACCTCAATCTGGGTGCTTGGCAACTGGCTCGTACTTATGACAGTTGTGGCCTTCTGCAACCATGAGATTGCCATTTGTGATCTTCCCAGCGGCCTTCCGACAAGCAAAGTCAGTGGGGAAGCCAGCAAGAGGGTTCAGGTTTGTGGTAATGTGATGTCTCACTTAACAACTGGGAGTGATTCACTTAATGAAGGGCAAAGAGGTGGTAAAAGCAGGTGCACAGTGCCTCCATTAATGATGGCACCACTTAATGAGGAATTTTCAGGCCCTGTTTTGGTCATAAGTCAACAAGTAATTGTAATCTTTGGAAATCCAATTAGGAGCCTGTTAGAAAGGAGCTTCTTCATTGTTCAGGATCTTGGCCAAAGACTTTATAAAGAATTACCAATCTATAAAACATTAGGTTCCTGTTGAACCCAGGATGATTTTTTTGGGTGTACTTTTATAAGAAGCACCTTCCTCCCATTAATTTAGGACCTCCCAGGCAGTTTAGTTCAGGGCCATTTTCCTTCTTCTTTATACACAGGATGCATCATTTGAGTGTGTCTGTTCATTGGCCATAATACAGAATAACAGAGTTGGAAGGGACGTCAGAGGTCTTCTAATCCAACCCCCTGCATTAAAGTTTGAGTTTTGTGTTTACAGGATGAATGTTCTGTCCCTCTCCCTCACACAGGCAAACGCAATACCAAACACGCCTGTCAATAGTTTATTATATAAACAGACCTGAATTCCTGGCAGACGAGGGTTTTGGCAGCTAACTGCAAAATGCCTGCCAAGTCCATTTGCACTCCCAGAAAACAGGAGAGGGCTTATCTTCAATCCATTCCAGGAGCAACAAATTATCCGCAAGACAAGAGTTTAGTCAATGTTCAGTCCAAAATATATCCAAGCCGAAGTTCAGGGATCACGATGTGACTATCAGTCACTTTGTCCGTCACAAAGCCTGAAGAGCAATCCCACCCACTTTTATCCCTTGTGGGATGTGGCTCAGTGACTCAGTTCAATCTCTGGCCCTCCCACGCCTCTTCCTTTGCTGCATACGCCTCTCCCTCCGATGCTGCCTAGGATCAAGCCAGGATTCATCATCATCGCTCCCTTTCAATGGGTGTTCCGATATGCCTTCCTCCTGGCACATCCCCGGCTGTTCCTCCTGGCCTTCGGATGGAACCTGAGGCATTGCCAGAAAGGAGGGTCCTGGAGAGGGAGGCCTTGTCAATTCCTCCCCATCACCTTCTGAGTCCTCTTCCTCTGTGAGGACAGGCTCGGGAGTCGGGGTCACAACAATGAAAAGATGAGTGTGTTGCCCACACTTGCACACAATGTGGGAAAATTTGCCTTATACTTACTGAGAAGAATAGAGGTCACTGAGGTAGTTTTTGTTTAGTGACCATAATTGGGACTGGCAACTCGGTTTGTAAGCAAAGCAGTCACTAAGGGAACCCAGGACTATGCTGAGGATCTTACGCCAGCTTTCCTTTGCTGTGCAGATCTGCAAAGGTTGTTAAATGTGAGGATTGGTTGGGGAGTTACTTTTTCATTACTGTCATCATTGCGAACAGTCATCGAAAGAGGCAGTCACTAAATGAGGGTTATCTGTACAGAAAATAAGCAGTGGTGGAAGTGCAAGTAACTGGAGACATTAAGTGAATGTCTTTTAAAAGTAGCTGGAACATCAGCTCTCATGGAAAGAGCTGCTTGCTTGGTGATATTTATGCATGTATGCATGCATGCCTTCAGATCAATGTTGTGGCAGACCCTGATGTTTTCTTAGCAAGATTTCAGAAGTGGTTTGGCCCAAGGACACCCAGCTTCCTGCCTCAGGTGGGGCTAAAACTCATTGTTTCCTGGTTTCTAATCTGATACCTTACTCATTATACCAAACAGTCTCTTCTGGCTAATTTAACCTCATTTGAAGCCTCTGAACATAATATCTGTACTTTTTCTTCTTTCCCAGTATAACTAACTCTTCTTTTAACCATCCTGCTTTTATTTATTTATTTATTTTGGAAGAGGGGCAAATTGCTGCTCCTTTTGGAAGGAAGGATGACTGTACGTATACACTTGTGTGTTTTTGTACGTAAGAGTGGCTCATGTGTGAGACAGAGAATGGTAGTACAGTATATGTACAGTACATGGGCGATGAGTTACTTTTTAAAAACAGAGTTTAATTAGTATTATTAGAGTAGAATAATTAATATTTATTAAATTAATATGAATGATTATTAAAACACTTTTACCCTGTTCCTTTTTGAGATGCATGCAGGATATGCACACAGAGTTACAAGCATGCCACACTAGCACATTTTTGGCAGGAATAGGCAAATCTACCAATCTGGTTTCAGTCGAAGTTGGTAATCCTAGTTGGACGAGCTAGAAAGAGCACAGTAAGTTCATTTGATGTGTTTGTGTGTGTGTGTGTGTGCGTGTGTGTGTGTTCAAAACCGTAATCAGAATTTCCTGATGAATAAATAGGGTATATTGCTAATACCATCAGACAGCAAGCATAAATTAATGGCAGACAAATGTCAATAACAATCTTTGTACATCTGCTTTTCGTTCTCATTGCCCTGTAGTACCCCGGGGTGTTTAAGTATGAGAAGCTGGTGGCCATACATAATATTTGCTGTGGGAAATGACAATGCAGCATTAGGGTGCTCGTGACAGATTAAAGTAAAAGCAGGAAGCAGCTCTTGGTTTTGGCTCTTAGGTCTGCTGTAATTAGCTGTATTCGACTCAGATCAAAAAAAATTCTCCAGTATTGCAAAAAGTCTCTGTGATCTAAATTTATTTATTGTTTTGGCATCTTTGTGGTCTATGATTGCCTTGGAAGTGCATATTTTATAAGTAAAATACTATATTCTGCTGTGTATTTGTAGTGTGCTAGCTTTTTCTCTGTACAGTGAATACAAACTTTCTCATTATTTATTTAAAAATTACCATATATTTCTGGTGAGTGATGAAGTCACTTTGCTTCATGAAAAGTAATTTTGCATCTTCCATATATGCCTCTGACATACTGTCTCTTGTCTCTTTTAATACCTGGGATCATAATCCAAGTTAGTGAAGACAAGATCATGTAAGATAGAATTTTCTTGATGTCCTATGAAACAGACAATAGTTTATAAAACTGTTGACTGTTTCTACTTTTTTTTTTTAAAAAAAAAGTCTTCTGGTCAATTTGAACTGAAAAAAATACAACCGCCTGTTAGAATCTGTTTGTATTTGTGTGTGTTTATCTCACTTTATTTGTTAATACTCTATATCTCATCTTTCATCCAGTAGTTTAAAACTGAACCAAACATAGGTATGTGAGAAAAATAATGTAGTTCTTGCTAATTCAAAGTTATTCAAATTGTGTCAGTATGAATGTTCGTAACCTTCAGTTGGAACAAATGCATTATAGAGCAATAATTTTTGAATCAATGTAGCTCAGATTGGCTAATTTATAGAAGGATTTAAATGTGGTTTTAATGCTACTGCACCACATGCTGTGGTGGTCAGCCGCAGTCACATGGTCATCATAGTCCAACGATCCTTCCTACAAGGAAAGTCAATGGTAAGTCCCTCCCACGCTGCTTTTTGCCTACCTTGGTCATTCTTGGCCATTCTTTTTATCTGGCTAGATGAGGAAATAACTCTGAAATGATGACCTGACAGGTCATGGGTTCTCTAACATTTTCATAAAACGTTATAAGGCTTGACATCAAGCTTACAGTATTTCCAGGATTGTCTCATGAAGGGTGGATTTGATTTAAATCGAGTTGATTTAAATCACAATTTAAATCATGATTTAAATCACTAGTAAAAAGGCTTGATTTAAATCAACTCGATTTAAATCATAATTTTTAAAGAGCAACTGTCATCTCTGCTACTCCTTTGACCCACTGTTGACTCACCGATAGTCCCAGTGTTGCAGAATATACAGCCTCATGCTATATAACTAAGCTCCATTTCATGCTGAATAAACTAAATTATTTATGTATCTTAAATAGAAAACTCTTACGATAGATTTTTACCCCAAAAGTTTTTTATTCAAACAAATTCGATAAAAATAAAAAAAATCCAATTTAAATAAAAAAAATCTGATTTTTTTGATTTTTTTAAAAAAATCATTTCTTTTTATCCACCCTGGTCTCATGAGACCTAACCTGTGCCATCTGTGCATTCAACCGAATTGCTCATGGTCTCCTCCCCTATAAGGATAAAAAGATGACACCCCCGAGATGTGTCTCCTGGGTGACAGCCCCCATGCTGTAGAATATCTTGTTACCCTGAGATAGTAGAAATCCCCATTCTGCTTGTTTTCCACAAGTTTGTGAAGGTCATTTGATTAACGTGAACTTGGGACAGGTAGAGTAAATCAGGACCACATTTGTAATTGGTAATTGTTTTATTGTAATTTGGGTTAGTATGAGTGTGCATTCTGTGGTGCTTTATAATTTTCTATAGGTAGGCCTCACTTAGCACCACAGTTGGGACCAGGAATTTGGGCAGTTGCTAAGAAATGTAGTCACTAAGAGGAAAAATCATGAGACCGCAAGTGAACTTGCAATCTTACTTTGATTCTTAACATGAAGCAAGATAGTCACTAAGTGAAAAATTATGTGACTGTGACTTATGATTTTACTTCTGCCTTCCATCCTGCTTCAGAATTTGACTTGTGTGAATTTTTTTGTTTGTTTACACAGATGTCTGCACTTATATACCCACAAGACATGTTAATTATCCCCTCTTTAGTAACATACACTGACATCACTGCACTTGTTCCCAGTATTGTAAAATGGACACAGAAAAGCTGTCATGACATTTTTCTGAGTGACATTTCAGTGTGGCTTCCATAAACTGGCACTGACAACATTTGGTTTTCATTTTAACACTCTGCATTTACTTAACTGACATTGCAATAAGATGTCTGTGACATGTTGAAGGCTGATACAAAAGAAGTGGGTAACAACATAATTAAAAGCCGACTCAACCAAGTAAATCCTAATTCTGATCTGTCCCTCAGCATCCTTTCCCCCTCAAGGAGAAATTCATTATCTGGTTAGGCCTCTGGTGCTACACTTCTAAGAGTCTAAGTACAGCTTCACATCTGGTGTCATCCCAATCCCATCTCTTTGACTGGTTCTAATTTTTATTTGTGAGCATATCTAACACATCTTCCTCCTAACACATCTTTTCCCCACAGCAATAACAACAACCTGTGAGGTGTGCTGGGCTGAGAGAGAATGATTGGCTGAAAGTTACCCAGCTGGGCTTTCCATAGCTAAGGCAAGATTTGAACTCACAGTCTCCTGTTTTCTAGCATGGTGCCTTAACCACTACACCAAACTGGCTCTTCAGCTTGGTCCAGTGATTAAGGCACCATTCTGTCCACCTTTGGTGCAAACAGAGTTTGCCACTCCGTGTTTCCTCAAAATATGTAGCGATAAAGACCTTTCTTGCCACAGTTATTAAGAGAATCTCTGCAGTTGATAAGTTAGTAACACAGTTGTTAAATGAGTCTGGCTTCCCCATTGACTTAGCTTGTCAGAAGGTGGCAAAAGGTGATCACATGACCCTGGGACAGAATAACAGAATGACAGAGTTGGAAGGGACTTTGGAGTTGAACTCCCTATTCAAGCAGCAGATCCTATACCCATGATGGCGAACCTATGGCACGCGTGCCATAGGTGGCACATGGAGCCATTTCTGCGGGCACACGAGCTGATGCTCAGGTCAGCTCCACTGCGCATGTCTGTGCGTCTCCCACCAGCCAGCTGATTTTTGGGTCCCTGCCAGGAGGCGCGTGCGCATGCACAAAGGGTGGGGGGGTCATGTGCGCACACGCGGGGGGTGGGGAGGGGTGCAGCGCCCCCTCCGCCCCCCGGGTTTGGTGCTAGGAGGCTTCAGGGAGGCCTGCTAGCACCAAAATGGGTTGCGCGCACATGTACCCCTGTGGGGGGACATGGGCACGGGGAGCGCGGGGGGTCATGCACGCATGCGGTGGGGCGGGGGAGCACGGAGGTCACGCATGCATGTGCAGGAGTCTGTGGGGGGCATTGCATTATGGGTGTCGGCGCTCGCTTTCGGCACCTGAGGTAAAAAAGGTTCGCCATCACTGTCCTATACCATTTCAGACAAATGGGTGTCCAATTGTTTCTTAAAAGCTCCAGTGCTGGAATACCCACAACTTCTGGAGACAAGTTGTTCCATCGATTAATTGTTCTAACCATCAGGAAATGTCTCCTTAGTTCTAGGTTGGTTCACTCCTTGATTAGTTTCTACCCATTGCTTCTTGTTCTGCCTTCAGGTGCTCTGGAGAAAAACTCCTCTTCTTTGCGGCATTTCTTCTGAGCACTGAAACTCTTCAGGAGAGACAGCAAGCACCTAGCTGTTTACTCACGAGTCATTTTATTTATCTATTTTACTCACACATCTTAATACAACGCAGGACTCCGCAACTGTCATAAATATGAATCAATTGCCAAGTGTCTGAATTTTGATCAGGTGTCCAACGGGATGCTGCCATGGCCTTAAGTGTGAAAAACTGTCATAAGTCCCTTTTTTTCAGTACCACTGTAAATTTAAAAAGGGCACTAAATGAATTGTTGTAAGCCGAGAACTACCAGTATTAAAATCCTTCCATTCATTTGCTGGCCGATCAAGCAGATTCCTGGAAAAATAAAATCTAGGCCTGCAAAATAAATTCGAGATTCTAGTTCCACGTTTACAGTATCTATTTAGCATTGCCAAAAATTATGGTTACTGTAAAGGTATACAATCCCCCATTTTCCCCACTTCTTCTGTATGACGTTCACATTCACTAGACTTTGTGAACGGCCCTGTGTTAGTCTTTTACCTGACAGTGTCCACAAATTGGACTGCAACTCCTAAAATTCCCAGCCAAGGCAGCCTTTGAATTCTGAAAAAAAAAAAAACATGGTCCCCGGCATCTGGTGAAGGACGGCTACCCACTATGCTTTTCATTCTGTAGTTGCCATGTCAACTATACAAACAGTTCTCGTAACAGAAGAAGAGTAGCAAGAGCTCCTTATTTTAAGCTCTGATTCAAATGCCGCAGTTATCTGAACAGCTAACACGTTGCAAAGGCAAAAGAATAGGACCGGAGGAAACTAAAAATGAAAATAAATCCTTTTTAGGATCAGTTTCCTTTTCTGTCTTCCTGATGTATCTTTTTTAAATAGTAATTGTTTGCTTGTTCTTTTATTCAAAATGGAAGGACTCCAGTCCTCTTTTTATTCTGTGGACCCATTTTTGGTTTAGAGACCACATCCCCTAAATGAAATGAGTTTTTGCTTTTTTGTTGTTAGTTGCGAAGTCGTGTCCGACCCATTGCGACCCTGCATATAAGTTTTTGTTAACGGTTCCTTAATAGGAAAGTATCTGTAGGACTTCCATACTGTTATTTATTGATAGTGAAACGTTTCCCACCAATCTTAGAATTCCCTCTGCATGTTCATCAATGTGGTGTACATGTAAATGTGTCATTTTGCTTTTAGAAAATCAAAGCCCAAGCGGAGAACTTTAGTCAGATATTTTTAAAGTCATGAACAAAATGCTTGCCTATTTTCAAGCTTCTTCGGGATATTATTTATGCACCTGTATATTTGTGTCTGTCCCAAAAGTGCTTTTTCAGAAGGCAATTGGACTTTCTTGTTTTTTCTTTGAAGACATTTCGCCTCTCATCCAAGAAGCTTCTTCAGCTCTGACAGGAACTGAAGGAACTGTGTGTCTATGTGCCTAACCACATTTTCTTCCATTTATGTAGTTTGCAGTTCATTTAGGTTCTTTGCCATTTTCCTCAAAGTATGCAATTTGTCCCATTTTATTCATTTATTAGGCACTCAAATATAGTGAACGTTTTCACCCATGCTCTTGTTCTCAGTTTCTCATGCTGATTTGCACTGAAGTTCCTTTTTTCCTCCCCTCATCCTTGTTTAGGTTCATTTCTTCTCCTTCCAGCAGGTTGGCGTAAGAAGAAGTTTTAAAGACAGGGTAGGAGAGGTGATGAATTCTGGGAGACATTGATCCTCTTTCTACAATTTTGCCCTTTTGGTTTTTTGAAACGGATTACTTGCTTAGTGTCTGGGTGTTGGTGAAGCAGAATTGGAAAGGGACGAACTTTACATAAATCATTTATACTGAACACTTGGTATGCCGGCTACATAAATCAACAACAGTATCTATTACCATTCTTTCTCCCACCCCCTCCTTACCAGTATTATCTTGATGCGGCTGGTCCCAACATTTGGGCATGCTGAACTCTGCCTTCAGAAGGCTAGCCCTTGGTAATTAATTATGCCAGGCACATAGAGCTTGGCCCTTGCTACGGGGAATAATTGCTCCCAGCCAACAGACAGGGTTTTAACTTCAGTGGCAATAATAAATAGAAAGTCTCAGGTGATGCCACTATTTTAAAGTAATTAATCATCTCCACTCTTCCTTCTCTCCCTCCCTCCCAACCCCCATGTGCTCCCTTCCATGTTGATTCCCTCTACCTCCAAGTAGGAAAATTCAGCAATAAATCTTTAATGATATATATGTTTAAAGTGATCTGTTACCTAACCCTTGGGGTTGTTTTTTTTTCCTTGTGTGTACCTTAACATGTCCAAGATTTTTCCTCCACATGCATACTTATTGTAAAAGCTGCAAGTTGTGAACTTCAAGGGTACATGAAAGGAATGTTATGTAGGAAGGTAAAGCTTAGCCATAGCATCTCTGAAAGATCGTTAACTTTTTTTTTTTAATGTCACGCTGTACATGTGCTAATAGAGATGCTTAATTAACACCAGTGGGGCTGTCAAGAAATGCATCATTCAAAGATGTTGTATTACTGCCAGTACAGTCTCCGCCTTCTCCAGTACCAGAAAGTGGTGCCTTGTTTTGGACTGGATGCAAAATACATGCACTTCAGCTATAGCACATAAGTTCACCACTGGACAAGAATCCCAGGCCTTCGCAAATGTGTGTGCGGTTTCTGCTGCCTATTATTTATTTTTTTTAGTAGAATATGCTACACTACAGAGAGTCAGTGATTCTCTGGATATTTCTTGGTAGATCTGACCAGCCGTCATGGCTATTCAGTGTGACAGGGACAGATGTGACAGATTGGTTCTGACACCCTTCCATACCATAAATCAGTGGCTGGAGGTGACTCCTGTCCTTCTGTGATTGTGTCCCCCACCCCACCCCCCGCTGCAGGACAGCACAATGATGCACGAATGAACCTTGCCATCGCCCTCACTGCTGCCAGGTATGGGGCTGCCATAGCCAATTACACTGAAGTGGTGCACTTGCTGAAGAAGATGGATCCAGAGAGCGGGAAGAACCGGGTTTGCGGAGCAAGGTGCAGGGATGTTCAAACAGGTATGTCCTTTGGGCTCTCCCTGGCATTTATGAAGCCCCCTTGTCTCCAGGTAGCTTGCTCTGGCAGGTATTGGTGTGTGTGGAGGGGTGTCTTTCTGTTTTTCAGAGACCCCCTTCCTTTTTATCCTTTCTGGGGCTGGGTGTCTGCCCAGAGTCTCCCTGCAGCCCTTCACCTCAGTAGCTGCACGTACTTTGAGCGTAAATGGGAGGAAGCGCTGCTACACAGAAAGGCATTTTAACTCCAGCTTAAAAGAAACGGGGAAATCCTCTCCTCCTCAAACTTAAGTGCAAGAAGGTGGGTGAAGGGAGAGTGCAGTAGGGGGCTGGAGTTTGTAAATATCGCTTAGCTGACAAAAAAGGCATGTTTCCAAAGTGCAGTGGCATGTCATTACCGCCAATCATCCTTAACTTCTGTCAGGCTTTCATTCAAATCCTAGTGCTTTGGCAAGCTAAGCTGTGCTTTACATCCAAGCCCTTCTGTCAAGCAAAGCTGACGTTCTGAAATGCCGGGTGGTGCATTTCAGCAATAGTACCATTTAACAAATTTCAGGGTTTTCGAGAATGTCATTAAATAGAGAATGTCGATAAATAAAGCCGAATGATGGGGGCCGAAGAAGTCGGAAGGTTGCTACCATTCTTTTCTGCTTCTTTTCCCTCGTTCTACGAGTCTGATCTTCAAAATCTTTATAAAGATTGGGGAGTCAACATACTCTTGGCTTACAAGCCGTCTCTATTCTAATTTTGTTGGAAACTGAGCTGCTCGGTTCTGTATGCATGTGTACAAGCCCTGAGTGTGTGTGTCTGTATACACACACTTCACAATAGATTAACTTCATGGATAAATTAATAATCCAGAGAGTCAGCGAAGAGAAAAACAAATGGAGTATGTGATTGATGCTGTTTTCTTTCACAGGGCAGGAATTTGATGTCAAAGCCAAATGTGTTATCAATGCTACAGGACCTTTCACGGATTCTGTGCGGAAAATGGATGAGCGGGAAGTATCAAACATCTGTCAACCAAGTGCAGGCGTTCATATTGTGATGCCCGGCTATTACAGGTAACAATATTCAAAGCACAGACCATTTGTAACCATCTTAGGATGTGAATCAAATAGAGTCGAGGCAGGGGAATTTAAAGAGATTGTTTTCTGGCTTAAATGGTCCATGTTGAATTCAAGCTTTCATTCCTCACCCCCACCCCCCACCTTACCTGCTGTATGAAAAATAATTTTGAGTGAGTCAAGCATAATCTATCACATTTACTAAGGAAGGGGGGTTATATAGGAGAGTTAACAGTCTTTTAATGGTCGTTCAAAATACCCCCATGTTCAAATATCACTGCAACTGGAGGAGACAGCTGGAGTTTTGAAAGAAGAGTGGATACCGTTCCTTCTACCCCCTCAAAAGCTGGAGTTTTCCATCTTTATGATTTTGGCAACAAGCGTCTTTGGAAGAATGCTAACTGGACAGTTTTTGACAGAGGGGAATATTTTCTCCATGCCATCTTTACCTTGTCTCAAACAACTAAGGCTTTAAGAAGTTGTGTTCTCTCACACACTGCGTTCTCTCTACTGTTGGTGAGGTAATTCAAAGGGGGTTATTATTGGCCATAAGGAAAGTCCTAGATAATCTTCAGCAAGTCGTTGCTAATTCAGCCAGTGTAGCAGACAGTTAACCAGTTTTACACAAATATTCTAAAAATTACTGCAGCCCTTAGCATTCATACAGTACATTCAGTTGTACTATATGAATGCTAAATATTACTACTAATAAGGGGTTTTATTCAGATATGCCCTTCTGCTTGTGGCAGGGCAGTGTTTCCTCACCATATGTTGGAATACTGAATGAGAAAATGAAAACCCCAAATGTTCTGCTTGCCGAAAGAGGCTGTGCCAAGCTTTAGCCAAGCAGAAGTACTGTGTTTCCCCGAAAATAAGACCGGGTCTTATATTAATTTTTACTCCAAAAGACGCATTAGGGCTCATTTTCTGGTTAGATCTTATTTTGGGTAAAATACGGTACTAATGCATCCATCTGGCTGACAATCTTAACTGGGGCTTATTTTGGGGGGTAGGGCTTATATTACGAGCATCCTGAAAAATCATGCATGGTTGGGTCTTATTTTCGGGAAAACAGGGTAGGAGGACTATTGTCCCACTCTTCACTGCCCCTCCTTGCATAAATGCTTTGTCATGGCTTAACGTCACAACCCCCCTTTTTTTGCAGGATAACTGGGAAACAGTTGAAATAGGTTCTAGGTTGATAAATAAATATGCCAAATTCCTTTGAACCTAGGACTTATTAATGTATTGGGAGCTTTTCTGTAGAGTTGCCGATTTATTGTGACTGGAATAAATCCGCTTTGCCCAAATGTAGCATCCACTTTATTTTGTCATATAGCACAGGATTTGGTTTCCAGCTTCAGTTCTAATAGAATTCATTTTCTTGGTGAGGGAACTTGCTATAAACCAGTTCATAGATTTAATCATATAAAAATTCAAAACAGGGAACCATAGGATTAGTAAAGCATGGTTTTTCTTACTTACTTGGGTCCTTCAGCAACTGTAGCATCCTCCACCAAAAAAAAAAAAAAAAAAAAAAAAAGAATTGTCACCATTCTGTGTAAAAGGAGTGAAAGGACTACAGATAGTTCTTAACCTATAACCACAATTGAGCCCAAAATTCCTGTTATTGAGTCATTGATAAGTGAGTTTTGCTGCATTCTTGCCACAGTCGTTAAGTGAATTAATGCAGTTGTTAAATTAGTAACACGGTTGTTAATTGAATCTGGGTTCCCCATTGACTTTGCTTATCAGGAGGTTGCAAAAGGTGATCACATGACCCCGGGGTACTGCAATTGTCAAATATGAACCAGTTGCCAAGCATCCGAATTTTGATCCCATGTCCATGGGGATGCTGCAACCATCGTAAGGGTGGAAAATGACCATAAGTTACTTTTTTCAGTGCTGTTATAACTTTTAGGGTCGCTGAAGAAATGGTTGTAAGTCGAAGACTACCAATATAGCATATAAGAAACAAATATGTTGATCTGTTTTATCAAGAAATAGTTGGGGATAGTTAATGCTGGTCTTAGTTTCTCCTGGATTTATATAAAAATCAAGAGGGTGTCTGTACGTAAGTGGGACATGTTGGCTTACTTATTTATCATATACAGGTAATCCTCAACGTACGACCACAATTGAACCCAAAATTTATGTTGCTAAGTGAAAAAAATCATTAAGTGAGTTTTGCCCCATTTTATGGCTTTTCTTGCCACAGTTGTTGTGAATCACTGCAGTTGTTAAATTAATAACATGCTTGTTAAATAAACCTGGTTGACTCAGCCTTCCAACCTTCCAAGGTGGATAAAATGAGGATCCAGACTGTTGAGGGCAATCTGCTGACTGTAAACCGCTTAGAGAGGGCTGGGAAGCGATATATAAGTCTAAGTGCTATTGCTATTTCCCCATTGACTTTGCTTGTCAGAAGGTGGCAAAAGGTGATTACATGATCCCGGGATATGGCAATTGACATAACCAGTTGCCAAGCATCTGAATTTTGATCATGTGACTGTGGGGATGCTGCAACGGTCATACGTATGAAAAAGAGTCATGTCACTTTTTTCAGTGCTGGTGTAACTTCAAATAGTCACTAAGCGAACTGTTGTAAGTCAAGGGCTACCTATACTCATTGTCTGCCCCCGTCTTTGACCTATTCTCAGCATCCTTCAATTATTGGGATTGCTTTCTTTCAAAGCTATTGAGCGATGACTACCGATTTCATCCTAGAGATGGATTTGATAAATCAAGGAATGCCCCTGTAAAATAAATAAATAAATAAATAAACAAACAAATAAATAAATAGAAAAGAAAGAAAGAGAAAGAAAGAAAGAAAGCCGAAATGTAAATGTATCTATTAATTTAGCAGTAGGTTCTTATCTCAGGTGCTACTCTGAGCCTTATTAAAGAAAATGCACATCATGTCATTACAGTTACTCGTGTCTTTTGGAAAAAATACTTTGACATCATCTGGGGGAAATGATAAATAGTTTTAAAGGCATTTTATGTATAAATGTACCTTTGATTTAATTAATTTAATGTTAATACACTGCAAGCATTTCCCATCGGGTTTTTAAAATTTTATATTCTTCATTAATAGTCCCGGTGTTCTCTCTGCACTCATTAATTTTATTCTTCCAATGCATGTTTTCACTTAAGCAGTGACTGTATGGCTTTGTCTCACCCCAGCGATGCTAGCATGTAATCTCTTAATAATTTTAAACTTCAATCCAGTGGATGTTGCTTTTAGATTGACTGTCATTCTGCCTCTCAGAAAATGGAAAAAAAACAGGCACTTGATCCAAAGAGGCAATTGCTGCAATCAGAGCCTAAGCTATGCATTCAGTTCCCTAATCAGTCATTAACTTGAAATGCTAAAAAGAAGTATGGATAACAGAGATACAAAGGATAAAGAGCTAACTGTTCTCCAGATGCTGAACTATTGCTCCCAGTAGCCTCAGCCAGCATGGCCAGTAGTACTGGTGGCGGGAATTGTAGTTCAGAAATACAGAGGTGGGCGGTGGCCCCCCTTCCTTGTTGTACATCGAGCTCTTTGATTCCTCTGAAGCAGTGAATAAATGGTAAATATTATACAGTGAATGGTGAATATTATTATTGTCATCTAGAATTTCATCCATGTTACAGTCTGGAATTAATCTATTTGGCAGCCAAACCCTGGTAGTTATTTGAAATACAGTGAAAGTGAGCAAGGCGGTAATATATGAAAGTTAACCCTTCTCTCTGGTTTTAGCTCCTCTAGCTAAATTGGTGGCAGTCAAAACAAATGCAAATTATCTCCCAGCAGCCTTTTCAAAAATGTACTCCATCTACAGTTCAAATTCTTTTAAGGCAATTTAGAAACCTCATTTTGAAACTTGTCAAAAGTTTTTTCTTTAAATAGTTTGAGCCTGTATATTAAATTTCTTAGTTTCCTGGCTTCTTTAAATCAATAGTGATTTCATTTTGAAAAGTAATTACTTATCTGCCATAGTTTACCTTGCACAAGTCCATGTTGACACCTACTTTTTAAGCTGTTCTTCTCTAAATGTATCCTTAAGCTATATATAAATATCATCTCAAAGACTTAGTATAGAAGTTAGACTTCAAGTGTATATAATTGTCATTATCTCTCAGAGGAGCATCTCATGCATATTCTTCTGTTACCCAGACTTGTGCAGGGGAAAAAAAAATAAAATTATCTAGAATAGCAATGGTATTTCTATTTGGATCTATGAATAAGAATAATATAATATTTCTGTATTTCTATATTTCTAATATTTAATCATTTTGTTTATTGGTGTATATATTTATCTATCATATTTAGGAACATATACAAATAATGTATACAAGTGATTTTAATATAACCCAAGTCCCTTCTAGCACTGATGATGTTAGCTAGTTGGGTAATGAAATGTCTGCAAGAAAACAACCAAACTCAGAAAACACAAAGGACTCCACATTTTAAAATCGTATTGTGATTTAAAAAATTGTATTAGTACCATCATGGTTGAGCTAATAATTCTCTACATCATAGTAGAGCTAGTTCTGTACAGTAAACAACGGCTATTGAAGGTTATAATCCATGTAACTCAGTATACTCAAATAAATTGTATTAATGAAAGATTCAGCGAGTGAGAGAGAGAGAGATACCCAAAGCCACACTGTGTCAGGTTCCACGCTGTGTCAGGTAGCGCAGATAGTACAGCTCCCTATATAATTTTTGATATCCCGCTTCATGGATATGTATCATTCTAAGCTCTGCCGGTGGAAGAAGTATTTTTGCTGAGTTTCTAGGGCAGCTGTTTCTTTTTGTTCTAAAACCCCCTTAAGAGGCATGGAGAGAGATATTAGCCATTAGCCACCCAAATTATGCCTTTCTCATGGAAATGGAGAACCTTTGGATCCAGTAAGAGAAGCCTCCATTGTAATGCCTTGTCAAAGGAACACTGTCAGTAGGAACCATTTGCAGCAGACTTCACCGTGTATGGAATTAGGCTGCCAGGATGGAGGGCAAGCATGTCCTACTTGCCTTCCATCCTGACAGGGTCAGTAAAATGAGGACCCAGATTGTTGGGGGCCATATGCTGACTCTGTAAAGGGCTGTAAAGAACTATGAAGTGGTATATAAGTCTTAACGGCTTATTGCAATTGCTACGACATGAGAACAAAGCCACCGTGCTAATATTTAGGAAAGAAAATGAGACGTAACAATCCTCTTTCTCATTGGTGCAATTATAGCTCATGAGTCTGTGTGTGTGTGTGAGTGAGTGTGTATTTATGTTCCTTATTTCTGTTAGAAACATAGGAATAAACAGCGGGATGCTCTCTTAACCTGCTGGTACCTTTCTCAAAACATTTGGCTGGCCTCTGTTGCAAAGTATTAAAGAAAATGGAAAACAAGTGATTTGGCCAAGATCAGAACCAGAGTGAAGTAGTTTAGATCATGAATTAATCATTTGATTCCCCATTTGATGCTACTACTAAATACCTCTTTCACAGAAGGCAAACCAATTAATTTCTCACATATAACTGGCCCCAAATGGCGTTCCTTCCAATTAATGTGCACCTTCAATATATATTATTTATACATTTCCGTTCATCTAATTCTCTGAGTATTTTATTTGAGAAAGTGTTCGTTTCTCTTAACCTTGTCTCCAGAGCAAAAAATAATAACAGTAAATAATAATAATTATATGGAAAAAAAGAAATCCACTGTTACATCAATCACGATTGGAACCCTTGGAGCAGTACCTAAAAGACTCCCTTGCCATTTGGAAATTTTGAATTTATCAGACCTGAATACCCTAATTTTACAAAAAAAAAAAAAAAAGCACACCTTGCTTGGAACTGCTTATATCCTTAGGCACTACCTTAATCATTCTTAGGTCCTTAATTAGGACTTGAATTATTAAGTTTTCACCAGTGTTCGATTGTGAATCGAACACTGCAGATTACCCATCACCATCGTATCATCCCTGGTTTTTACCTTAAGGCCTTGTGTGATCAAGAAGGATTTTAATAATTTGGAGAAAGAGAAATTGCCACCCATCTACTATTGAAGCAGAAGACTACAGATGCTTGCTTGAAATTTTGTCCTTGAGAATTTTGTGAATATTTTTGTCCTGTACCGTGACACTGTAACTCCTGAAGTACAGCCTGAAGAGATACAGTGTGTGAATGCACATGTATGTATCTATGATGTGTCAGCAAGCTCTGAACCTTGAAGAACAATCTGTTTGTCTGTGAGCTACACCCCTGAGCTATAGGTGCTCTTCTGCTTGTGTCACAGCTCGTCTTGTTGCTCCCTTTCTGCCTTGACTGTGACACTCGCACCCAGATCTGCTATAGTTTGGGCATGAAACACCTGTCAACATAATACAGGTAGTCCTTGACTAAACAACAGTTCTTTTAGTGACCGTTCAAAATTACAAGGCACTGAAAAATGTAATTTATGACTGTTTTTCACAGTTACAACCACTTGCAGCATCCTGATGGTCACGGGATCAAAATTCAGATGCTTTGCAGCTGGTTCATACTTACGACCATTGCAGCATTCTCAAGGTCACGTGATCACTTTTTGCAACCTTCTGTCAAGCAGAGTCAATGGGGAAACCAGATTCACTTAACAATCAGGTTACTTATTTATCAGTTGCAGTGATTCACTTACCAACTGAGGTGAGAATTGTCGCAAAATGGGGCAAAACTCACATAACAAATTCTAATTTAACGACATAAACTTTGGGCTCAATTGTGGTCGTAAGTCGCAGACTACCTGTATTAGATCCAAATCCATGACTGTATCTGCCTGTACTCTTCCTATTATCTCTGGTGCACTTTTTGATAAGGTGGTGCTCATTGGCATTTTGTTTTATTGAAGTTTTCACAAAGCAACATTTTCCAACAACCTGGGAAGAAGGAAAAAAAGTAATATTTTTGTTGGCTTCTTCTAGCCCTGATAATATGGGACTTCTTGACCCATCCACAAGTGATGGACGAGTGATTTTCTTCCTACCATGGCAAAAGATGACTATCGCTGGCACTACTGATACTGCAACTGAAGTTACCCATCACCCAATACCTACCGAAGAAGATATCAACTTCATTTTGACAGAAGTGCGCAACTATCTTAACTGTGATGTTGAAGGTAATTTTCAGTAACATTAAAATGTAATTTTATTCTTCCCTTTAAGGCAGAAGTGTACAACCTGAGACCACAAGAGCCCATGATCCCTGCCTCCCAAAGTTTTTATCATAATTGTAATTTTTGAGGCAATAGACAGGAGCAAAATATATAACTGAAGAATCATTGTGCTAATTGTGCTTCCTTTTACATGTGACTCGCATTAAAAACACACTTTTAGAAATTCCTTTGCATCATGAGTGCCTCCCTTGGCCTTGAAAACTTATATATTTTGATCCTTTACCTGTAAGGTAAGCCAGTTCTCTTCTCCCCTCCCCCCACATGCCAAATATTGTTTTTTATAATGTCTACCAGAAAATTTTTCAGTACTGTCAAGGGAATGGCCAAATACATCAATTTTTATAATTGACTTTCCTGCCAAATTCTGCAATTACTTCAACGAACCTACAATAGTATTTGAACAAATCAACAAGATCAGTAAATTGGAAAATAAGACTTTCTTTGGAACTCCATATTGTTAAATGAATTCTGCTAATTGGAGGTGCCAATTACACACACAAACACACACTGGCTGCAGTTCTGCCCTTCTCTTTATTTAAGATACTTCCATAGTATCAATGGAGATACCTTCCCTTAACAGTTAGGATCTTCTTCAGGGAATATCTATGCTATCAGCATTTCTGTGAAGGGTAAATAGCTTTGTTTATGAGTCTGAATTCTGATTTTTCCTATCTAAACTCTACAGCACAGCCCTGCCACTGCATTGAATAATTGCTGCATGAACCAACTCGGTTTTCTTGTATAGCCAATCTATTAAGAGTCAGGATTTGCAGCTTTCTATCATGTCCTTTTTATTCTAAACCAAGATGACACAACTTGAAGAACCCAGTGTTGCATGTGACTCTCAAAAGCCTTTAATTTTCAACATGGCAAAATCTAATTTTAATTAAATTAAGATGTAAATTAAGGTTAGTCCCTATTAACTTTTTGAAATGTGGTCCCATCACATTCTTTAAAGAACCACTTACCTTTCACCTGCCATTCTTTCATTTTTTAAAAATTGGCTTTGTTTAAGGAACATACCTTTCTGCTGTGTTCTAAAGTAATTTTTAAAATAAAATCTTTCTCCTCCTTCACTCCCTGAATGATATAACTGGTAGGAAACAAATTGAACTTTGTCATTTGTTTATTTAAGTAGAGATGCACCCTAAACAAATTTTTAGTCATTGTCCATCCAGAATGAGATTTGATAACCGGGAGAGCTGAACAGATTTCATTACCAGATTCCTTAATTATCCAGCTTCTTTAAAGTGATTCTCTAAAAAGATTCAGACTCTGACCTGCCCTTTGTAGATTTATACTCATGTTCCTAATCCCTTTAAAAAATTTTTTTAAAAAAGATTGAACATTCTAGATTGCTTGTTTGTTCTTCCTTGAAATGGATAATTGATAGTTCTGTTATTGTTGTAGCCATTAAAGGAAAATGGTCTACAGGAGAAGGAGGAGGGGAAAAAACCCATTATCATTAGGTCCTTCTTGCAAAAATTAATAAAAGAGCTGAGGTTTGTCAGGCAAGGTGGTTGAGTCTACTAAGCTACAGCTTGGAGAATTGATTAAGGCAGCATTTGTTTGTTTGTTTATTTAATTATTTACAAGGCAGTTCTGCAAAAGTAGCCTTCTTGAGCGTTTTAATGCTTTTGAAAGTAACCAACCTGGGCTGTGCACTGTTTTCCTCGTGTGTAATTAGTCGTGTTTATAGATTGTCTGTTAGAGAATTAGCAATTGTGCTGGCCGTATCAACTCACGGCAGACCTGCCTTTTTGCTGCCAAAGACAGTGGCAGGGTTATCAACTTACACAGGCTTGGATGTGTTCCAGCTGTTTAATTATAGTGTCACACATGCTGCTTTTTCTAGTTTCATTAATTTATAAATGTAATATGGTATCTTATTTCACTGATTAGCACTTCATTTTGGTGGGCTAAACACGCTGGCACACAACATTGATTTCTCAGATTTCTCGTTCTTTCGGGATATTTTTACAAGGCATTATTGATTTTTCTGTTAACACCCTTGTGAAAGTACTGTCCTTAAAACAATCCTCCCCACATGCACACTGACACACAAAAGCCTGCGTAAGAGTTTTTAGTCCACAGAAGGAAGATCACAACAGTAATTTAGACTTTCATATTTTATTTATGAATAGACATGACACAGATGATAGAGAGATAAGAGAGAAATAACCTTGTGTGTTTATGTATTTGTTTTACTTGTAAAGAATTATGTGAATGTTTATGTGAGGTCAGAGTTAATTCAGGGGTCCCCAACCTCTAGTCTGTGGACTGACACCGGGCTACAGCATGCAAGAAACCAGGCCACACTAATGGGCAAAGCCCCATCCGCAGGACACAGGCAGCACACGAAACCCCCCACCCCCCCCAGTCCATGGAAAAACTTCTCTTCACTGAACTGATCCCTGGTGTCCAAAATGTTGGGGTCCGCTGAGTTAATTCATTCAATGGATCAGTAACTCAATAGGAAGCAGGAAAAGAAGATGAATTTGTTTTCACCATAGAGTGTAATGTTGTCATGGTCATATTATCGAGATGTCAATAATAATAGGATCAAGGCATAGCCCCTTTTTTAGTATTGTGGTGCTGGGCTTCTGCGGACAAGTTTATATACTGTTTCACATAAAATTGAAGGGCACGAAACACATTCTGTTGATCACATTCTGGGTTGGGACAAAAGAAGAACTTGCTCACTGTTGATTGACCTCATGTTCAGCTGGATGGGAGAATTGCATGTTTTGAAGATTGTATGAATATGTTAATCAAATAGGTCAGTTTTTTGAAAGGAGAATAACCTGGATACTTGGTTTTTATTTCCTATGATGAGATCTTAGAAAGCAACGACAGCTGTAGCTGCATGTTTCTTTCCTTTCTTTTGTTTTTCTTATGCATATTCAATTTTTCTTCTTCCTTTTCTTGGCTGTGGAAATCATCGTTTGTCATTGTCTACCCAGAAATCACAAGTGGAGGAGGAATCACATAAGCCTGTTTTTTAAAAAACAAAAACAAACAAATAAACAAGGAATACAAAATTGATGGTCACAATCTTAGGGCACTTCCCATAGCCTCTCCCAAAATTGCAGACATCCTTGACCAAGCAAGGTTTCATTCAATTTTTGATAAAATTTTGTTTATGTCTTGCCCCTCCTCCCCTCTCCTTGGGGACATTGTGGCTACCAGCTTGCCGCTCAAAAGCTATCTATGGACAGGCAGCAACAGAAATTGCAGTAACTGCTTTAAAGTGAGCTTAAGGAATCAACCACAGTAGGTCTGGGACAGCCTCTAATTGTGGGTAAGATGAAAGGAGGAAATGAGAAGTCCGTAGTCACTCAGTGAATACAACAAAGCAGGGATTTCCTGCATCCAAGCTCATGTTTTTTAAAATACCTACCTTCATAATTTTTTCCAACATTCAAACAGCTTCAAACAGAACTGGAAAAAAAACTTGTTAAAAACATCTTGCTATTTTTCAGACTTTTTTTTTTTTTACTATCAACTATTTTTTTCATAGGACTGAAGGGAAAAATGATGAAAACACAAGTAGAGAATTATGTATAATACAAAATAAATTTAAAAAGAAAACAAAACAAAATGTATTTTTGGTCTTGACTCTGGATAGAAAATTTGGATGGGTCCTTGTTTAATATTCTTATGCTTTCCTCTTCAATTTGGATAGTATATTTCTTTCCCTATCCTAAGAAAAACACATTACTATTTTTTTATAATAATAGTTACTAGAAGAAGTAAACTATAGAAAAAAATGATGGATGAGCCTTTCTTTCTTTCTGACTTAGTGACATGTGAAAATAAACTGCTCTTGTGTTATCTCAGTGACCCCTTGAGGTGGTCTACAGGAAGCCAGATAACTTTAGTCCTTAAAAAAATCCAAGAAAGAGAATTTAAAGAGTAAAAACAGCAATTTCAAAAATTTTGACCTTTCTGAACTATAAAGTGTGCCTGACAAATTCTGCCTCTTCCCGCAAATAGCTTGCAGAGAGTGATGACAGTACTCTTTCCTGAGGTTTTGGCCCAGTAGAATAATGAACAATTCCAGACTAGTTCATAAAAATCATCCTATAAGTTCCTGGCCAGGCAGATCGTATTTTCCACATAGTAAGAATTCACTGTTTATCTTTATTTTTCCCTGGAGGCTAAAATGCTTTGTTTATACATGTTGACAGTGAGTTGTAGTCCATGTTCACAGAGTCAGAATTTACAATGGTGTTTTCCTAAGTTAGCAACTATTAACTTGCTAGATTGCAATGTATTTAGTTCTTTGAATTATTTAAATACAAATTGTGAAGAAGCTTTTGAGATACTGACTTAAGAGTTCCTGATAATAGTTAGCGATGTTATATAGATAATACTTGTCTCAAATAATGAGGATATAAACTCAAAACAATAAGGCTAATTCTCAAGGTCTGAATTAACTAGAAGATCCCAAATATTAAAATGTGTCAAAAACTATATGTAAATGTAACATCCAAATCTTCAATGATAGAGCTATGTGAATGTGAAGTTTGGCATAAGTAAGCTGTATGTGTAATTACTAAATAGTAGGGGAAAGCTAAATATATAATCAATTGCTTAGCCAGGGATGGGTCAAGATTGAATCATATAAAAATGGCTGTTGTAAAAAAAAATTGTGGAAAATCTTATTAAGAATACCAATATTGAGGTTGCCAGATTTTGAGATTTAGGACATCATGGTTTTTGCTTTCCTTGGACCAGACTTCAAGTTACCTCATTGGGACTACTTTTTTTTCCCCCTCAGAAAACTTGTTTCTCAGCTTTATTACCAAACTCTTATATTTTTGTCTTCTGTTTAAGTATTTGTTTAATTGAATCAAAAGGTAGAACTGTGCTAAAGTTGTGTATCTCTTTCACTTTGCCTTTTCTCATTAAAATTCATGGAACTGACACTATTGTTTCCCCAAGATGACATTTTAAAAGTTGTGATTACTTTCTAAGCTACCAGCATTTAAATCATATATTATTTTGAAATCCTTTTCTGAGATGATAATTCTGACAAGACTTCTTCTTTTTTTCTTCCTGATTTTGTTTTCTACTACAGTGAGGAGAGGAGATGTTCTGGCAGCATGGAGTGGGATTCGTCCCCTTGTGACAGATCCCAATTCTAAAGACACTCAGTCCATATCTCGAAATCACATTGTGCATGTTAGTGACAGCGGCCTTGTGACTATCGCAGGTACTAGGGTGTTCCTTCTAATTCTTTTCTTTCTTTCTTTCTTGTTAGAATTATTTCTTAGTGATATGAAGGAAGCTGGTCAGATACATATGCTGAGGTTCTCAGTTCTGAAACACTAGAAGAAGAGTTGGAAAACTGATGCACTCTAAATAACATGGATGATAGATCCCATCAGCTTTATCCAGTAAGGGTAGTGTTTCCAGTAAGGGTAGGATTGCAGGTGTCTGTCTTCCTATACAATAGAAATATTTCATTCTAAGAGCCTTTTCTTTAAAATTTTAGTCTGTGTATTTTTAAATAGAGGCCTAAGGGATCAATCTTTGTACACTATCTGTATTTGTTGATATTCCCAGGTGGGAAGTGGACAACTTATCGCTCAATGGCCCAGGATACCATTGATGCTGCAGTAAAATCTCACAACCTTCAGGCCAGTCCTTGTAAAACTGTAGGCCTGCTCCTTCAGGGTGCAGAGGGCTGGAGCCCTACCCTTTATATCCGCCTGGTTCAAGATTACGGACTTGAAAATGAGGTGAGTTTGTTGTTTATTCAGGTTAGTAGAACCACTTAAATCCACAGAATTCCATGCTGAAGGGTATGAATGGAATGGAACTTTCTAGTCTGCTTGTTTGCCTGTGAGGGCTCTCTCTGAAGTTCCATCCCCTTGAATAGTATGGAATAGAGGCAGGGAAATAATTCACCCAAAATGAGTGGGAGGTGATTTCAATAAACATGATTGTAAACTATGACATAAATGGAGACCATAGGGAGCAAGTTAAATCCTCAAGTTGTGACTCTGCCTGGAAATCCCCACCATAGCTAGTTGGTGAGTGCTCTGAGGACAACAAAACAGTCAAAAGAGAAATGGGATAAATAGCAAAGGTGATTGAGAAGGACTATTGTAGAAGGCAAGGAGAGGATGAGACAAACACTTGATGAAAAGATAGTGGCAAAAGATTACCTTAATCAAAATTCTTCATATGTTGCCTTAAAAGCTCAGTACAGATCTTAGTTCATTGAAAGAACAGGTGTTTTTTTTTTTTAAAAAAAAGAGCTTTATAGATCGTGTTATTGACCACTTTTAAAAATTTTAATTATTCCTAGACTGCATGTAGTTTATTGTTCTGGACTTGCTGGCTTTTTGCCTTTGATACCATCTTGGGTTGGCAATTGAATCACAGACAAGGAGATGACTCCTAACAAGATGGAGTTATCTTCCAAAAGGCGTCAAGTCTCTTAACCTCTTCTCAATTCCACAGGTGGCTCAACATCTTGCAAATACATTTGGGGACA
Organism: Arizona elegans; assembly: GCA_022577455.1. Lineage (NCBI taxonomy): Eukaryota > Metazoa > Chordata > Lepidosauria > Squamata > Colubridae > Arizona > Arizona elegans. The sequence goes on from JAKOOJ010000001.1 coordinate 125,007,258, forward strand.
AGGCTTTTGAAGTGGCAAAACTAGCCCAGGTCACTGGGAAAAGGTGGCCTATCGTGGGGAAACGTCTTGTCTCAGAGTTTCCATATATCGAGTCAGAGGTACGAAATGCTTTGTGTTGCTGCTTGTCTCCCTCCTCCTTTCCTGCATTCTTGCTTTTGGTTTTGAAGGTTCTCTTTCCTACCCTATTAAAATTGGAAGCTTCATTTGCCTCATCTAATCAGCACGAGAAAAGGCTTGTTCTATTCTTACATGAATAGCAAATTCTGAAATATTTTACTCTGTCATGATAGAGTACACCTGAAAGGTATACATGCAATGACCAGTAGGAAATCGGTCAATCCCACTAGAATCCTGAGAAGACTGAGGTAAAAAAAAAAGATGTAGAGGAAGGAATCAGTAGAATACCCAAATGTGTTTTTCCAAAAGGCAACTGGACTTTCTTAGGGTTTTTTCTTTGAAAACATTTCGCTTCTCATCCAAGAAGCTTCTTTGGCTGATGGTAAAAGATTGGAGAAGTTTAGATCGGGGTCCCCAACCCCCAGGCCACGGCCCAGTATCAGGCTGCGGCCTGTTCAAATCCACACCTCGCAAACAGTGGGCAAGCACATGTGCATGCATGCAGCTCCATTTGCTCGAGTGGCGGGCGAGTGCGTGTGCCTGCGAAGCTCCATTTGTGCGAGCAGCATGTGCCCGCTACTTGTGCAAATGGAACTGTGCACCCGCGTACCCCGTCCCCTCTCACAGAACCATTCCCACTCTCCCTCCCCCGCTGATGCTGGCATTCCACAAAGCCGGAAAGATTGGGGACCACTGGTTTAGCTATTTAGATGTGAAGTTAAATCTTCTCCCCCAAACATACATATTTGCTAACCTGTAATTCCAGGTACATCACCGTTGTAATCCAAGAAGATGAATGGGAAGAGACTGTTGAAAAGTTTGGTTAAGAAGCCTAAATAAATATGTTCTAGAGTAAAAATGGTAGTAAATAATTCCAACATGGTTGTTATCAGGTTACATTGCATTTCATTTCTTTTGTGCAAATTTCTCAAACCGAAGCAGTTATTCTTTTCAAACATTTTAGATTGAGTATGCCATCGGTGAATATGCTTGCACTGCGGTGGACATAATTGCTCGTCGCACTCGTTTGGCTTTTCTGAATGTCCAAGCTGCCGATGAAGCCTTGCCAAGAATCATTGAGATAATGGGCAAGAAACTGAGATGGAGTGAACAGAAGAAGAAGGTATTGAAGAAGCTCCTGGTTTCACAGTCAGGAAGCTTACGAGAATGTTTCCAAGAAGTTATTTGACTTTGGTGGAAAATTTGAATAATTTTCTCAATAACCAATGGTTGCATGATGGTTCATGTGTCTGGACAAAGTAAGGGAGGCTCATTGGCATAAACCCCACTCAGTCATAGAGTTCACTGAATTCTGTGGGCTCCATCAAAGGGATTTTCCATATGTATCACTAGTTACTACTTGGGTTAACAGTTCTTAATGCGAACATTGAACTCCTTGCTGTAATGTACAGATCAGATCCTGCTATGGCATAGGTGACAAATGATGGTTTAAAAAATACTGACAAAGTTATGTGTGAATTATGCCAATCTCTCAGCTCATCTCTACCATACAGTTTTGTTTTGTAAAATGAGAAACAACACACACACACACACACACACACACACACACACACACTCTCTCCTTGCAGGAACTCTCTTCTCACCACAAACAGCACACGTGTATTTGTAGAAAAACCAAAGCCCTGTGCAGATATGGTTAAACTAAAGAAATGAATGCACTGAAGTTATAGGCCAAGTATCCTCCTCCCACATGTACCACACCTATAGTTCTCCCAAACAAACGTCCACAAATGTAGCATTGAGTGAAGCTCTTCACACAGACAGCAGTGTGCGTGCTGGCTTCCACATGAGAGAGATAACTGGTGTTGCAAAGTACTTTTTTTTTTTTAACCCTCTGTATTTGAAAAGGAGTTCTTGGGTCTTATTCCCGGTCTTTTGAAAATAAAAGATGCAATCTTACCTAGCCTTCATGCTGTGCCGAGGGCTCGTTCGTCACAGCTGGATAGCTGCTTTCAGGTACAGGTGCCTGTTTTCAAGTGCAGGATTTTGAGCATAAAAGGCAGCGTAAAGCAGACAATGATAAAAGGGAGATGGCCTTCCTCCAAATGACCCTCTTTGCTTACTGAGATCATCGAGGAGGTTCACCTGCAGTTGCCATGAGCTCATCTGGCTGCCAGCCAGAATCAAGCCAACTCTTTTGTCGCTCAGGTTCCTTGGAACAGACTCCCTGCATGGCGAGGGGCCTGAGCTTTTCATTAGCTTTTAGGAACGCTGTTACGTCATACCTTTTTGTACCAACTTACTGAGTCAAACGGTTGATTTTTAATGTAATTTGTTTTGCTGTTTACATTTTAATTGCTTTTGAAATCATCTTTCAAGTCAGGGGTCCCTAACCCCCAGGCTATGGCCCCTGTATCAGGCCCCGGCCCGTTCAGAACCATGGTGTACAAGCAGCAGATAAGCACATTTGCGCAAGTAGTGGGCACTTGTATGGGAAGCTCCATTTATGCCAGCGGATGCGTGCTCCTGCCGCTCGCACGAATGGAGGTTCGCGCATGATGTGTGCATGGAACCATCCCCTCTTCCCCCCTCGTCCCGCTGGTCCTCAAAGCCTGAAAAAGGTTGAAGATCCCTGTTTTAAGTATTTATTTATTATTTATTTATTTTGTCGCATTTGTATGCCGCCCAACTCCCAAGGGATTCTGGGCAGCTCCCAAGGGACTCTATTGATTTTAATATTTGCTTTATGTGTAAACCCTTGGGAGCTTCTAGTAGAGGAAGGGAAGGAAGGAAGGAGCTTGCCGTTTCCAAATTATAGACTCCATCATTACCTTGCTGCCTGAAGAGAATAATCAGCACATGCCATCAGCGTAAAAGAACTAAATGCATTAAACCCAGAGACTCCTCACTTAGGGCATTCATTGTGCTAAAACTTAAAGGCCATCTCTTGGTCCTTCTGTCTGCAAGCGCAACATCGCTGTGAGTTGCCTGTATGGATTAAGGGCATGATACATCCCTAAAAATTCTTTACCTTGCACGTCTCCCGGGGTAATTATCACTTGATAATCAACACTTGTACAACCAAACCAGTGATCTAGCTGAAGCATGAAATGCTGCCTAATCTTAATTACCTTGTTCACCTTTAAGCACTTTTTGGTCATCAACTGCTGATATTCCTCTAAGGACCAGTAATTATAATTAAAGTGAAAGGAGCCAATAAAACATTCCAGCAAAGGAGAAATTCAGAATGTAAATATTTGCTGTTACCCTACAGCTCAGATTGTGTGCTCTCCCCTCTTAGGAAGAGCTTGCAACGGCAAAAAAGTTCCTGTACTATGAAATGGGCTACAAGGCACGGTCGGAGCAATTGACAGATCGGAGTGAAATCACTTTATCCCCAGTGGATATCGACAGGTAACTGTTAACACAGGGCAAATGGCTACTACTTAATTTCAAGGGATTTGGATGTATCATATGAGGTATTTGAAATATTGTCAGCCCTACAAGCAGAGTTGTACTCAATTTATGTATTTGCCCATATCCTGATCTCTTTTTCCCCTCTCTGAGAAATTCAAACATAATTGTATTTTTATATTTGGGTCAGAAAAAGGTAGAGGCCATTAAACCATTTATTTATTTGTTTGTATCCCTGAAACAAATTAAGTTGAGAAATAACTCAAGGTAGTGAACATATACTTTCGTTCACCTATTTTCCTCACAATTGGGGAGGGGAGAGAGAGGGAGGGGAGAGAGAGAGAGAGAGAAGGAAAGTTTGTGGAAGTGGAGGTGTGCATGGATCAAGACAGTTGAGAATCCTTTACATGACTAAGTGAGGTTTTTCTTTGCTGGTTTAAAACTGCTTATGCAGTATGTATAGATTTTTCATGCGTTATCTATGTTGCAGGTATAAAAAAAGATTCCACATGTTTGATAAAGAAGGCAAAGGTTTTATTACTATATTGGATGTGCAGAGTGTGCTACAGGTAACATTTTACTTCATTATTATTTCTTTTAATTCATTGGAATTTCCAGGCATGATATTAATAGTGTCTTGTTAATCCAGCCATGTGAGTTTTTTCTCTTTTTCATATATTTTATAGAGCATCAATATTCAAATTAATGAAAGTGCACTCCATGAGATTTTGAATGAAGTGGATTTGAACAAAAATGGGCAGGTTGAACTCAACGAGTTTTTGCAAGTGAGTACTTCTTTTAATTTATACATGTATATCTATATCAATCTAATATAATGGTATAAAAAAACCCTTGCAATTCTCATAATGTTCAGTTCATTAATATTGGAAGGGAAAATGTACAGGCATTCATTTCTGGCAGATATTATTCAAAAATGGAAACCACACTTTAGTTGTTGCACAATGGAAAATATTTCTTTGTTTCAGTTAAAGCAGGGATGTCAAACTCGTGGCCTGCGGGCCAGATGCGTCACACACTGGCCATGCCCACGCTCTTTTTAGCAAAGGGGGGAAAGTTACGATACATCACATGATGACGCCGTGACGACACGAGTTTGACACCCCTGAGTTAGAGGAAATCAATCAGTCAAATCAATTACGTTCTGTCACTAAAACAGAGGTGTCAAACTGGATTTCTTCAAGGGCCAGATCAGCATTGTAGTTCTCTGTGGGCTGGCGGGGGAGGGGAGGGGAGAGCCAAAATGAGGTGTTGGGGGGGCTGCATGTGGCCCCCTCTGCTCTGTTTTCAGCCTGAATGGCCTCCTGCAGCACTCTGCTGGCTGAAAACAGGCCACAGGGTAGCCGCATGTGGCCCATTTTAACCAGCAGAGACACCACGGGCCAATCCTTTGATATTCCCAAGACGGCCCCGTGGGCCGGATTTAAGCACCCCGCAGGCCTTGAGTTTGACACCCCTGCACTAGAACATAATACACATCAAATGTATGCAAATTAAATAACATACACCTTTTATGCTGCATCCCCTATTAGTTCTGTTAACTTGCATGTATACTAGATATGAAGTTATTAGGACAGGTAGGAGAGAGGTTCCTATGTTTAATCTGAGTTGATTTTATGGTGCGAGATCTCTGCAGTATCTGCACAGTATAATTATAGAAGTATGAAAGAGGGAGAAATGCCTCAAATACCAAAATAAAAGTAGTAAAATGATTTTCAGGTCACCATCTGAAAGTAAAGCCAGGAAATCATTGAAATCAAGGTTCTTGACTTTTATTATCTTGTCAGATTTTATTAAAAGTTGACCTTGGCCTTGAATTTGGAATCTTTGAAAGATTCCTTATAGCAGTAATTATCCAATCAGAGGAAAGTATAGAATCAGTTGCTCCTGATCTCACTTGTGGCTATTATTCATAGTGCTGCTGCTCAGGATAGGAACTTTTAATGGTTACCCCCCAGTTTGGGTAACTTTTCTTTAGTATGGTTGTAGCTAGTGCTAGTATTCATTTATTTGATTGATTGATTGATTAGCCTTTGGGCCATATCAACGTGCAGAGTTCCAGAAACAAATTATTACCAAAATTTGATAAAAGCAATTTAAAATGGAATGGGATAAAATACAATTTAAAATGAAATTGGAATAAAATACAATCTAAAATGAAATTGGAATAAAATACAATAATTTAAGATGTAGATAAAATATGATAAAATTATATTTCAGTGTCACCTCTACAATCTACCCCAATCAGTCCCAGATATGCAGATCTCAACCGAACCATTTTGCTTAAATACTGTGCTGTGTTAAATGTTATTTTCAGATTCTGGCCGCACATAAGATAAATTGTTTTGATATGGGGATCCCAATGGATCATTTGTTTGGTATATAGACCAAGGTACCTGTCTCTAACCCTCTTATACAGGCAACAATCAAATAGGATGTAAGTCAGGTTTTCTACCTCTGCTGCTCCACAAATGCAGAGACGTCCATTGTAGGGTATAGAATGGAATGAATAAATAAATAAAAGTGCTAGAATGGCATTGGATAAAATGTTGCATTTTTCCTTTCTGAATATATTAATCCACATTTTAAATTTTGAATTGCTCCAGCAATTTCTGCCTTTAAAAAAAATGTAACAACCAATTTTCACCTTCCTTTTTTGACTTTGCTCAACCAGGTTTTTTGTCAGTGTTGTTTTTCACTCCTATTTTTAAATTTATCACCTGTTAAAATGGGTTATAAAACAATAAGCCTGCATAAAAAGTAGCAGTTTAAAAAAACCTGTAAAAATAAGAAAAGAGGCACAGCAGCATAAATTCACCTCTAAGTTCTAGGAATAGAAATGAGTCTCCAGATGGTGCCAAAAACTTGGCAAAGCTTGTTATAACCGTACAATTGGAGAGTTCTCCAAACAGGATGTATATAAATAATTATCGCCTATATTGAAGTTCTGTCCTGAATTGGAGTGATACCCACAAGTGGGATAATCAGCAATATGAGCAATAATTTACATTTTCTTCTGAGAAACCTTTAAGTCATCATTTTACTGAAAAGTTTTTAAAAATAAATCTGTAAACCACTACAATACAAGTTGGAGGGAAATTTACCCTGCTAAAGCCAACAATCTCATCTGTTGAAGAGAGATACTTTCTAAATGCAGACAAGCATCTCTCAACCTGTTTGGCAGAATCTATTCTGTTTATTTTCCTGTAGTAAAAAATAACCATTTTGCACCGGTGAGAGGCAGGGGATTCTTCTATAAATTGCACTCTTGTTGCTGTTGGCCTCTTGGTTTAGTTCAAGTCATTGTCATGCACTGTATTCTCTCTAAGCGCAGCTACTTAAATTGCTGTGTATGTTCCTCCAACCCCTTAACCTCTAATGATATATGAAATTTGGAATACTGCATCCAGTTTTGGTTATCACGATATAAAAAAGATGTTGCAGAGAAGAGTAACAAAGATGATTAGGGGACTGGAGGCTAAAACATATAAAGAACAGTTGCTGGAATTGGGTATGTCTAGTTTAATGAAAAGAAGGACTAGGGGTGACATGATAGCAGTGTTCCAATATCTCGGGTTGCCAGAAAGAAGAGGGAGTCAAGCTATTCTCCAAAGCACCTGAGGGTAGAACAAGAAGCAATGGATGGAAACTAATCAAGGAGAGAGAAACAACCTAGAACTAAGGAGAAAATTCCTGACAGAACAATTAATCAGTGGAACGACTTGCCTCCAGGAGTTCTGGGTGTCCCAACACTACAGATTTTTAAGAAGAGGTTGGACAACTATTTGTCTGAAATGGTATAGGCCCTATACACTATACGGTTTGCTGAACAGCAAGACACCATCACTAAAGACATGCAGGCCACAAGCCTGTGCCTCAGAGACGCAGTGACTGTGCAAAGTGGCATTCAATGATCCGAAAAGCGGATCCTGCATCTGCGGGAATACGCTAGAGAGAAGAAGTATAGGGTTTGCTGCTTGAGCAGGGAGTTGGACTGGAAGACCTCCAATGGCCCTTCCAATTCTGATATTAAGTGATTATAGTGATAATTCAACTCCTCTAAAAAAGGTTCAGAAAAAAGGCTGCCCTTCCTTCCTTCCTTCCTTCCTTCCTTCCTTCCTTCCTTCCTTCCTTCCTTCCTTCCTTCCTTCCTTCCTTCCTTCTTTCTTTCTTTCTTTCTTGTGAACTTATATGGTAATACACCTCCTTTTCATAAAGAAGAGGAAGAACAGCATTGTTTTCACTATCGAGGGCATATATTTCCTTATCCATACACAGCAGAATAAAACAAACTAAGTTCCAGTAATGTTGAACTCTACCTTTGACTTGGCTACTTCTTGCCAACAAACAAAAAACGTGATTGCATTCTTTACGATAGTAGAATTTGAAAGAGTGTAAATGTTGTATGTAAGTGTGACTGTTGAGTTTTAAAGTTTTAGTTCTTTTTAAATCAAGAATTGAAATTTTGGTTCTCATTGAAAGAGCAACTTTGCAATCTGAGAGTGAGTGCTCCTTGATCTTCATCCATTGGATTTGTTGGTAGCAAATTGCCTTTGACACCTTCACACAGTGATGTCCAGGGTCCTTTCCCTGGTGATTTGGTGACAATTATCTATACCTTAATTTCCTCTCATTGATACTAGAATATGCCCTACATAGGATTATACCTGAAAAATGTAGGAAAGCTACAATTGGTGAAAGATTTTATTTATTTATGTCTCACACTATTATGGCCACCCATTTTACAAAAAGCAAGTCTAGGCAATAGGGTGTACAATGCAGCAACTAAGCTACTAAATGGTATAAAATACAGCCATAATTTTATGCCTGCATTGAAAGATCTGAACTAGCTTCCAGTTGCTTATTGGTCACAATGTGAGATGTTTGGATTGACTTCTACAACCCTGAATAGATTGGAGACTGATTGTATGAATAAAGGTCCACGCCCTTAATTATAAATCCGTCCATTTGCTAAGATCTTCGTTGGTTGAAGTAGATTTCTTACACCACATCGGAGGCAACAATACAACCAATAGTAATCCTAGTGATCCCAGTTCTAGATGTGGCAGTCTCTGGTTGTCAAGAACCAGGAAAGGGAGCAAGATTGACAAATGAACAGACAGGAAGTCAGTGAGCAGGACAGGGAAGAAAGAGGTATCGGCAAGAGCTTGCAGTACATTTTTATTGCTAAACCATCCTGCTTTGGTGATGACATTGGAATTGAGCTATTCGGCATCACTTGTCCTATAAACTGTTCCATTATTCTGTGAATCATAGGGGATAATTTAGTGTGAAGTAGAACAAAAGAGCATGTGCCTGTTTCTCCCCCCCCCCCTCCAAAAAAACCTCCCATGTGGCATGATACACATTTGAGGGCTGTAGAGAGACTTGCAAAATGTTTCCAAGTGTCCCTTTGACTCTTTTTATGCAAGCAGCTGCTTATTTGTTTTCAGTTGTTCGCCAGGTTTATTTTTGCAGAGCCTTTCTTGGTCAGGTTTTTCAATTGACTGCCAGGTCCTTCCTGCGCTGTGGCAATGATGAATGCAGAACATGAGATAAATTAATGCTGGGGATTTCGGTCCATGTCAGCCCTTTCTTCACTGCATGTCACGTTAAACAAACAAGATCAAGGCAAAGGAAAACGGTAATTGTCTCTCTCAAGATGGGCTGCAGATAAAAGCACTGTTGAATCTAAATGCGGAAATGTGAGAGAGAGAAAAGGAAAGAAAGAACGGAAGAAAGAAAGAAAGAGCAGCCTGTTCTCTGAACATTTTTAGAGCAGTTGAAAAATATTTTGTATGATTTAAATCATGCCAGTTATATGTATATATATGTATATTTTTCTCTCAGCTGGGTTTTTTCCTACGTAAATCAAGATCTTTATAAGAAAAATACACATAAAGGCCTATGAAAAGACAAGAAAATAAATATATATGTATGTATGTATATGTGTGTGTGTATTTTACATATATATATATATATATATATATATATATATATGTATGTATGTATGTATATGTATATGTATATGTATATGTATATGTATATGTATATGTATATGTATATGTATGTATGTATATATATCCCTCACCTAATTGTACGCTTATCTCTTATTTATTTGCAAGGCTCCCAAAGTATAGAACTTACTTTTAAATATTTCTAAGAGCAGTAGTCTCATTTCATGGCCACGTTTCAATCTTCTCCAGGCTTGCTCTCCAATCTGTTAGCTTTCTTCTCCTCAAATTCCTTAGGGAGAGTACGATGCTGGAAAGATTGCCATATTTGTTTAAGAGGGAGCTTATTTGAATTGGCTGTAATGTAAGAGAGCCCTCCAAATATGTGGCCATTAACTTCTAGGATTCTCGGCAGAGGCCATGTTGGCTGGGAATTCTGGGAATTGGCCCATCCATCTGGAAGGGCCCCAGATAGGGGAAGGCTGGTGTAAGAAGTGAAAACTGTTTATCCTGCTGTCTTATTTCCGTGGAACTGTCTTTCCATAAAAAGATGTCCAAAGATGTATTTATGTTGCTGCTTCTACTGTTGTAGTTGAAACCATTTTTATTCTGTTATTCCGGAGAGGGGGGAAAAATGTACGTCAGAATGATTTACATATCAGTCCCTACCCTTTGGTTTTACAAAACAGAAGTTAACAACCCAAAAGGAATACCAAATTTGATGGGGAAAATGGGAAATAAAAATAAACACAAGAGACTGAATCTATATTATAGGGTGGTTCCTTTTTTGTTGGGAGGGTACAGAAAAGCATGTCTCTTTTTGCTCCATTTCTGGCAAACAGGTAGATGGACCAGTGTATCTTGGTCTTCCCTTTTCAATCTTTTATATACAAGGAGTGAGGGAGTTTTCAAGTCATTGGGGCATGTATAATGTTGAAAAATTAAGGAAACTGAACCACCCAACATCAAGTTGGTAGAGATATGCCAAATTATAAGGAAAGGCTTCTAAGCCGGGATGTGGAGATAACGGTATCATCTGATAATGTAGTGACACACAACATTGACTTTAAAGTTTTCTCTATCTTGTCTCTTTAGCTCATGACTGCTATTCAGAAAGGATATGTATCTGGAAGCCGGCTTGCCGTACTTATGAAAGCAGCTGAAGAGAACATTCATCAGCGGGAAGTGATTTCAGTGGACAGGAGTTGTGGTGGACTGTGAATTCGGGGTGGGGGGTGGGCTTACATCTTACAAAAAGGTGTGCCCCCTTGGTTGCCTCTTTCAATGCTGAAAAACATTCCACTGCTTTCAGATGTCTCTGCTTCTCCTCACTCTGAGCAACTGTACAGAAAGTCACATTGTGCAGCTCTTCTTTTTACATTTGTGTGAAGAGTCTACTTGACTGGTGGCCTGTAGAACTGGCTTTCTCTAGAATCTATGGCCAACAAGACCATGAAAAGGAGAAACTGTCCACCTTTTTTTGTTTTTCCTGGGCTAATCTTGGGAGTTGAACACTCAAACCATGGCAAGGATCCAGGTGATAACCAGACATGAATGTAGATTTCTTTGTTATACAAAAGCAAGAGTAATTTCTGTCCTACATTAATAGGGTCCTCTCTCCATTCTCTTTCTGCCTTTTAACCAGGCAAAAGTGGACAATGCCAGCATGCCTTTCATATGTTAAAAATGGAGGGTTTTTTTTGTTAAACCCCCAGATACTTTTTTTTTGTCTCCCCACCCTTTCGGAGAAGTACATTGTGCTAAATATTCATCGCTTGCCTAGAACTTTGGTGCAAACATTTTTTATAATGGCCACAGTCTATTAAAAAGCGCATGCCATAAAAATGAGTGATTTATCATGGAGGAGAGTGCTTGCATTTAGAATTTTCATAGACTGTATCCCAAAATAGAAGTGTAATGTCCAACCAAGGAATTGCAGTGATACAATTGTATTTTAATAAGAGGCTATGTGGGGCCTAATTCTTCTAAAATGTCCTAAACCCAAAAAGCCAGCATAAAATAGAAAATAAATATATCCAATGGTGCTTGTTACTTTACCACAGAAAGGAATTGCCATTCCTTCCCTGGTACATCTTGTGTATAAAAAAAAGAGAGCTAAATCCTGTATCATGTGGGTGGTTTGACTTGGCTCTGAAATTTCCATAGAAATGTTAAGTGAAGGGTTTCTGAAATCTGACTTTATTTGTGATAGGTGCCCTATAACTCCTCAGAAAAATAGTGAATAAAATACTGAGCAAGATTACACTACTTTCTTGCTAGGATTGCTTGTTCAATTTTAGATATTTTTTTTTAAAAAAAAACCCAAAACTTTTACATATTATTTAAAATCATTTTAGGTAAAAACCCTAGTTTTTAGGATAGAAATCGTTCCAGAATACAATGATAAATTAATAGCAAAATCAGTAGAAGGTTTGCTTTTTGCTATTTGGAAAATGAAATTACAGCAAAGTACAAACCTAAAAGGAAGAAAGTAATGCTACTGTGGAAAGTTTGTTTTTGTACCTCTGATGTCCTTGTTCATTTGTTGTTTGTTACAGGTTTTAATAACACTTCATATTCCAATGCAATTTATAGATCAGTAAAAGTTGTAGTACCTGCAGAGCCAAATTCTTTCATTTACTTATTTTAGCATTTCAGTGCTGTGCATTTCTTCACTCTTCAGAGCAGTCTGTAGGCACTGGTCCTTCATAATGTCTCAATATAAAAATGAATTTAAAATTAAGAATTACTCTATATTCAAAAAGTGAATATATCAATGGCATCTATTGTTAGAAGTAGACATTGCTATGTAAAAACAGCCATTAGCATGAGGCACTCCTGTTTTCTATTTAGAAATTTAGGCAGCATTGAGGGGAAGGAGCAAGGTCTTCATAAAGGATATTAAAAGATAGTATTCTAAAAAATGCCCTCTAGCAAAATTCTCTGCAGACCATTTCCCATGTAAGTTACTGCTATGATCAAGAAATGTCAGCCCTGTGTTTTATAGGTTAAGAGTAGAGGTGGAAGCCAAAGCAAGATTCTCATCCTCTTTAGGCCCGGAGCACTTCAGAATGACTTGGGATACAGGTCTAAACTGGGCCTGTACTTGACAGTGGAGATCTCTCTTTTAGCACAAACAGTTGGAGTATTTTTTGTGGCATATCTTTCTCTTCCTCCCCCACCTCCTATCGCCAACGTATATTGGATGCTTTTTACACACCCTTTTCAATTCGTTCCATTTTGCTTAGGCCAAAAAACGCCAAGTCTTAACACAAAAGCTATTATAGATAGCTTTTCTAAGATTGCAGAAGCGTGGAGAGGTCCAAAAAAGACGTTGAGATGCTGGTCGTTGCACATTTAATTAATAATTGATGCAACATTTTTCTGTTTGAGGCAAAAGATTAATGGCAGGTATCGAGATACAAGCGCGTCTTGTCCATGTGAAACACCTTGTCCATTGGAAACATTAAGGGTTACGCAAGCACTCAAAATGTAGTGAAGCTGGGGATCATGGGGCTGATATAAACTAAGGATCTACCACAGTTCTTAAGGGAAGAGTTTTAATGAGCATTTGAGTGCACACTTTTACAAATAGACTTCTCTGATAACCAGAGGTTGGACTAATGTCTAATGTTTGTCCTTAGCCCAGCAAAGGTCTCTTCACAGGGTCTGTCATGTTTTGCTGTTGATGCCATCATCACACCCTGATCAGGAAGCCATGATTTCTTTTATGCATTGATTTGAACTCTAGATGTTTTAGCCAATGTACCCCTCTTCTTCCTATGGGCAGGGAAAGTATTATTTCCCTACATCATTTTACAGTGGCTCGCTTCAGTTAAAAGTAGACTCTCTACTTGGTTTCTTTGTTATAGTATTTCTTTGTATATTTGGAAGGGAATATATATGAATGTATAGGAAGCACAAAGCTCCTTTCTGTATAACAGTAATTTGGTGTGATACTGCTGTACAATTGTTTCGAAAACAAAGAAATATAGGAGCAGGCAGTTCTCTAGTAGTTGTGTGTGTGTATGAATAGGTAAGCACACATATATCTATGCATATATGCATATGTATACATATACATATACCGCATGTTTTTCCATCTGGCACTTTTATGTATTGCGCTGGGTTATTGTTCAGGATTGGACTGTTAAATACTGTGTTTGAGGCTGGGTTGTCATTTTTATAACTGTCTTGGTGTTTTATTGCCATTATTTATTACTTTTGATATACAGAATGAGCTGCATGCATTTATAGAGCAATAAGAGGATGTATTTAATGTGCCTTGTTTTTAACTGAATAAGATCTGAAAGCATGAATCAATAAAACTGATTAAAATGGTCCACTCGTTGGCATTTTGATGTTAGTGGCAGTTACGGAAATAAAGTTGATTAGCTCGGAAACCCCACCCCCAGCTCCCTTCCTTTTTCCTTGATTTTTTTTTCTTTGCTTGTGATTAAAAAAAAGTTTAAAACAATCTCTTAAACCTCAGTTTTTAAGAAATGATATGAATTCTTGACCTTAACTTTATATCTAGATGGACAAATTAAAGAGAAGCCTGTCATGCAGTATTAATAATGGATATTGTCATTGTCATGTTTTGTTGCTGCTATAACATTCCATCCTCCTCCTCCTCCTCTTCCTCATAATAAGCAAATGACGGATTGTCTCCTGGTTAGACTTTTTAATTTTTTAAATTTTTTTCATTTAACCACCTCTTCTCAGGTGCCACGTTCCCAGCCCACCCTGATGAATTTTATCATGATTAAAATCAATAGAAATAAATGGAAAAGATTACATAATCCATTTTGATCATCTTGCATGTCAGGTTAGCCCGGAGTCGCCAAATCCTGACAAATGTTCTGACATGGAAAAAGGCCATGTATTTTCGGTGAAAGTAAATCAGCAAACCTGTTTATAAATTTTTAATGAAAATGTTATAATTGTCGTATTCTTTTATTGTTCCTAATTTACTCTTGGAGTAGGATTCTTTTTTTCTTAACACTTTGTAGACCTACTGGCATGAGCATGTAATTAAAAAATTCTTGAATCTGGGATACGTGCTTGTATTGTCACAAGCAGACATAACCTTTATTGCATAATAAGTAGCATGACAGAAAAGCATCATTCCACGTCTACCATTTTATCCAAAACTTCCAAACCCCACTGCCTTTCTTCTATCAAGTGCTATCTTTATTAAATGTGTGTTAAATTTATTTTTAGTAAATTTGTTTGTGCTTTTCTTTTCTGGCATGAGCTCTCAGTAGGAAGAGTTTGCCGTTTTTCTATAGATTTACAGCAGATGAAGAATTTAGAATAAAGTGAACCTATTGAAGTGAATCTGTAATGGCGACCATCTGAGGAAGTCTTTAGTTTTCATTCCTTGGAGGAAAGAGGTACACAAACGGTCCTGGAAATATCAAAGTGATGTTAATATATCTGCATTTAATAGACTAGCCATACTTTGTGGGGGTAGGATTGGATATGGATTCCATTTTCATTAAGTGTTAATTCCAATTCATATAACTAGTAGTTTAAAGTGGGAACATCTCATCATGTTCATCAAGTTCTAGCATGCTAAATGCTTTATGTGACACGTTTTCGTGACTACGGTGCTGTTATTAAAATAAAAGAAATAGCTATGGATTTGTCAGTATACCGAGTCTGTATTTGCCCTTTTCTTGCCTTCTGTCTCCTGCCATCCATCTTTAGAAGAGGATACCCAACTATGCTTATTTCTCCTCCTCCAATTTGATTGTGTCTTATTCTGATACCATAATTTAAGTGATGTATATGTAATTAACATAATCCTTACATTTGGGACAGCCTCGAATTGGCCTAAATTGTAAACTGTCTCGAAGCACTTTTAAACAAAAAACAACAAAAAACACTGTTCTGTGGAATTCTTCCTAGTTATCTCTGGGCATAAATGGAGGATTGTTCCCCACTAATCTGTTCTGGTGAATTTATTTTACTGAACCGCTGAGATGCTTTTAGTTTTGCATCTCCTCAATTAACTGATTTGCAATTCATTTTTATGCATGCTGAGTTTTTCCTGTCCGAGTCAAGAAGCTGTAAATCTCTGATCTATTGAACTGACAGGGAAATATATTTCATTTTTGTCCATGAATCATTTGCCACCCTTATTGTAGAAAAATGGCAAAATTATGGTGCACTGTGTTTTAATAAATTATTGTTTTTTTAATGTATACCATAATCTGCTTGGAGAAGAAAATCAAGTTGTTTAAAAACATCAAAATATGAAAATCTAGGTAAAGCCCCCCCCCCCCCCCCCCAATACAGCTCAACAATGATATCTAGTTTATTTCAGCAATCTCTTAACACTGTCAAGATTTCATGTATTCCTGATTAAAATCCCAATTTCATTCTGTGGAGCATTTATATTGTTTTATCTGTATACTATTAACAGACACACAAAAGGCAACTTTTTCTTGTATAAACATAAAATGGTCTTGCCTATTTGCTATAATTGCTTTTCACATTTTTGTCATTTTCAGTGATGTCAAATTAGTTATAAGGACATTGATTCCTTAAAAGTTAAATTATAACCGCACATTGCTATTGCTGTTTTTGACCCCAAAACTAATCCAGTAACCCAAAATTAAAGATTCAGAGCTTTTTTAGAATACTAATTAGGAGTCAGGAAATAAAACAAAATATAGCAAAATAGTTCATGTTGTGTATTGATCTTATCCAAA
>JAKOOJ010000001.1:125028440-125080940 GCA_022577455.1 Arizona elegans
AGTGGCACGCCAGTGGAAACCCTGCGCTGATATTTGCATTTCAATGTGAACAGTGAAGAATAAAGGTGGGAGAAAGGTCTGATCAGTGCTAAGCCCTTTCTGCTTCAGTGCTTAAGCATTTTTCCCCCTCCGTAAACACTCTTGTTATGATGTTAGTTTGTTCAATCCAGTCTGAGGGTAACCAATGGAGCCTCCTGTTTACAACCAGGCATGACAATCCTAACTGTGGATTGGGAAACCTGCAAAGTCGAGACTTTGACAGAAGCAAGGCTGTGCACCGTGCAAATTAATCAGACAAAATTCTCTCTGCTACTACACTGAAAAGGCAGTCTTCCTCCCTGGTGCTTTGAAAAGCAGCCTTGCCTGTTATCGATTTTGACTCCAGTTTTGACTTTGCTCTTTCCCTGGAAGCATCTGATGACTCAGCGAATAATTATTGTGTGTGTGTGTGTGTCTTTCTTTAAAAAAAAAAAAGCTTGCCTTCTGTCTGTTTTCTTCTTGCCAATTGCACCAAAGCAAATGTCCCACAAAACAAATTGGCAACTTTTCATTCAATTGCCTTCTAGAATGCTTCCCAATGCTACTATTAATTGGTGTTTACATTCTGTACACACAAGCGCAGTCATGGTTCCCTTCCTAGGCAGAATGTGCAAGGTTTCTTAGCTGCTGGTGCTTTCCCAACTACTTCAAGTAGCTGACCTGGAGATACTTTAATTTAGTAACTTTATGTTAGCCAGCCATGTTCAGTCCATCCCTGGGCATCCCATTACAGTAAAGAATCATGCAGCAAACTGTTAATAGGTCTACAGAAGAGCAATAAGAGCAACTGGGAGACTGAAACCCAAGTCCTAGGAGGAAAATCGAGAGAATTTGGTAAAATTCGTTTAAGAAGATTGAATGAAAGCTATGATGATACTTCACGAATCCCAAAAAAGGAATAGCATCCCCCCCCCAAAAAGGCCCAAGCCAGAATGAAGAACACAGAATAATATTTGAAACTTGCCCCAAACATGCTTTTCCAAAAGGCAACTGAATTTTCTTATTTTTTTTTCCTTGAAAATGTTTCATTTCTCATCCATTTCATTCTATCTCGATGAGAAGTTAAATGTTTTCAAGGTAAAAGAAAACGAACCAGAAAGTCCAGTTGCCTTTTTGAACAGCACCTTTGAGACAACCATGACTTGAATGATTGAGAATATCCGTGGACATGTTACATAAAGGTAGTTTCCTATTGAATCTCACAAAGAAGAATCAGCAGTTTCCATACTAGAACCAATTGAGGTGGTAGGCTTTTCTGCTCTGTCTTCAAGTTGAGATCAGGTGGCATCTATTGAGAATTCTTTAATTGGACTTCTTGAATTTGAACAGGAACTTGTACTTAATGGCCTAAATGTTCCCCCCCCTCCAACATTATTCTACATTTTCTATCAAGTTCAGATTTTCAGATAATAAAGAATGAAAGGCAGAACTGCCAAACTAGAAGCTCCAGAGAAAAGATTCTTTCTGAAATATGCAACCATCCACAGTCGATCAAGCATAGACAATGTATGACTCTCCAGATGTTGCTCAGCTACTTTTCCCAACATCCCTCACAAGTAGACCTGTTGGATAGGATTATTGGAGAGCTCTAGTTGCTCATGCCTGGTGTACTCAATGTTGTGGTAAAGCAGTTACTGAAGAAGGAACTGTTTCCTCTGTAAGGGCATATCATTGTCCCAGTGGATAACCTGGCACCATCTTGTATCCACAGAAATAAAAAATAGGCTACCTGTGTAATATTCCATTGTCCCTATCCATACATATAATACTGTTTAGCTGATGTATCCTAACCCAGTAGGATAGCATATTTTCCAATCTTCATTCATTGTGCCGAAAGAAATGAGGGGATGCTGGAGTTTGCAGAGTTCCACTTTCCTGGAGCATCAGGTATGTTTCTCCAATGTACAATATCATGAAACAAAGAATGAGAGAATTCTAAACGGCAGCCATTTTTAAGCAGCAATACAATATGCTTCTTGTATTACTCATTTTGAAAGTTCACGTGAAGCCAGCCTTCTAGTAGAGCAGAGTTGGCTTGCAGAAGATTCTTGCTTCAAATTCTAGCATCTCTGCTAGAAGGCCAGTGAGGAAAAGGCCTCAGTATGCTGCCTGAGAATGGTTGAGAAAGAATGGGTTCTCTCATGTTCCAGATATTAGTACCAGGAATATAGTCAGGGATAATATAAATTATACTCCAGGGGTGTTGTGGTCAAAATAATCAAGATGGCAGGAAAAATCAGGCAGAAACTGGATCACACCATCATGGCTGCCTTTTTGATTTTTTGTTAAAGCCTGCAGACACCCTTGCTACAGTCCAGTATCTTGAGGGCCATAGATAGCCCATTTTTATCTACAAAAACATTGCAATATACAGCTGGCAATTCTTGGTGTGGAGAACACCAAGATCCATAAATGAAGAATAGAGGCAGCTGCATCTCATTTAGATCTCTATTTCATCAGGGTTGTTTGATTAGCCTGGGAATTAAAACAGTTTTCTGGAGTCTTGGACACAAAACCTCACCTTTGTTAGAATGAAGTATTGCAGACTGACTCTTCCCACTGCCAGGAGTTCGATCCTGACTGGCTCAAGGTTGACTCAGCCTTCCATACTTCTGAGGTTGGTAAAATGAGGACCAAGACATTTGGGAGCAATATGCTGACTCTGTAATCCGCTTAGAGATGGCTATAAAAGACTATGAAGCTGTATATAAATCGAAGTGCTGTTGCTTACAGGAGGCTGTAGCTTTAATTCTGCAAATGTGCACAACTTTCAGGTGCTGCACTCAAGGAGCCATAGTCAGGACAAAACAGATCACAAATTTAAAATTTTATTAAATTAAATCAAATACAGTTAATCAGATGGTCATTGGATTTCTCTGCAGTTATTTTGTGTGCTTATTTTGGTGTTTCTAGCTTTATATTTGGTGGAGCAGCCTAGATTTAAAAAAAATAAAAAATAAAGCAGCATATTAACATATTAAGCAAGTAAGAAAGTGATTATTGCAGTTGTATTTAGTAGCTACTCTTTTTTGTCACATTAAAAATTACAATTTCGCAACAATGTTTTGAGAGGATCTGGACACAGCCATTTGGGAAAAGAAGTGTACTCCCAGTATACTGTATGATAAAGAGGACCACTCCGCTGTCTTATTTCTGATTGTTGGCACACTAAGGAAGCAGAAAGAGAAAAACTTTAATAGCTCCTGAATTGTGACAATGCTACATTCTTCTAAAAAGCCAACCTCACTATAGATTGGATAGGACATCATCATTGCATGTGACCTGCTCTCCATTAATGAACAGGGGCCCCAAATTTATTGGAGTAAATGTATTAAACCTCTCTATTCTGAGTAGATCTCAAGGACAACAATTATTATATAAGGAAAATTCGTTTCATATTAATACTGAAGAGCATTAAAAAAACCTTTAGTCTTAATATATTTTACTTAAATATCTTCTAAATCAGGATATTTTAGGCCTGAGAAGGGTTCACTTGGAAGTGGGGTGCATTCTGGAGATTATGCAAAGGACAGAGAGATTTATTGGACCACACCGGGGATTATATCAAGTGGCCTGAAATTCTCCTCTAGAATTCTTAGATTCCCAATCCTGCTAAGCCAAAAACACTACTGAAGACAGAAAGATATGCCACTCAGATGGTTTGGACAATAACTTTCACCCTCTTGCTTCTGTGATTATTGGCTCAGACTGATCAGAGTTGCAC
This sequence comes from Arizona elegans, assembly GCA_022577455.1. Taxonomy (NCBI): domain Eukaryota; kingdom Metazoa; phylum Chordata; class Lepidosauria; order Squamata; family Colubridae; genus Arizona; species Arizona elegans. The sequence goes on from JAKOOJ010000001.1 coordinate 125,032,204, forward strand.
TTAAAAGCATTAAAAGAGCCCCAGGTTGCTTTTCCCTGGATATAACAGGATAAAAGTGAGAATCCCAAGATGGGGAGGAGGCAGTATTATTTCAGAAAGCCCTTAGGACAGACCTCCTTATTGCCTATCCTACATTAAGAAAAAAATTAAATAAATCCTGAACTCAATTTCTGTCACAGCAGGAAGAATGCTTTGAGCCCAATTTGGACTCTGCTGTACTAATTTTCTATTTGCAGGGGTTTTTATCTTTAAGTAGAACATTAAACGAATGCATTCCTCTCCTAGCCCACTCACTGCATGAATAGACCATAAGCTTAGCTATCATAATCCTAGCAGAATGACAAGGCTTCCTCTACTTGGCCCAGGATCTTTCTCATTACCCAGTCTGGGTGGCGAGGGTGGTGATTTTTAAAGGAGAGAGAGAGAACTGTCGTAATCAAAATGCTACCGATTAATAATTTTGTACAGACTGCTCCCCAAAGCGTTATGTTATTTTCTTCAGTCACTCCTGTATTTAAAAAGGAGAGGCAGCACAGAACAGGAAAAAAAAAAGCACCAGTTTTTTCTGCCCCAAATGAAGACAGCTTCAGTGGTGCCAGAAAGAAGCTCCTGCTGTGAATAAATTGGATGATTTTAAAAAATGATGTTCAGATAACAAATTTGTATATTTTCCAGGGTTACTTCGCTATTCATGCTGGAACCTACATACTGTGTTATGAAAGCGAGTACAGATGGCAGCAAGTTGTGTCTATGCAGGGATTTTTGTCCATCTGAAAAAAAAATATCTATCTGTAAAATTACTCAGGACAGATGGAATGACAAATCTGTCTTAAGATATTCAATCTCAATATATAAATGTTCAGATGACTTACAACAATAGGAAATCACCAGTTTGTTTTCTAAACCCTCCTGCAATGTTTGCCATAAGAACAAATTATGTGTACATTTTAATGCATCTATGCTTCATAATTATGCATGGTTGTGTGCTGTTATAATTGACATAAAATATAAAACAGGTCAAAGAGCAGCTATTAAAACTATTTTTCATTTTGCTTTCTGACAGCCAGCAACATCGCAAGCTCATGCATTTAATAGGGCCTTATGCAGCATGCAAAGATAGTTATATAATTTCATCCATATTAAAGCCTCCAGAACTTGCAGCCTAATTATTTCCTACCCGATACAGTTGTAAAGTATATTACTTTATTTCAAATGGGTCCATTTTGAAATTAAAGAATCGAAATACATCGAAATGAGTAAGGCAAGAGCAATCATAAAACTTCGTTTTCTTCTACTTAGTCAAAACTAATGGGGGAAATAGCCTTATCCAATTTTGCTGCTTTTAATTACTGAAGTATATTTTCAGCAGAAAGAGGGAAATTGAATACTGTGCCAAAGTTTTTTTTTTTAAAAAGGAAGTAGGTAATTTACTCTCTGAATAGTCTAGTATCATCCAAAAAAATAAATAAATGTAGAGGAATAAATGGTAAAACTGCCCCTGGTTTTGTCATGTTTAGTGGAGTATGACATGGTCAAAATGGCTTTTATAGTAGCTGAAAATAGAGAGGCTTTCTTAGGTGTTTTTTTTTTAAGTATTCCGTGAAAATTGCAAGAGCCGAGGTGGCGCAGTGGTTAGAGTGCAGTACTGCAGCTACTTCAGCTGACTGCTAGTTCAGCAGATCAGCAGATCAAATCTCACCGGCTCAAGGTTGACTCAGCCTTCCATCCTTCCGAGGTGGGTAAAATGAGGACCCAGATTGTTGGGGGCAATATGCAATTTAGTATACTGTCTTTGGTGTAAGCCGTCCAGAGTCTTCGGAGAATGGGCAGCATAGAAATACCAATAATAAAATAAAATAAATAAAATAAAAGGAATAAAGATAGAACATGTGAAATGCTGAGAATGATGGGCTTTTTGGAGCATATGACATCCTTTGTTCAGTGATTTGATGGATTTCAATAGCCAGCCATTTCAAATATATTACATTAAAATAATAACATATAAAACCCGTAGCAGCCAAGAATTATTATCAACAATTGACACAAATGGGAGATGGGCTCCCAGGCCAGCAGGGATGGGCCCAGTCTGATCTCTGGAGGGAACATCAGAAGGTGGTTGGTGGTTACTGTGACAGGAAAAGCTCTCCTTCTTGGCGGACAGGACTTGGAGCATGTTCCTTCTGCCAGACTATATAGTTCAGGAAGTGTAGAAATAACAGGGATATCAGTCCTTTGAGGTAGAGGAGCCCTGGTGGCATAGCAGTTATTTATTTATTTATTTAGAAAATTTATATTGCTGTCAAATTGCACATGGTGACTCAAAGCGGTTTACAAAAATATAAAAACACCATATAAAAGAAATATAATAATAATAATAAAAAAGAAAAATAATGGAATAATAACCCCCCACCCCACCCTGGTGTCAACACACATTCCTACTAACCATTAAATGGGCTCCATCCCGCTTTGGGTTCCCCAAGCCCGCTGACAAAACCACATCTTCAGGGCCTTCCAAAAAAGTATTAGAGTGAGGGGTTAGTCTAATCTCTGGGGGGATGATGTTCCAAGAGAGAGGGAGCTACCACGGAGAAGGCCCTTCTTCTGGGTCCCACCAGATGTATCTCCCTAGGGGACAGGGCCCGCAACATTCCTTGCCTCCCCACTCTAGTGAGTCAGGTAGATGTGACCGGCATGGGACTGGTCCAAGCTATGAAGGGCTTTAAAGGTGACAACAGCACCTTGAATTGCACCCGGAAGCAAATCGGCAACCAATGCAGTTCCCGCAGGAGAGGTGAATGCAGTATTGCAGGCTAGCTTTGCCCGCAGCCATGTGTTCAAACCTGACGGGCTCAAGGTTGACTTAGTCTTCCATCCTTCCAAGACTGATAAAATGAGGACTCGGTTTGATGGGGGAAATATGCTGACATTGTAAAACCACTCAGAGAGTGCTGTAAAGGACTATGGGATGGTATATAATTGCTATTGCTAATCCAGACAAGAAGCACCAACCATGAATACAAATGTTACTTTTAATGTAAGATTGCAGTAATAGCATCTTGCAATTCTGAAAATACGTTTTCCCTTACTTTTGCTCTTCTGAGGCACTTCTCCACCCCAACTCCTTCAGATCCAAATATCATTTATCAGACCACTTTGTAGGGTGAGGCTCTTCCTCCTCTCTCCCAAGTCATTCCCACATACTACTAAGATCCCTGAAGTAACCCAGCCCCAATGTGTTATAATGTGCTACCCAATGCTTCTCTCCAATTTAATGGAAACCTATGCAGAAGATTCAGAGCGAAGACTACGCCTTACCTTAGCCCATCCATGTGTAGACAGGGAGTAGATAGAAGGTAAGTAGATGAAAGAAGGTTTCCTCCCTACAATAAAATGATCGTTGTTTCTCACTAACAGATATCACTGCCAAAGGGAGTTTCTTCACTCCCACCATCAGAACTTGATAGTAAATGATACCTAGTTGCCTCCCTGCCTGTTGCAAGATGAACTAAAGTAAATGGAACAGAAAACTAAGCAATGATAAACCTAAATAGATACTGATGTGATAAATAGAGGGGGAGACTCGTGTAATCTTGCATTACTTTCTATTTTTCTCATACAATCAAGACAAACTGCAGGAGTCTAGCAAGAAAATCTGCATATTAACTTATCAGAGGTCTGGGTGGGAAACCCTCAGGAACTTGCCTTGGATCCTGTACCTTTGCTGCCTGATTGTACCTTAAAATATTTTTTGTCTGTTCCCCGACTTCCCTTTGATCTATTCCCCTTCCTCAGCAGGCCTAGATAGTCTCCATCAGGCAAACACTCAGTGTTTAAGTTGGTTAGATGCCATTTGTTCCTTTCTTGCTGATAAAGTTGACATTTTAATTTGTCATATTTTAACAGAACTCTCTGCATGATCCATTTTTAATTGTGAATTGTAATTGTAAATTTTGAGCTTTCTGGTTGACCCACATGGATCCACATAAGTATAATACTAACAATATCTAATATGTTGATTATTGTTGTTGTTGTCCAGCTCAAATATTTCAGTAATTTGATATGAATTATTTATTTAGATTGAAGCTTTAAAACATTTTATAGATGATTTCTTTATTGAGCTTGATGACTTCACCCTACAAATATGAGAAGGTCCCTATGTGTGTGTATCGAGGGGAGGATTTTCTGAATGAATTTCTTTAACCCTTTATTGGATCTGTGGGTTTCAACTTCACCCAACAATGGCATGTAGCCATAAAATTATCCATGAAAGAATGCCATTCTCAAGATTAACATTTTTGCCATTTCCCAAAGTCTATGTGAAAGAAATTTCTTATTTATTTATTTAATTAATTAATTTATTTATATCCCGCCCTTCTCCCCGAAGGGACTCAGGGCGGTGAACAGCCGAGAATTAAAATAACATACAATATAAAAGTTAAGATAATTTTAAAAAAATTAATTGGCCTCCCAATTTAAAACCCCTAGCTATACAATTAAAAAAACTAACCCATAAAACCTATTCAGGCCAGGCCGGCTTGCTGAAATAAAAACGTCTTCAGGGCCTTACGGGAAGTGCGGAGATCCGGAATCAGCTGTATTCCCGGAGGTAGCTCGTTCCAGAGGGGGGTGCTCCCACAGAGAAGGCTCTCCCCCTGGGGGCCACTAGCTGACATTGCTTGACCGATGGCACCCTGAGGAGGCCCTCTCTGTGAGAGCGTATTGGTCGGTGGGAGGTTAGTCATTTGACTTGATTTCCAAGACCTCAAATCAGTCTTGACTCACTTGCAAAATACCTGGACAATCCAATTCATTTTTTCCTGGCAGAATTTTTTGAAGTGGTTTGCTCTTGCTTTTTTTCTAGACTGAGTGAGTGGCCTAAAATCACTCAACTAGCTTCATATCTAAGGTGGGACTAGAACTCACTGTCTTTTGGTTTCCAGTTTGGTGCCTTCACCACAACACAAAACTGGCTTGCTCTTCACATAATTGGAATGAAATACAGAAATAAAATACTCCATTTGTGTGTTTTGTTTTGTTTTTTGTATATTGAACCCATGGTGTAACATCACCCAAGGGTATTCCTTTCTTTCAAGATTGTGGGAAGACATGCAAATTAAAGGGGCTAGAACATGGGAAATGTAGTACAGTGAGTTAAAGATTGCACACAGCTACAACTCCTGACTCACTTTATGGATCTTTAGAATCGGACCTAGCCTCAGGATGTACTGGATTAGTCCAGTAGCTATATAATATAACAAATGTTATAGACTGACATCTATTTCAGCTAATTTTGCTCACCTGAAAAAAAAAAAAAACCTTGTATGATGATGGGAATAGCAGGTAAATAGGGTAATCAGAACAATTCCTGCCTGAGACAATAAGGTTAAAATACCTAACGTTGCCTTAGTGCTATTTTGGGGTTAGTGCTAAGGATTGGGTACATGTGACTCTATTAAAGCAAGCATGAAAACGCAATTCAGGCAAGGCTGCTAGTCTGGCTACCTTTAAGGCAAATCAATAAAAATGCTTGATATTCCTTACCAGCAGCACTTTTGATTGTGGAGACATGAAAGGAATGCACACTTATGTGGGAGCACAAATAAACACACATACCTGGTTGATCCCTTTGTTCCTGAAATTTTTAAAAGCAAATATTTATTTATTTAAAACATTTATATAGCTGCCCATCTTATAACCAATTCTCTATCGTGTGTATTCATGCAATATTTATTTCTATATAAATGTTTTAAGTGTACTGCCTAAAAGTCACTGTGTTCTCTGTGTTATCAGTGGTATGTGTTGGTGGCATGTCACTGCACTAATTTTTGGGAATACCTCTTTACAGAAAACACTGCACTTCTCACTTCTCATTTATCTACAAAAATCTGCCCTGCCTTGAAACCAGTTTTAATTGAATTGCAATGTAAATGCAGTTGGATGGCTGCAAAAACACAGTTTTTGATCTCTACAATTTCCACTACCTCTTTGCACCTAACATTCAAGCTTGCACTTCCAATCCCCAGTTCGCTGAGGATTTGCAAATGTGATTTGCTTCACCAGAATTTTTGCCTTACCAATACAAGACGGGTCCAGACAATACTTGGATCCCTAAACCTCGGTTATGTGTTCACCTCATATGCTACGTCCAGATAAATCATCTTATAGATGCGATGGCTTGGTTCACCTAATATGCTGAATCAACAACATGAAGAGAGCCTCTACCAAGCTTAAGGATTTGAAGTATTTTTTTTTATTGCCTGGATAAATCTTAGATAATGCCTCTTGATTTAAACAGAAAAAATGGCAGGCATTTGCAAACATGGGATGAACATCCTTCTCTTCAGGGCTGGGCAATAGAGACTTGCGTCGAGTCTCATGGGTCAGGTCACCGAAGGAAGCATTTCTTAGAAGCGCTAAACTCTTAAGTACTGTCGTTCAGGCTCTAAAGGTATTGCTAAAGCTCTTCCAATGAGAGGCAGGAGTGGAATTCAGGAGAGGAAGGAGCTAAAACTTTCTTCTCTTCAAGCTGACAGGGCTGGAAGGCTTCAAAGAAGGAAAGAAGGCAAGAAACAGATTTGTCAGATTGGGTCTAGGACTCAACCCTTCTGCCCAAAGCTTGGGAGAACTGGAACCAGGAAGATAAAGATAAGATGGCTTTGGGGCGGAGTTCCATCAGTACGCTGATGATACTCAGTTGTACATCTCCACCGCAGGCCATCCCAACGATGCCCTTGAAGTGATGTCCCGGTGCCTGGAGGCCGTGCGGACCTGGATGGGGAGTAACAGGCTTCGACTCAACCCTTCCAAGACTGAGTGGCTGTGGCTTCCAGCGTCCCGATATAGCCAGCTGGTGCCATCGCTGGCTATTGGGGGCGAGTTATTAGCCCCCACGGATAGGGCTCGCAACTTGGGTGTCCTCCTGGATGCATGGCTGTCTTTAGAAGAGCATATGATGGCCATGGCCAGGGGGGCTTTTTATCAGGTCTGCCTGATTCGCCAGTTGCGTCCCTTTCTGGATCGGGACTCCCTACGCACAGTCACTCAGGCGCTCGTCACTTCCCGCCTGGACTACTGCAATGCTCTCTACATGGGGCTCCCCTTGAGGAGCACCCGGAGGCTCCAACTGGTGCAGAATGCGGCCGCGCGGGGGATTATGGGAGCAAGGGCCGCTCCCATGTGACATCTCTCCTGTGTGAGCTGCATTGGCTTCCAGTGGTCTTCCGGGTGCGCTTCAAGGTGTTGGTCACCACCTTTAAAGCGCTCCATGGCATGGGACCTAGGTATTTGCGGGATCGCCTTCTGCTGCCAATAGCCTCCCACCCACCAGTACGCTCCCACAGAGAGGGACTCCTCAGGGTGCCGTCAGCCAGGCAATGTCGGCTGGCGACCCCCAGGGGGAGGGCCTTCTCTGTGGCAGCTCCTGCCCTCTGGAACGATTTGCCCCCAGAGATACGAAGGATATCGGATCTCTGGGTTTTTCGCCGTGCCCTAAAAACTTTTCTTTTCCATCAAGCAGGGCTGGCATGAAACACCCCCCACTTTTTTTTTTTTAGTTTTTAGCTTTTTAAATTGTCAAAGGGGTTTTAGTTTTCAATGTTTTAAATTTTTGGGCCACAGTTATTTAATTCTTTTAATAACTTTAAATTTTGTATTGATATGTGTTTTAGTTCTGGCTGTGCACCGCCCTGAGTCCACTTGGAGAAGGGTGGGATATAAATTGAAGAAAGAAAAAGAAAGAAAGAAAGAAAGAAAGAAAGAAAGAAAGAAAGAAAGAAAGAAAGAAAGAAAGAAAGAAAGAAGAAAGAAAGAAAGAAAGAAGAAAGAAAGAAAGAAAGAAAGAAAGAAAGAAAGAAAGAAAGAAAGAAAGAAAGAAAGAAAGAAAGAAAGAAAGAGGAAAATAGATAGTAATTTCTTCAGGGTTACAGAGCAGTATAGCTTCTCATTTGTTATCATTCTATCCCTTTTTTCTTTATTTATTGGCTTAGTTTTATAAATACTAGCTTTGCTATGCTGATCTCACCCCAGGTATTTGATACAATTGAAGTACTTTCTCTGGTCTTTCCTTCATTATTGTAATCCTTTATTCTTTGTTACTCCAATGTTTGTACTTATACTCCAAAATATCTGGACCTGGCAATTTTAGCTATGTGGTTAAAGTTTAGGTTTAGAGACTAAGGTATAGTTTCACCTTTTATTTAAAGGTTTGCTCTTAGGTAAGGAGAATCATCTTCCCTTTCATTTCTGGAGCATAAAACTACCTGCCTACCTCAAATCTCTTCAGCTGGGGAAACAACCAGACAACACAGACTACACAGGAAGATATCTGCCGGGTTTGTTAGCATTGTCTTCCTTCCTTCCTTCTTCCTTCCTTCCTTCCTTCCTTCCTTCCTTCCTTCCTTCCTTCCTTCCTTCCTTCCTTCCTCTCTCCCTCCCTCCCTCCCTCCCTCATTCCTTCCAGAGCTTTATGTGGCATCAGATCGGTAGAAGTAAAATGAGAACATATAGAGGCACTACAATTATGCCAGTGTGTACATATGTCGTGTGTACATACATATGTCATAAACCATCCATGGATGGTTTATTTCAAGGTAACTTTGACCAAAATCTAAGAACAAAGGCTTCTTATTTAATGATAATTTTACTGTCATTTTCGTTAACAGATCAAAAAGCTTCTTAAAATGCTTGGTCTGCTGGAAATGACAGATCTACTTACTTTACTAAAGGAGGAGGATCCCATTTGCTAGCTTCGAAGTTTGCTTGCCTAAGAGAGACGTCGTAGCGACCGTGGTCTGGCCTAGACCGAGCAGTCTCTCCCTTTCTTTTTCTGGCCAGAGTTAGGCTCCGTTTTGAAAAGAAATCCTTTCACAGGAGCTCAGGCCTTTGAGGACTTAGCTACGGTTATATTGTGCTTGGCTGCCCTGTAGAATATTTGTTAATGGGGACCTTGGATTACCGAGTCTATTCTCAAACCAAAATTTGCACTTTAAAGGGTGGCTTGAGGAGCTTTGCATAAAAGCTTTGGATTCCATTATTGCAAAATGTATCAGAAATGTGTTGAGCTACGTAATTACCGTAATCCAACTGAAATGGTTGGTCACAGTGTACATTAGATGAGTGTCCAGAGTCAGAGACTTGAACAAGCAGTCAACCTGAACAAAATGAGCTCAGCCACGGAGGGCCAGATTTCTTAATTAGTTCTCAGTGGCGAAAACAGTTTAATGTTTCCCAAAGTCAAGTGTGAATTTGACAAGCGACACAATTTAAGAGGATTCAGTAAGGTTGAATTAAACCTGGCCTAGTCTCCCACTGTCACATGCCGAGTCCAAAGCTAACTTCATTTATTCCTCTCCGTTAGTGTTCCAGCAAAATTTTTGTTGATTGAACCATAATATGAGGAAAAGAACAGTATGATTGACTTAGATAACACTAAGCTCTCCTGTTTAAAATAAACATCGGGCTCTTATTGCAGCAAAGCAAGTATAGAATATCCCTTTTTTTCGGTGGAGCGATATATTCCAATGTAGTCTAATTGGTTGAACTGGTAGGCACACCATTAATACAATGAATAGGATTTGTAAGGATGCTCAGTGGTCACCTAGTGATTATTTTCTTTCTGATGTTATTGTTTTCCAGGTTAGAAAATCTCTTGGTTTCATGTTGCTAAATATTTATTAGGCACAGCTTGAGGTACACAGGGTAAGATATACTCATGCTAAATAACTAACTTCAATAAAAGGAAACAATCTGTACAGGATGTGAAAGTCTTGGATGGTACAGGCCACAATGCAGAGAAATGTGCATTCAAAATGTATTTTAGATACAACTCTGCTTTAAAATCTATTTTATTTTAAAATCTCAATTAATTTCGACACTCCTTAATTTAACAGATTTTACAATCCTGAGAAATCACAATGATGGTGTGTTTTCTAGGAACTCTGGCTTTTTAGATTTGAACTTTAGAAGTATTTTTAATAAAAAGTTGAACTTTGAAGTAGTTATTTTCAAGACTTCATGCCAACTCCCCATTAGCCTATTTTTCAATATCAATGGAGTTTTGAGATAGCTACTGCTGTTCCAAAGAGCTTTAAAGATTTTCACTCAGGCTTTTGTCAAGGATGATTGAAACTCTTCCTTCTTTTTGGCTTCCCTTGGTTTTATTTTCTTCGCCTTCACTGTTCTCTAGTGTGTGTGTGGGCACGCGAGTGCTTGTGCACACGAGTGTGCAATTGAGAAGACACTATTCCAACTCCAGATCTATCCAGTTTGGCCACAGGAGGCTAGAAAATTGTAGAAAATGTTATATTCTATGTTATGATATATACACTTGAGGAAGCTGGCATTCATTATACAGATAGCCTTAAAAATACATATATTCACTTGAAACATAAATGGAATATTGGAGTATATTCCTTTGTAGTAAGTAAATGAATTGCTATGCTTATCACTCATGGTCTAGAGCAGGGGTTTTCAAACTTTTTCAGACTGTGGAACATTTTAATTTAAAAAAACCCCGAATCACTGATCAAGGGACAAAACTCTGATAATAAAAATGTTCAGTGTCTGAGTGAATTCCCCCCCCCCTTAGTTCTCAAGGAAGCCCATCAACTTCTAGGGCTTCGGGGAAAAAAGAAGAGCTAAAGCCATGGCATTGCCCTAAACATATAATCTGGAAGAAGCAAGACGGAAACTCTTTGAAATAATAACTTCCAGCACATCTTTTGGGTTAGCAGTCAAACAAACCAAAGAAAAAAGCAATAGGTTTCATCATGTTTCATCAAGAGAACTGAACAAAGTGGGAGAAAATTCTTTGAAAAGAACAAAAGCAACACTGGAAGGAAACATTGGTTCAAATTATTACCAAATTTACCAGCCCTTTCTGATATTTCTGCCTCTTAAATGGAAAATTATAATTTAAATTCCTTCCTTCCTTCCTTCCTTCCTTCCTTCCTTCCTTCCTTCCTTCCTTCCTTCCTTCCTTCCTCCCTCCCTCCCTCCCTCCCTCCCTCCCCTCCCTCCCCTCCCTTCTCTCCCTCCCTTCCCATAAAAAGGACTTCCTGGAAAGTACTTCTTTCTTTATAATAATTTAAAAGTTCCATGTGAAGAAAAATATTAAAATTTATGGTTCTTTGTCTCATTTGCAAGGACTTTGGGCATGCAAGATATTTTACTTAAGTGGCATGATTAAGACAAGTAGTTTCCCTTTTGACTTTAGATGCCTTTCTAAAGGGGTGTTCTTTTTTGCTAGGCAAAACCAGTAAAATAATATTTATTAGTTACTACAACTATGCCACATATGTAATTTGGACAATGCAAGTAAGGGTATACTCCTATAAATATCATATTTCCAAACTGTGATCAGGAGAAATTTAAAATTCCCATATCCGAACACCATCACAGAACATCTCTGCTTCTAAAATGGCGGCTAACCAGAATTACTGAGGGGAATTACTAAATTGAACTGTAATGAGGGAAATGGCTACTAAAGATGATTAAACCTGATTTCTGTAAGATTTACCGTTCATATGTACATAGAAGATTGCTGTTCAGTAAAAATGTTACTGCTGATTCTGTTTCTTACATGAGGTGGACTGCAAACTTCTATGTTTTGACCAGTAAATCTTACAGTATAAATACACATAGCATCTCATGTTTTAAACAGAGAATCTTCTCTCCCACGTTAATTTCAGAAGGTATTCCATTCCTATTTTATGGAACCAAATTAGCGTAAGTGGAAAACATTTTATACTACTGCATTATGTTATTTTAGGTTTTTTTTTTACATTTTTGTCTTAACCTTTTGTTAAGTATCTTGATTGTATATGTTGGAATGGGGAGTGTAAATAAAGAGACCCTCACAATTAACAAGAAATGCCATTCTGCAAACTTCATAGCTTTAATATCTCCAACTAATAAAAACTATTGTAGATGCAGAACCCATTGTAAGACTTCCATCACAAACTCCAACAAATATTAAATTTGATCAAAGACCATGCAGGGTTAAGAGGACTTATTTATTTAAAAAATATTCATATATTAATTCTCAGTGGCAAAGTTCTGAAGCAATTTAATGACAATAATAAAAGCAATATTATAAAGTTATTTTTTTAAAAAAAAATCAAAGGCAAAAATTAGTGCTAGTCTAACACTGGAGAGGTAGAATTTCAAATTCCCTCACAACTATACAATTCATTTGGGTGTTCTGAGATAATTATCCCTCAGCTTAACTTCTTTCACAAAGTTGTTGTATAAATAACACTGCAAAGTAAATACAATGCATGCCTTCGGTTTATAAAATGGAATTTAAGTGCAGTAAAGAAACAAAGTAATCAGTCCAGAAGAGAAACCTAAAGTCTCAAGTCCAGCTTGCTTAGGTCAATAAAGTGTGGATGTGCAGAAATCTTAGACCCAAGAGAACCAGTAATTCATGATTCAGTGTAGTATTAGCTACATCTAAAGTTAACCCATACAGTAGATTGTAAAAATGAAACTGATCCTTTCCAAGTATTTTAAATTTGTGTACAACCTAGAAATGAACAAGAATTAGAACACAGAATATAGAACATAGAATAACAGGGTCGGACTTGGAAGGGACCTTGGAAGCAATGAATCTTTTTTATTTACACTCCTTAAACTCTTGATTTTCTAGGGCTTTAGATTATGGCTTCCTTGAGAATTCAGATTGAGCTCTTGATTATTTTTTTTATGTTTGTTTGTTTATTTGTTTGTTTGTTTATTAGTCCAATTTATATGCCGCTCTTCTCCGTAGATTCAGGGCGGCTTACAATGCATTATAGCAATAGCCTGCATACTTTTTTGTATATACCTGCTTATTAGGGCTTTCGACCCTACCAAGCGGTGTTGTTCTATACAAAGTTGGCTTATTGTCCCCACAATCCGGGTCCTCAATTTACCTACTTCGAAAGGATGGAAGGCTGAGTCAACCTTGAGCCTGGTGAGATTCGAACTTGCACTAATTGCAGGCAGCTGGCAGCTAAGTGCTATCACTTAACTTTTAAATGGAAATTTTAAATCTGGTTTTAAATTATTGGGGTTTTAAATTTGTTCAGCCAAATTATTTAATTCGTTTTAATCTATTTTAAATTTTGTATTTATATGTTTTATTCTACGGCTGTTCACTGCCCTGAGTCCTTCGGGAGTAGGGCGGTATACAAATTCAATAAAATAAAATAAAAATAAATAAATAAAAACAGCACTTTAGTCGGCTGCACCACTGAGGCTCTTTAGCCTTAAACATTGACAACAAATGTCCTTCACTTTCTTTGTGCCAATATTTCCTTTCTAATGAATGTTTGGCATGTGGATGCATAGAATGGAGAAAGAATTAGCAAACTCAGAATCAGCAAACTTTTTCCACCCTTTTTCCTTATTATTATCTTTACAACAATCAAGCTTTTCTTCTTCATTTCTTTTTTACTACTTCAATTTTTCCCTACTTTATTTCTTTGTTTCTTTACTCATCAAGATATTAAGCAGTTTAAGTGGGAATGATTTGGTCCAATTGCTTTATAACTCTGGCAACAATTTAATTGGCTAGAATCAAAGTGAATATAATAACAGGATGAATCTGAAAGAATTTATCTAAAAAATTCAGATAATCCAGACCCATTCTTGCTGGAACTTGCAGCAGGTCAAATGCCAGAATCAAGCAACGTTTAGCTAGAAGTGACTGTTTCCAGTTTATAATCTTCCTGGAGTTTGGGTAGAGAGAGGCAATTATAACATCTTTTATAACATCCACAAACCATTGACCTAACAAAAGTTGGACTTGAGACTTTAGGATTCTCTTCTGGAATTATTATTTTGGTTTCTTAGTTTATGGCAAAGAATTGTTCTCCTAATCTCATTTTTTATCAGTTCTCGGTGCTTCCTGGAACCCCTAAACTACCACATACAGATCATAAGGGCATTCCAGAGAAGGTTAAAATTAGGTTCCAAAATGCAGAGGAAATGTGCCCAACTCCTGCACATGGAAACCACCATAATTTTGCCCACTGCAGCCTGAAATCTCCTAATTTCTTTTTTTCAGAAAATTGTCTACCTAAGAAAAGTACCTCTCACTTAAATAACTGTGACATCAGCATAAAAATAATGTAAAACCATTAAATATCTGTGGATGATATTCTAATGTAACTGACTTTGATGCAATTGGACAATTACCCTGATTTTGTGATGAAAGCTCTTACATTTTAGTATGGCAGTATCTTGATATGACCCAGCAATTATCGAAGAATACTTCTGACTCACTTCTTCTTGTATCTATAATTGAACATTGTTATAGAATATAGACATAATTTTGTCCTATATTATGTAGCCTGTATACATTTTGGCTTTGATTTAAAGGAACTTGAGAGTAGCAAGCAAAACTACTAGTGCAATCTCCGATAGGCACTGTAAAATAGGACATGCTCAGAATAGACGCCTTTGCACATAGTAGAAGAAATGACTAAACATAATACATGCTAGAAAAAAAAATCAAAGCAATCCCACTGCAAGCCATTTAAAACATGTAGCACAAATGTAAAGCATTACAAGTGAATTAGCCACATAAATAAAGTCAAATTGCAGTCCACACAATTACTCTCAAAGGTCATTTTCATGGATGTTTAAGGTCAAAGATTACATTTTTCTATTCAAAATGAGCCCAAGTCCTGAAATAGATGACGACTGGAAACATTTAAGTTGCATAAAATCTTAAAATTTCTGACCATTCTTTTATTGAGCAATGGATTCTAAGTGATGGCATCTATTGTCAATGACTACTTAAGAAAAAGAAAAAAAGCAACTATTTCTGGAAGGGGTGGGGGAGAAAACACCCAATGTGATTATCTTTTAAAGTAATATAAGAGTTGTGCAATTTTCTCCATTTTGACCCCCTTTTTTATTGCCTGTGGATTTTAAGCAAAGGCCTCCAATTTAAAACCTATTATTCCAAAGAAACAGCTTTTCATCTCCTCCCTGAGTGGGAACAGTCTTCCTCAAAGCTTTCTAAGATTATTTCCGAGCTTCACAGGGCTTAATACAGAGGAGATCTTTCCCTGCATTTGTGTCGTGCATGTTTTAATTAAATTTATATCCCACCCTACAACAAGGACTCTGGCTAATTTATGAGGAGGGTTATATATAAAATGTATAAAAATGTTAAAAGCTACGATCAGCAACAATAATAATACATTGTGTTACACAGTGTGTTATACACTCAGCAAGAGCCTACAAATTGAATACTACAGAGGGCCCGCCTAAGTGTCACTTTTCCCAATGTCTCCCATGAGTTATTGGGAAGGGTGAAATTACAGGGGCTCCATATTTTCCTATTTTTTTCCCCCACTTATCTAAGTGGTAGTCATTATTTCTACTTTATGAATTAGCAATTCATGCACTGCTTAATAGTACAGCTTTTGGCACCACTGCAGCCAGACAATTATGGATCGTAGTCATATATCACTTTTATCTATAATTTTCCGGAACGCTCCAGATATTAGATGAAATAACCACCACCTTTCTCCCATTCCCATACACGAATGGATAGCCCATTGACTGGCTCAGTAGAAGAAAAGGGCTGTTCTCCAAGATTCTTCCTCAGCGTAGTTTATCCTTGAAAATTATTACAGACCATTGTTGTCTAGGAGTTGTAGTCTACCCAGAAGTACCTCTACTAGTGGGGTATCTTAAGGGCTGGTGGTTCTACCCCTCCTCAAGAAGCCTACCCTAGATCCCGACTCACTTAATAACTATCGGCCCGTCTCCAACCTCTGCTTTATAGCGAAGTTTGTTGAGACCGTGGTGGCGCAACAGCTCCCACAGTTCCTGGAGGAAACGGAGTACCTAGACCCATACCAGTCGGGTTTTCAGCACGGGTACAGCACAGAAACGGCATTGATTGCTCTGGTGAATGATCTCTGGTGGGCCCGGGATGGAGGTTGTTCCTCCATCCTGGTCCTACTTGACCTCTCAGCGGCTTTCGATACCATCGACCATGGTATCTTACTGCAGCGACTTGGGGGGTTAGGGGTGGGAGGCACTGTTCTACAGTGGTTCTCCTCCTACCTCTCAGGTCACTTGCAGTTTGTATGGGCAGGGGGACAGAGATCCACCCCGAGGCCCCTAACTTGTAGGGTACCTCAGGGGTCGGTTCTCTCCCTCCTACTCTTTAACATCTATATGAAGCCACTGGGTGAGATCATTCATGGTTTTGGGGTGAGGTATCATCAGTATACGGATGATACTCAGTTGTACATCTCCACCCCAGGCCACCTCAGGGATGCCCTTTCCGTGATGTCCCGTTGCCTGGAGGTGGTGCGGGCCTGGATGGGGAGGAACAGATTCAGACACAACCCTCCAAGACTGAGTGGCTGTGGATGCCGGCACCTTGTGTTTCAGAGGTCCCATCACTTTTGATGGGGGGGGGAGGTACTTGCCCCCATTGAAAGGACCCGCAACTTGGGTGTCCTCCTGGATTCTCGGCTGTCTCTAGAAGATCATTTGACAGTCGTGACCAGGGAGGCTTTTGCATAAGTTCGCCTGGTGTGCCAGTTGCGCCCTTTCCTGGACCAAGATGCCCTTTACATGGTCACTCATGCCCTGGTTACTTCTCGCTTGGATTACTGCAATTTCCTCTACATGGGGCTGCCCTTGAGGTACACCTGGAGGCTCCAGCTGGACCAGAATGCAGCCGCGCGGGTTGTTACAGGAACTTGTTACTCCCATGTAACACCTCTCCTGCGCGAGCTGCACTGGTTACTGGTGGTCCTCCGGATCCGTTTCAAGGTGCTGGTACTCACCTATAAAGCCGTACATGGCTTAGGTCCAGGGTACTTGCAGGACCATCTCCTGCCTGCCTCCCACTGTCCTGTCTGCTCCCACAGGGCTGCTCTCCTCAGGGTACCATCGACCAGACAATGTTGTCTGGTGACGTCTAGGGGTAGCGCGTTCTCTGTGGGCGCCCCTGCCCTTGGAACACCTGATGGCACCTGATCTCCGTTCCTTCCGTTGGGGCCTGAAGACTTGGCTATTCCAACAAATGGGCTGATTTAGATTCTTTGTTATTATTTATTATCATTTGATTTTAACTGGTTTTAATTGGGTTTTTATTGTATGTTTTTATCTGTTTATTTGTTTTTACCTGTGTTCGCCGCCCTGAGTCCTTTCGGGAGAAGGACGGCATATAAATACTTGCAAATAAATAAATAAATAAATAAATAAATAAAATAAGTATGGTTCCAGCAGATCCAGCTTTCAGGGGCAATAGTGTAGGATACAAGATGTTGCAGTTCAGTTATATCTACAGAAGTATTGTTTCTGTCTCCCTGCTTGAAAACAGTAGCATTTTTAAAACTCTTCTGCCTCATATATGGCTCAAGTATTTACATGATTTATTTTGAGCTGAGATCTTCCTTCTAGATGATAATGTCAGCCAGAATATCTGTACACCCAAGGAATGTCCGCACTGTGACTGTGGTATGTGCATGCATTTGTGTACACATGAACATGTGCTAGACAAATTGGGGTTTGCTTCTGATTGCCTAACAATGCTATGAGTGACCAGGCTAAGTACTTGACAGCATGTCCCTAAAGAAACGTCACTGAAATCGTAGGTGATGCTTTGGGTGTTGACATATGTGTTGGCCTTTTTATGCATTGGGATCTGGACAAGAGGTAATTAATTCACTTATTTCTAATTTCCTACTCACTCCCCCTCTTCTTCCTCTTCTTTTTTTGGCTAGATTGTTAACGTGACTGCTTGGAAAGCTATAACCTTTTCATCAAGTCCTGGATGATTATGGTGGGAAATGCCTGCCATTATAGACATCTCTTGACAGTTAGTTTACAATAGCCTGCTGCTTTGACCCGGCTCTCTGCCTCTTTCCATACGCATCAAGGCTTCTTGTCAAGGAAACATTGGTAAGATGGGACACCTGAGCCATCCCATATTCCTCTTTCTCGGCATTCCCTGTCCATCCAAAATTAATCTGGGAAACATTGTGAGATTATTTGAGCCCACTTATCCTATCTGTATCTGCTGTTTTTAACTGCTAAAATGAAGGTGTTACTAACTGTTTTAACGATTTTTCATTTCTCATCTCAGCATTGCCAGGCTGAGAAAGTTTAAATGAAACAGTGCTGCTATTATTTGTATGATGATGATGATGATGATGATGATGATGATGATGATGATATGAATGTAACAATATTACTGTACCATTTGTCCTGCTCAGAAGTATGCAAAATAAAAGCAGTTCACATTAAACAATGAAAGAAACCAAGAAAATGACCAGTTCTGAACAAAGTAATGTTAAAATTTTATATGATTTTAAAACAATATTTAAAAGGCAATCAGATCCTTGAGTTGTGGATATTCTACAAATGTCTGGGGAATGGGCATTTCTTCAACTCTTATTTTAAACAGGGTGGAGGCAAGGGTAGCTGTCTTCTGAGACCCTGCCATTATTCTGTCATTAGGATATTCGCTTATCCCGTATACAGAGTAATATATAGAGTAAAATTAGTGGGTCGTAAAAGGGAGTTTTAATTTGATCATTACCTATCATGGTTATCCAATCTCTTCTTTAAAACTTCCAGTGTTGGAGAATTTACAACTTCTGGAGGCAAGTTGTTCCACTGAACAACTTGTTAATTGTTCTAACTGTCAACTTTCATGGATGAGTCTGAGAACTAGGCCCAGGGCTGTGCTGCATGCCACACACTGTAGGAGAGGCAGAACCTGGAGTCAAGACAGGAATCAGCCTGGAGTCATTATGTTTTCACAAGCAGTCCAAGTCCCACCCCTTTTGAATTCTGTTAACTCTTATCTAGCACCAATTCAGTGCTGATCACTAGTTGACTAGATTCTTGTATATAGGCATGAGCAATAAATCATTCTAATTAGAACTTAGCATGTGGTCCTGATTCTTCGTCCCTGACACAGACTGAAGCTGACTGAAATACTCTTCTCTGCCTTTGAGGCGTCAACCAAAGCATCCCAAACCTCAAATATCAAAATATGTTCCTGATGCATGATAATAATAATAATAATAATAATAATAATAATAATAATAATAATAATAATATTCAATAATAGTTATAATAATAATAATATAATAATAATAATAATAATAATAATAATAATAATAATAAACAATAGTTGAAAAGAAAAAAGTATGGTTCATTGACATTGCAATACCTGGTGATGCACGGATTGAAGATAAGCAGCAAGAAAAAATCACAAAGTACCGGGATTTGCAAATTGAAGTTGAGCGACTATGGAAAAAGAAATCGTGTGTTGTCCCGATTGTAATTAGAGCCCTTGGAGCAATACCCAAAGGGCTACCCCGCTATTTAGAAATTCTAAATTTGCCGGACTTAAACATTTTGACTCTACAAAAAACCACCTTACTTGGAACAGCTTACATCCTCCGACGATACCTTAACAGTTCCTAGGTCCTTGGTTAGGACTCGAGCTGCTGAGCTATTAACCAGCCTCAAAGGCTGTGAATCTCACTAAAGATTAACTAATAATAATAATAATAATAATAATAATAATAATAATAATAATAATAATAATAATAATAATAATTTTATTTCTATACCACCCTTCTCCCGAAGGACTAAGGGCGGTGTACAGCCTATTAAAAACACAAAACAACATCATTTAAAATAGTTTAAAATTATTAAATAAATTCGGCTAAATTTTTAAAACCCCAGAAATTTAAAACCCAATTTAAAAATGTTATATTGATAGCCCAGCCTGGCGGAACAACAGGGTCTTGAGTGCACAACGAAATACCCGGCGGTCGGAGATCTTACGTATTTCCAGGGGCAGTTCATTCCACAGGGCTGGGGCACCCACAGAGAAGGCCCTCCCCCTGGGTGTCACCAGCCGACATAACTTGGCCGATGGCACCATGAGGAGGCCCTCTCTGTGGGAGCGGACTGGCCGGTGGGAGGCTATTGGTGGCAGAAGTCGGTCTCGAAGGTACCCGGGTCCTGTGCCATGGAGCGCTTTAAAGGTGGTAACCAGCACCTTGAATCGCACCCGGAAGACCACTGGGAGCCAGTGCAGCTCGCGCAGGAGGGGTGTCACATGGGCGCAACGGGTTGCGCCCATAACCATCCGCGCGGCCGCATTCTGGACCAGGTGGAGCCTCCGAGTGCTCTTCAACGGGAGCCTCATGTAGAGAGCATTACAATAGTCCAGCCGGGAGGTGACAAGGGCGTGAGTGACCGTGTGCAAGGCGTCCCGATCCAGAAAGGGCTGCAACTGGCGAATCAGGCGAACCTGATAAAAGGCCCCCTGGCCACGGCCGTCATATGCTCTTCTAAAGACAGCCGTGCCTTCTTATTACTCACTATTCCAAGTCATCTTGATGGGACACTCTTGAAAAAGTTGATTTTAGCATATACTATTTTACATTTCTTTATTCATCGGTCAGGTGTACAGGATGTAAACTAATTGCAGTATGTATACCTCATATATACTCTATGCATGTCACATTCTCCAGCCTTTTGATCACCAACTACTCCATTCCATCACCAACTACTAAGAGCAGTTCCTGATCATTCTATCAAAACTGAAACTCCATTACTGTATATATCCCTCTCTCAATTCATAAAGTTGATTGGAAAGGGGGGGGGGGGGACAAGACAACTGTTTTATATTTTTTCATATTTATTCAAAAGGCTGTGAGGAAAAATCACAGGAGAAAAATGTAGCAACCTACCATCCCTAAATATAAAGCAAAAGGAAAAATTATATATATAAAAAAATTAATAACAATACCTTGGGTACTATTTTGGCTCCCAGGTTCCTACGGCATTTTGGCCGTGCACTTCTGTAGGATGGGAGAGCGCTCAGTATCTTTTTTAAAGGCACACATGCTGTACCATTTGGTGTGACAGCTGTTAAGGTAATGATGGATTCCTAGTGAACAGTGCCATAAATAAACATACCAAATTAAAAAAAAAATCCTTTCCAAAGATGAAAGAAAATTTGGCAACCTGAGCACATCACTGTAAAAATAAATCGCTTATAACTCAGTTACAGCTCATCAGCCCAATATACTAAACCAACACAGTTTTAAGACATTGGGGTTCCTCTGAGCAAGCCAACACTAACCATGGAGGAAGATTGTTGGCTTACTTGTGTCTGCATTCTGCATTTGTTTGCTTCTGCATGAGATCCTTTTCTTCCTGGCTTTCAAGATGTGTGGTCAATTAAAAGTCAATTCAGACATGTATTGACAGACCACTTTCTGCCTGCTTCCTGAATGGAAGGCGTAAGTATTGTAGGTAATAATAAAAATTAATTATCCTTCCTTTGATGCCTGGAATAAACAAATTTGGAGTCACCATTGAACTTGCCCTTGCAATCTGAAAGATGAGAAACGGGCAGCATCCCAATTAATGAAGGTACAAGTATTCTGCTTTGAGTGACAGGTATTACAAAAGCATGGTTGTCATTTCAACTTCTAAAGACCTTGGATCCCCCAGCAGAAGACAAGGGAGAGAGTTGCACAATCTGATCTGAAATAAACTTGGAGCAGCAACAGCTGTGCCTCTAACCCTCAGGGTTCATCTTTTTCCTGGTGCCTACTTGATAATCTATTCATTATTGCTCTAACTTTAAGCTCTATGCTACAGAAGATCATTAATCATAGGTATAATTTAATGACAGCGGGGTCATGTTCCACTAAGTACACCTTGTTTGCCTCAAAATGCTAATCACTTCTCTGCAACATTAATGAGGGACAATTGATATTAAGCCTAATAATCATGTGTCGTCTATTTAACAGTTTTATCCATACAAACTAGGTACTGGGTTATGGCTAAACATAGCTGAAATCTAATTATGTAAAACCACATCTATTCTAGCAATACATCTCTGAGATACCTATGAAGTTAAGAAAGATGTGACTAAAATAGTTCTAGAGAGAAACACAGAATTAACTTGGGCTACTTCTTACATGTTAATGGCTTCATTTAAGTTTTCTTATAATTAAAACACAGTAGTATCTCAAGAGAAAAACCACAGTAGATGTAACTTCATCCGCACTCAGTTAAATCCTGACCTTTTGCTCCAATCTCTACATCAGCTTCCCCTACTCTTCCTCCTCATGAGCTAGGAAAGTAACCAACAATTCTGAGATTACTATGAGAGGAAGGAAGAGGGCATGATTTTTTCCCCCATTCTTTCCTGTCTTCTTTCATCCTGGTCACCCAAGAGGGTGGGTTGGTTTCTGAATTCTATTATTCTGGTTCTTGCCAGACATTGACGAAATGGTGATGAGCTGGTTTCAGAGACTTCTCTGTTACTAATGTTGTGATTGATTGGTTACTGGAAAAAAGTGAGCCCCCTCTATTGTTGCAGTGCTATAATTTTGGCAGCCAGGCACTGTATGTAGTTTACACATTGCCGATACCGACTCCTGCTCCAGAGAAGTTGTCAGCACCACCGCATGCTTTCTAAGAAAATATACTGTAGTTCTGGCTAAGTAAATCATTAAGTGTATTGGCTTCCAAAGGCCAGGAGTGTTTAGAAACTTGCAAGAAACTTTGGCACATTTTTCAGTATTGTGTCCTACAAGTAAGAAAACAGTAGGTGCAAGACAGCTTCCTTTGTCTCCATATCATACAATAAATTTGTCCCAATGTAGCTTCAGATATCTTTCCATCTAGATGCATTTCCTCTGGCAGTGACAGACTTTATAATGATAAGAATAATAGTAACAGTAGCATTTTAAATGCTTCCTTTACTTTGTCCTCCCTGCAAGATCTTATGAATATACTTGCTGTATCATAAATGACTGCACCTATGATAGTGGCTTCCTGAAACTTCCTAGTAAGAGGTGTTAGTATTTGGTTAATCTGTATAGTTCCATAAATACATTGGATTTTCTGAAATTTGATCAGTAGCCAGCTGGAATTAAAGCAGAGTTCTTAAAAGCCTAGACCACTTCAAGATGAGCATTTGTGAATTTGAGAAGATGGTCAATATAAGGATTTTCATGGCAGAATATGGAAAAATACAGGACATTCTATCTCCAAAATATGACCTGACTCAAGGAACTATTTTAAGCATAGCTGTTTTAATAAGAAATGGAGAGTTCCAGAATGATTGAACAATGTGCTCCAATCTCAAAACAATCCAGAATGACTGAACAATTTGTATTTATTTTCAACAAAATAAAAGCAATGAATATTTTAACTGTCCTTGTTACATAACCCGTTTCTGAGCCACTGCAACTCAGTAACACAAGCTTGCTTGACTTTGTTAACCAAAAGATATGGACTGAATATGTTATTTATTGAAAAGGATCAATTGTACCGTGCAGATTCCACATGGAGACTGATGGTGGTTTTAAAAAACAACAACTAAAAACACGTATCTGTAATGATGGCAGTATTTAACTGTGCTTTTTCCCAACAAAAGAACTCCATCTTTTGAACTCAGCAGGACACCACGATTAGCCATTATTGTAAAACTGTTTGAAATCATCAGATCAATCTGGTGTTTTTGGAGATCTGCTCTGAACAAAAGTCTCAATGTATTTTTTTTTGTCTAGAATACTAGAGCCTAATTTTATTTCCTTAGTACACTAGTCCAGTGCATTTTTTTCCAGCCCCAACTTTTTATAGTATTACATTATTAACTTTAAAATAATCAGGCATTTCAGCAATATGCCTAGTACAGGTGTATGTGTATCTTTTAAAAAAAAATTCACTGAGCAAACAAGATGACAACAGTTATGAAGGACATTTCTAGGACTACATTCAAAGATTAGTGGAATGTGTGATGAACCATTATTAGTCGTAAACTGTATTTATTTATTTATTTGTTTAAATTTCTATACCGCCCTTCTCCAATATAGGACTCAGGGCGGTGAACAGCCAAAGTAAAAACAAGACATACAAAATCTAAAAACTGTTTAAAATAATTAAATATTTTGGCCGAAATTAAAACAATTCCAATTTAAAATCAGTTTAAAATTTGACTCAAGCCAGCCCAGCTAGTTGAAATAAATGGGTTTTCAGGGCCCGACGAAAAATCCGGAGGTCTGTTATTGTACGTAACTCTGGGGGGAGGTTGTTCCAGAGGGTGGGTGCAGCAACAACAAAAAACTATCTTAAACACAGAGTCATTTCAAATATCTTTAAAGAAGGCCTTGTAGGGCAGTTTAACTTTTGTTTCCTGCAGGAAATTCAACTTCTCCGCAGATCAATAGACAGTCAACCTCTCTTCTACATATTTACAGTATCTTTTTCAACAAGTCAGTTCATAAAGTCAGCAGTGAGTTAAGGGTTGAGTAAATCAACCCTGATAAACCAATTGCACGCACCTGTGAACTGGATCCAGGTTTAACTTAAACACTAACCTTGTCAGTAACACACTGCAGGGAGAAACTGGACCTGTAAAGAGGTTTTTAATGTTCTTATCACAACAATCCCCTTCTGTGCTATGAAGTGGTCATCTCAGCACTGGAAAAACAGCATACAGTATAACTCCAGCAATACCAGGTAGCCTGGCAGACACAGACTTCCTTCTACTGTATAGTACTACGGTAGCTTTCTTTGCAAGACCCCCAGCAGTTCCCTCCCTGCAGGAAGGCACAAGTGCCAAAGGAGGGGTAAATTTAACTGGATCCCTTCATCTCCCCTAACAATATACACCATGCTACGATTTCGCTGTGGCCTGAATCCTAAGACTCACCCACAATAGGCAGGATAAGGTCCAAATTCAGCTGAGTGATCCCAAAGGTGTTTTTTCAAGAGGCAACTGGACTTTCTGGTTTCCAGCTGCCTCTTGAAAAAGCACCTTTGGGACAACCATGACCTGGATGACTGAGAATTGGGTGACTAGACATTCAGCTGGGGAATCTCCTTTTGAAACGAGGAAAGGCTCAGATACTGTTTTGGATCCGGCTTTGTCCTACTTTGAGTAGACCCACTGGAATCATTGGGACATCTTAGCCATGCCGTTAATTAATATCACCCTTGGCAGGGGAGGGGGTTTCATGCCTCGATAGCTCCCTCTGCCATGGAAAGGAGGAGGGAAAGAGAATAGTCCGGCGATTTCCCACCATGTGGCGAGTCGCCAGTTCCCTGCAGAAAAGTAGGAAGAGGAGCGGGGATATTTTGCGTTGCCGCTCCAAGGGGCAAAGGTGGGGTCACATCGCTGAACTTCCCTTCCCCTGTCGAGGTTCCTTCATCTCTTTCCCTTCCCTTCCCCTATCAGCACCGCGCAGCTTTTCCACCCAGCAGGTCCTGCATACAATGCAAAGGGGGCGAAAACAAAGCTTGGCCCTCCTCAGGGAGCTGAGTTTGGTGGTCACCCCGTTGAAGATGCTGCTCAAAGACCGGTTAAAATGGCCTCCTGGTCCAGCTGTTGCTGCTGGAATGGCCCAGCTTTGGCTTCTTTCAGACATTCTCCTGAGGATTTCAACTGAAGTAGTTCGGGAATAATGAGAGGCACAAGCAAGCAAGTGACAACAGCTCTTTAATATACAGTGAGACTTCAGCAAAAACTCAGGGGCTGCAGTCCTCCTTATATACAATCCAGGAGGGACTGTCAGCCAATCAGAAACGTAGGCAGGTTTGAAACTCCCGCTTAAAAGTATCAATACATAACACCCCTCCCTTCCCAGAAGGCACTAATACTCAAAAATTAACATATGTACAGACAAAATCTCGCAGGTGCTTAGGACGAGTTCTCGCCCTAGTTGACCTGCGCAGCTCAGAGTCTGGCGGGGCGTTGAGCTGGTCGGAGGGACTCTTTGTCTCTCCCGGCTCCGCCAATGGATCCTCCTGGATTTTGTCCGGGGCGTGGTTATCCCCGGCTGGGAGTGGCGACTCGCTGAGGCGGCGCTGGAACCAGGGCTTGTCAGCTAAGTATTCTCGCGACCCCGGGCTTGAGTTAGCTGTTTTGGAGAAGTGGTCAGAGTTAGGCTCGGAGATGTCTAAGTTTATGTTCGCCTCGCCTACCACCCTTTTCCTAAGTTGGTCTATGTGGCGCTTCCAGAGTCTATCTACCCCAACGTCCACCGTGTACGATTTTGGGCCTGTTATTCCCACTATGGTTCCTGCAACCCATAGAGGACCGCTGGCATAATTGCGGGCGAACACCGGGGACCCGACCTGAAACTGCCTTAAACCACAGGTCTCTCCCTTAAAGTTTTCATGCGAGTAGTTAGGGTGAAGCCTGTCTAACACGCACCGGAGCTTCCTCCCCATGAGGAGCTCCGCTGGGCTTCTCCCCGTTGCTGTGCATGGTAATGCATGCTGAACCGCTAGGAATTGATCTATCCTGGCCTGCCAGTCCCCATTGTCTAATCTGGACAGTGCTTCCTTAGCTGTCCTGACAAAACGTTCAGCCAATCCGTTGGAAGCCGGGTGGAATGGAGCTGATAGGGCATGGCGGATTCCCAGGCCGGCCAAGTAACTTTCAAAAAGGGTTGCTGTAAATTGAGGCCCGTTGTCCGATACCAAGGTATCCGGCAGGCCGTGGGTAACAAACAATTTCCTTAGGGCCTTGATAACAGCTTCGGCCGTTGTAGATGGCATTAAAATAATTTCGAGCCATTTTGAGTAGGCGTCCACAACTATTAAAAACGTTTGGCCATGGAACGGGCCGGCAAAATCAATGTGGATCCTCCCCCATGGGCCTTTTGGTTTCTCCCACTCTTGGATGGGCGCTACAGGGGGATCGGGGCGAGACTCCTGGCAGGGTCTGCACTTCCCCACCCACTCGGAAATGACCTGGTCCATGTTGGGCCACCAGACATAGCTGCGGGCTAAACACTTCATCCTAACAATGCCCGGGTGCCCTTCGTGCAGCAACTCCAAAACCCGATCCCGTAGTTTCGTTGGAATTACCACTCTGTCACCCCATAGCAAGCACCCCCCCTGCATAAATAGTTCATTTCGTTTGTTGGCAAACCCTTGGTACTCCTCTCCAACCACCTTGTCCGGCCACCCTTTCAGGACCCAACCCATAACAGTCCGGATAACTGGGTCTCTATTTGATGCTTTCGCCACCTCGCCGGAGGAGATGGGGCCCAAAGTTAACGTGTCCAACAAAAGGACGGAGGCTTCCGGCATTGGGTTGTCCAGCAGGTCGGGAAGGGGGCAACGGCTTAGGGCATCTGCATGACCCAGGGTCCGCCCAGGTCGATGGACGAGCTGGTACGAGTAGGCCGACAAAAAAATCGCCCATCTAGTCAAACGGGGGGAGAGGGCAGCGGGGGTTGGCCTGTCGCCTGCTAGCAGTCCTAGCAACGGTCTATGGTCAGTCACAAGTTCGAATTTTCGGCCATAGAGGTATTCGTGGAACTTTTTAACCCCCGCAATCGCAGCCAGAGCCTCTCTGTCCAACTGGCTATAGTTTCGTTCTGTGCTGGACAGGGTACGGGAATAGAAAGCAATGGGCGCCTCTAGGCCGTTCGGCAGTCTATGGCCTAGGACGGCACCAACTCCTACGGGGGAGGCGTCACAGACTAAGACGAGCGGCAGCTCTGCATTGTACTGTATCAGGAAGCTGTCCTCGGATAGGAGTCTTTTCACTGCCTCAAAAGCGGCTGCTTGCGGTTTCCCCCAGACCCATGGTACATTCTTCCCCAAAAGCTTGTGAAGGGGATCTGCAACCGTGGCTTTATCTTTTAGGAACATCGAGTAAAAATTGAGCAGTCCAAGGAAGGCTTGGAGCTCTGCTTTGGATTTGGGGGCTGGTGCGCTCTTAATAGCTCTCACCTTGCTCTCGGTAGGGTGGATGCCTGTGCCGTCCACCCTGTACCCCAGAAATTCTACAGAGGGGACCGCTATCCTACACTTGTTTCTTTTAAGTCTTAGTCCCGCCTCTCTGAATCTGGACAGGACGTTCCGTACCCTGTCCCCCAGCTGGTGTTCGTCTTGGGCGCTGACTAAGACGTCATCGAAATAGGGCACCACTCCTGGGAGTCCTTGCAACAGGCGCTCCATGGTGCTTTGAAATAAGCCGGGTGCGACGCTCACCCCAAATTGGAGCCTGGTGCATTTAAATGCACCCCTATGAGTCACGATCGTTTGCGCCTCTGCCGTGGCGTCGTCGACCGGTAACTGTTGGTAGGCTTGGGCCAGGTCTAATTTGGCAAAATTTTTTCCGGGGCCCAGGGAGTGTAGTAGATGGTGCACGATCGGCACCGGATAGGCGCTCGGCTGCAAAGCCTTGTTGATCGTGCACTTGTAGTCGGCGCAAATTCTTATTGAGCCGTCGGATTTAACTGGGGTCACTATGGGGGTCTCCCACTTAGCATGGTCAACGGGAACCAACACCCCTTGCTTAATTAGCTTGTCTAATTCCGCATCGATCTTCGGTTTCAATGCGAACGGTACTCGTCTGGCCTTCAGTCTTACTTGGGCTACGTTGGGGTCTAAGTTTAGTGAAATGGGGGTCCCCACATACTTGCCCAACGTGTCCCCGAAGACGTCCTGGAACTCGGACAGGAGGCTGTCTTTCAAGGTTGATCTGGACATCAGGTGGACGCCGGTGAAGCCCATGCCAAGGGCTCGGAACCACCCCATGCCCAGGAGGCTAGGAAGCTGCTTCGTGACGATAGTCAGCGGCAGGTCTCTTTCGTAGTCTCCGTAGGTGACCCGGAACGTGCCCACGCCTTCGAGGGGGACTCGGTTCCCCTGGTAGTCTAGGATGCGTAGCCTCTGTTTGGAGAGTTGATCCTTCCGGAATGACGGCAGAAGGGTCTTTAGGGTCGTCCACGACATTATGGAGAGAGCTGATCCGGTGTCGATCTCCATCGAGCATGGCTTTCCGTTGATCTCGACCACCGTGCTGACTTTGTCTTCGATCGCCGTGCTGGCCTGGTCGATGTGTATGCTGCGGCCATCTCGCGGTTCAAATTCGCGCCGTTTTTTCGGGCCGCCTTCTCTCGTTGGCTGCTTCTGGCGCGCTGATTCCGGTTGGCTGCGGCGCCCATGTGGTTTGTGTCTTCTGGGCAGAATGGCTCTGCAGACTCGCGCCAAATGCCCTTTTTTCTCGCAGCGCCTGCAAATAGCCTCTCTGTATTTGCAGGACAGTCTATCATGGTGCCCGCCACAGCTGGGACAGCTTCGCCGGGGGCTGCCAGTGTCTTTTCTCTGGTGCTCCGTTCGGAAGACGTCCTCATCTGACTCGGACTCCGAGCTGGATCCGGCGTCTTCTCTGTGCACCGGGGCAGACTTGGGGCTGTCTTTGCTGGTCAGCGGACGCTGCAGCGTTTCAGCGGCCTTTGTGGAAGCTTCATGAGCCCTGGCTTCGTCTAGGGCTCCAGCAAGCGTCAAATCAGGCTTGGCGAGCAGGCGCCGTTGCAGCCTAATGTCCCGAACACCACAGATAAGTTGCTCAAGCAACGCATCGTCCAAATCTCTGTAGTCGCAATGGGTTGCGGCTTTTCTCAGGCTGGCCATGTACGCGCTGACTGGCTCTCCCTCTCGTTGAACGCACTGCCTCAGTTGGTATCGCTGCACGAACTTGGAGGGGACGGGAGCGTAGTGAGCCCGGAGAGTTGCCATCAGGGTGTCCCAGGATACTGTTTGAACCGGCGTTGGCTCACACAGTGACTCGGCCATCTCGAACACGTCCGGTCCGCAGTGGCTTAGGAATAGGGCTCTCTTTCGATTAGCCGAGAGGCCCTGCATGTCGCTGGCTTCTAACGAGCATTCAAACCTCGTTAGGTACGAGACCCATTTTTCGCGGGTCGGATCGAAAGCTTGGGCGGAACGTAGGCAGACATGTTCGGTATGCCTCCTGTGGTTCGCCTCGTCGCCTAGCTGAAGCTCGTGGTCTCACTAGTTGACTTCTTGTAGCCTCATCCCACCTTCGTCGCCAATGAAGTAGTTCGGGAATAACGAGAGGCACAAGCAAGCAAGTGACAACAGCTCTTTAATATACAGTGAGACTTCAGCAAAAACTCAGGGGCTGCAGTCCTCCTTATATACAATCCAGGAGGGACTGTCAGCCAATCAGAAACGTAGGCAGGTTTGAAACTCCCACTTAAAAGTATCAATACATAACATCAACTTCTCCTGCATGATGGCCTCATCTCTCCTTACTTTAAGAACAGGAAATCGGCCCAGAAATTTCAGGTTGATGTTTGTAGGGCAATCACAAATTGGATGCTTTTGATACTGATATGGTTTACAAACATGGCCTGGATCCTTGTGGCTCCCTAGAGCTTTGATATGGCCTCTAATCTAATGGCAGTGGGCACTCAGAATAATAATTTGCAAAGGGCTTGATGCTGTAAAAATGTGGATTTTTCATAGACCCACCCCCTCCAGACTTTAAATGGGATCCACATAAAATGGCCACCAAATTACAGGTAGGCCTCGACTTACAACAGTTCATTTAGCAGTTCATACCCATGGTCATATAATCAAAATTCAGACATTTGACAACTGACTCATATTTATGACCGTTGAAATATCCTGGGGTCATGCAATCGCCTTTTGTGATCTTCGGACAAGCAAAGTCAATGGGGAAGCCAGATTCACTTAACAACGATGTTACTAATTTAAGAATGCACTGATTCACTCAAATAGGGTATGTAGTAACTTCCAATCTAGTTCCGTAGCAGTGATACTTCATCTGGAAGAGAAGAAGACTAAAATCACAAATTGTAAGAGACTGAATCTTGAAGTGTCCTGTCTTATCGTTCACAATCCTGAACAATACTGTCCCTTCTTTCACATACTGTAATAACCTTCAGTGACATTTTTTAAATTTTTATTTTATTTATTTATTTATTTATTTATTTTTGTCAAGCATGTATTAAATAACAGATATAAGCAGGGGTGAAATCCAGCAGGTTCTGACACGTTCTGGAGAACCGGTAGCGGAAATTGTGAGTAGTTCGGAAAACCAGCAAATACCACCTCTGGCTGGCCCCACAGTGGGGTGGGAATGGAGATTTTGCAATATCCTTCCCCCAGGAGTGGGGAGGGAATGGGGATTTTGCAGTATCCTTCCCCTGGAGTGGGGTGGGAATGGAGATTTTGCAGTATCCTTCCCCTGCCATGCCCACCAAGCCACGCCCACAGAACCCGTAGTAAAAAAAAATTGGATTTCACCACTGGATATAAGTATAAACATAACTATGAATACATGAAATGGATACGAATAAAAGGGAACATTAGGACAGGGATGGTAGGCACGCTGGTGCGCTTATGCACGCATGAACAATAAACAATGTCGTCATGTTCCCTTCCCTTCTCTTCATCAGGCTAGACATATCTAGTGCCTCCAATCATGGCTTCCACATTTTCTTATCCAGGTGCCTTATCATCGTGACTTCTCTGCTCTGGATATGCTCCAATTTGTCAGTGTAGCATATTGCAGTGTCCCAGATCTTCATATTTTACTGTCCACAATGGATCTTCCCCTCCCATTTTATACACACGTGTTTGATTTGTCCTACCCAAATGTAGGGCTTAACATCTATTCACCTTGCTGATTTCCGCCCATTGCTCCAGCTTGCCAAGATTCTCTTGCAATCTGATTCTGCTCGCTATATTGATGCTGTCTGCAAATCCAATAATTATATTTTCTCAGCCTTCTTCAAATACACATTTTTAAATGTGTTGAAGAGCACAGAGCCTAGGATGGAGTCTTGCAGTAGCTACTTGATGCACTCAGTTTGAAGCAAAGCCACTGACATACTCCACAATTGCTCCATGAACATGGAAAAGTATGGGCATGCAGAAAGTGAGAAGTCAAAAATAAGAGATTAAAAAAAAGAAAAGTAAAGTAAAAAAGGTAAAGTCAATTTACTAAAAGGTATATATATATATCTGATGGCATTTCACCAGTGGTGAAATGTAAAATTCGTTACTACCAGTTCTGTAGGCGTGGCTTGGTGATGGTGGGGATAATGTGACTGGGTTGGTGTGGCCAACTTTTTTTTAAAACTTTTAAAAGCATTTTTTCTACAACCTCTTTGGCCGAAGAGGTTGTTAAAAAATGCTTTTAAAAGGCTCTGACGATCCCAGCTGAGTTGCCTGATCCTCAGAGCCTTTGGTAGAAAAAAATGCTTTTAAAAGGCTTTGATGATCAGGCAAATCATCTGGGATCGTCAGAGTCTTTTAAAATCATTTTTTTAAACAACCTCTTCAGCTGAAGAGATTATAGAAAAAATGCTTTTAAAAGGGTCTGACAATCCCAGCTGAGCCGCACAATCATCAGAGGCTTTTTTTTTTTACTTTTAAAAGCATTTTTTCGCCTAAAGAAAAAATGCTTTTAAAAGTAAAAAAAAAAAAAAAGCCTCTAATGATCGCGCGGCTCAGCTGGGCATGGGGGGTGGGGCAGGGATTTTTGCTACTGGTTCTCTGAACCAACTGCCCCCATCGCTACCAGATCGGGTTATCTGGTCCGAACCGGGAGCATTTCACCCCTGATCTAAACCAAAATTTATATGTTGGCTTGTGAAAATTTGAGTGCTTCTATTTTATACCCTTTTCTTTCCCTTGGGAGATAGTGGAAAAAATAAAAACAGATTGAAAAAAGTAGCAGAATATGGTAATATCTATTAAACGATAGATCCATCGCTTGACTTTAATTGATTTGTACATGGGATCCACTTGTATCAAAAAGATTTGATTCTGATAGTATTATGGGAAAGATTAGGAAAGCAATACTGCAAAAGAATGTTTGCAACATTTTCATTTTGTTTTGTTTCTCAGGGCCTTTTTTTTTTTTTTTTTTGCGTCTGCCAGGGATTTTGTTAATGATATGCCCTCTGAAATATGTTCAGCTACACACCGATGCTTTCGGTTTTGCTCAGAGAAGCAAAAAGCTGGGACTTCAATGATTGCAATCTTCTGCTCAGTGAAGAAAGCTCTGGTAGCACAGATTTAGATGTCAAAATGGATGGTGATAATCTTATTAACCTTGAGTTTTTCATCTCCTCAGAGTCTTTAGATTACAAAATATGAAACCTAGCAGGTGGTGGGTGCTTTTCAGTCTTTATGTTCTTTTAAATAGCCACCTAGGATTTTTCCTTCTCAAAGAAAAAAAATGGGAATGCAAGTTAAAGAAATAAGCTATCTCCAGCACTGTTGACAGGTAAATGGCTTTTCATGTTTGGATGAAAACGTATTTTCATGTGCATCATAGGCCAGTCAGGAGCTAATTATAGCCCACCAGCAGCCCCAGCTTGAGGATGCTTTTCAGCTTCAAAAGAACTCAGGTGAGTAATTTAAGGTGACCAGATTTTAACACTGGTAAAGCGGGACACCCACCATTTTGTGGGCGTGGCTTGGAGGTCATGTGACTGGGTGGGCGTGGCTAGCTGGTCATGTGACCGGGTGGCCATGGCTATGTGTATAGAAAAAAGTCATTTCTGACAGATCCTCACGCTTTTGACTGGTCCTCACACTTATGACTATCCTCACATTTATGCCCGTGCAACATTCTTAACAACCATGTCACTCATTTCACAACTGCTTCTCTTCACCATGGTGACAAAATAGGGCAAAAACGTAAAATGTGAGGACGGTCGTAAGTTCGAGGACTGGTCAAAAGTGCGAGGACCAGTCAAAAATAACTTTTTCAGCCCTCTGAGTAGTCCCTATGCACAAAAGGACTACCCAGAGGGCTGAAAAAAGTGATTTCTGACAGGTCCTCGCACTTTTGACCAGTCTTCGCACTTATGACTGGTCATCATTTATGCCCATTGTAGCATTCTTGACAACCGTGTCACTCATTTCACAACTGCTTCTCTTTACCATGGTAACAAGATAGGACAAAAACATAAAATGTGAGGACAGTCGTAAGTTCAAGGACTGGTCAAATGTGCGAGGACCAGTCAAAAATAACTTTTTCAGCCCTCTGAGTAGTCCATATGCATAAAAGGATACAGCAATAGAGAGGGATGAAGGAAGGGAAGGGAAATTAGAGTAGGAGTGAGGGTAAGAGAGGGAGGAAGAGAGGAGGAGAAGGAGAAAGGAAGAGGAAGTAGGGAGGAGAAGAAGAGGGGGGGGGAAGAGAAAGTAAGAAGGAAAGAAAAGAGAGGGGTGGTAGGTTTGAGGAGAAAGATTGCTGTACAATAAAAAAGATGAAAGGGAAGAAAGCCAACCCCAAACAAATATAAAGATATTAAGATAAAGAATGAATTGTTAAACTTTAAAGAATAAAAGAGAACAAATATGAATAAATAGCAATAATTAGAAACACACATACAAACATACAATGTATTTTCTTTGAACAGAGTATTTGGCTGGTTCACAAATTTAAACAGTGTTTAGTCATTTCAATTGAATTTACAATTTCTATATTTCCTTTTTGCCATATTTATTCCTCATCTATTTTTTTAAAAAACCAATATTACCCTTCATCCTCATCTCTAATCTTAATCAAATTCAATTTTTCCCTTCTATTCTATATTATACCCCTTCCCATTGTCATCTATTTTTATATCCATCCCCACATTGGTTAATGTAATTATGTAATTATGTAATACAGTTGTTTAATACAAATTCAACATTTTAATATAAATCAATTAGTTATATAACTATCTTTTTTGTATATTAATCAATATGAACATGAATATTCCAATTATTTCCATGCAATCCAATTTCTTACAAATCAATTAATTATATTTACCAATAATAATAAATCAAATAATTTCTCCCATATATTCCTCCAAACCACAACTTAACCATTTCTGCTTTCAACACAATATACAATTAATAGTATCTCAATTATTACAATTCCCTAGTTAAATAGAGCTTTTTTTCTTTTGTGTTTTAAAATCTTGAACTCTCCTCTTTTGCCCTAAATTTCCCATTGTTTGCAGTTTTGCACCTACCTTTTTTGGTGAGGAAAAAGAAAAAGAAATCTCCCTCTGCCTCATTTTACCACGTTGCAGCAGACCCTGCTTTACTTTCAGTTTCGCTTTTTCAGCATAGTTAGGGGAAAAAAAATCTCCAGCACTCTTTGCAAGCTAGCAACTACAGAGCCCTGAGCAAAACAGCTGAGAGCAAATCAGCTGAGAGTCGGGAAACCGATCTAATCAACTTGTGCTAATTAACCTATGCTGAAGCTTTAAGGGGCTATTTTTTCTATTTTTGCAGGCATCGGTCTACTCATTTGTTTTCTTTTAACACTGATCAGCTGTAGGGCAGACCTTTGAAGCCCCGCGGCAAGAGTTTAAATAGTTTTTTTCCCTCTAGCCATCAGCTGGGACTCAGGAGGCAGCCGGGAGCAACCCACCACTGCGCCGTTTCCTAGCTTGTCGTGCATTCTTTCCAAAAATCAGGACTTTTTAAAAACACCGCGGGACGCGGGACAAATTGTTCAAAAGCAGGACTGTCCCGCCAAAAGCGGGACGTCTGGTCACCTTAAAGTAACTGGAAGTGATCATAGCCCAGTATCTGCACTGCATACAGTTGATGGAAAAGAATATACATTTGGCGAGGGAAAAAGATATACTGTACGTTCCCTGAAACTTAGAAAGCTACTATTAGTCATCATAAGAGTTAGACAATGATCCGGAATAAAGGATTTTTAATTATTATTTTTTTGCCAGATAGGTGAGGTTATCAGTTCCAACACCACAAATTATCTTACATTATAGTCTGCATCAAATGACCAAGTTACATCTTCACTCAGATTGCCACGCTTAATTGGAACAAAGAGAAAAAGACAGGAAGATGGGCTAGCGATAGAAAATACAACAGAAATGAATGTACAATAGAAAATAATGGGGTGGGGTGGAGTGAAGAATGGAATGGAATGGAATGGAATGGAATGGAATGGAATGGAATGGAATGGAATGGAATGGAATGGAATGGAATGGAATACCATACCATACCATACCATACCATACCATACCGTACCATACCGTGGTGGGTTTCTACCAGTTCACCCCGTTCGGGCGAGTGCAAAGCGTGTGCGCGAAGCGAACTGGTTGTAACACTGGTTGAAACCCACCACTGATACCATACCATACACTATACTATACCATACCATACCATAGTAATTGTATTGGCATGAATTATTGAGTGGGATATCATAGGAACAATGTGGCTGTCAGACTCCTGAATGAAAAATAACTCTACAACAACATAGTACAATTGACCTGCGGGGCCTGTGCGACATGCAATAAGTTCACATGGTGCAATAGGACCGAGTGGTTGTTAGTAGAATTCACTGGGCTATGGATTTTTTTCCCCCCCTTTCAGTGTGAGTTGTATTGTGTTGTGTGGGGGGTGCACGAAGGGAGGCTCAGCCAACCTCATTGTACACATGTTGTATTCTGACAATAAAGGTTTGAATGGAATTGATTGAATAATGTGAACCTTTCACTTTCCTGAACTGAATTTGCAAAACTGACTTCAAGTTGTCCTAAATAAGATTGACAAATCAGAGAGGGAAAAATGACATTTCCTTTCCATAAAAACCTTACTGGATTTTAGAACTAAATGGGCCCATACATTTTTGGTGCAACATCCTCAAATGAAGAAGTAGAAGACACTCCTCAAAGACTCATACACCTAACCTAGGCAAGGTGGTTGCTTTTCCTTCTGGGACCCCAGCCATTGGCCAAAGGTGACTTAGTAAATCAGGGGTAAACAGGCAAAAACGTAGCATTATGTGTGACTCTAAGCAATTTATCATAAAAAGGAGTAAGCTTTCCCCCTGAAAAATTCTCAAGATTATTTAGACAAGAGAAAGGGAAGCTTTCATCTGAGATTGTAATTCCTTTTATAATGGGGAATTCCAGTTCCTACCTGATTATTTCAGTTTGCTCTTTGTTAATAAGAGCCTTGGTGGCGCAGCAGACTAAAGTGCTGTTAAATAGCACTGGCTGCCTGCAATTATTGCAAGTTCAAATCTCACCAGGCTCAAGGTTGACTCAGCCTTCCATCTTTTTGAGGTAGGTAAAATGAGGACCCGGTTTGTGGGGGCAATAAGCTCACTTTGTATAAAAAAGAACACTGCTTGGTTGGGGGGGAAGCCCTACTAAGCAGGTATATACAAAAGTATGAAGGCTATTGCTTAACACATTGTAAACTGCCCTGAGTCTCCGGAGAAGGGCGGCATATAAATCGAACCAATAAATAAATAAATAAATAATAAAAGGAATTCTTAGAACACATCAATTACCTGAACTGAACTAAAAAACAGATTTTGCCTGGATTTCACTTTCTTTCACAGTTGGTGCCGGGGTGAAATTCACTTACCTTCCCTATGGTTCACAAATAGTCTGCGCATGCACAGAGGCTGAAAATCATTGCAAAAAAGGGGCGCCATGATGTCCGCACGGGTGGGCGGAGCTTCCTGCAGCCGCTGCTACTGATTCGCCTGAGCCAGATAGAACCGGCTGAATTTCACCCCTGGTTGATGTCCACATCTCTGGAGTTTTCTCCTGGATTGCTAAAACATATGCTCAGACTCTCATTGTGCATGATCTAGTAGAGCACAAGATGGCAACCTTTTAAATCGAAAGCTGCAATAGAATAGACAGGTAAACTGCAGGGTTATCAACAATATTAAAATCCAAAGACATTAAATTCTTATGGACTTCCTTAATAGCTTCTTGCAGATTAAAATGTAAGGTATGCTGAAAGGTTTTAATCAAAATTTAAGTGAATGGATCCCCAAACAACACCAAACAAACATAGTTGTAAATAAAATCCTAGAAATCTTATGGATGCTCTTATGTTCAGTCTTTGAAGGGGAACCACTAAGCAATACGGGTGGTTGAGTGACCTTTCTTGCCACAGTTGTTAAGTGAATCACTGCAGTAGTTAAATTAGTAACACCGTTGTTAATTGAACCTGGCTTTCCCCATTGACTTTGCTTATCAGAAGCTCACAAAAGATAATCATATGAACCTGGGACACTGCAAACATCATAAATATGAGTCAGTTGCCAAACATCTGAATTTTGATCACATGACCATGGGGATGCTGCAATGGTCGTAAGTGTGAAAAATAGTCATAAGTGAATGAATTATATCTTTTAGGATTGTGTATATGTATATTGAAGTGTGTTAAGCATAACTTCAAATACAATCAATGTAGAGTTATCAGTCAATCAATCAATTCAGTTGATTGATTGATTGATTGATTGATTTTGAGTTTTATTATTGGACTTAATAATGCTTAAAGGATAATGGTTTTTTTCCTATATTAATGAGTGCTTGGACCAGGAAGTGTATGTGCGTAGATGCACATGAATTGCATTGCATTACTGTCTGGTTCTGTATTGCACAACAAAGAATAGAGAAACTACAGTGGACATAATTTGAGGACATAACATAACTTGAGTTCCTGATGCACTATGTAGGGGGTTGTATAAAATGAATAGGGGCTGGTGGTTTCTTTGCAATAGGCTACCTTCTTTCTTGGTGTTTGATTATCCCCTGTTTTTTGGCCTCTGCTTCTCAGGAGGTGACAGATTGGCTAAATTAATGTTGAGTAAAATGAAGTGAAAGGGAAAAATAATGGGCACCACATGATTTATTGCCTTCCATAGAAATCTGCTAAGCAAATTCAGTGTATGCCTTTGTAGAGGGTGCAAAAAGGGAAAGTCTCAGGAAGCTGATCCACAAATTGTTTGTTTAGAGCCCAGTTGCCTTAAGCTGTGGGGGGAAGTGGGGGAGAGAAATAGAGACTGTAATGGGGGCGGTTGTTTAAAATATGCAAATGAAAGTTCCTGAGCAGCATTGCTTCATCAGTTCATCAATGCTGAATGAGCAGTGCTGACCCAATATATAATTGAGAATGAATATATATATATATGTATGCTCCTTCCCATATATTGGGTAGACCAGGTTGCTTCGATAGAAAACCCATATATACTCTCTCTGTGTGTGTGTGTGTGTATGTATACACACACATACACATATACACAAAAATGATTTAATTGAAGCAATATATATATTTACGTGAAAGTGATTTAATTGAAGCTTTGGTTAGTCGCTAACACCCAGTGTCTGTCTGGTTCGTGCCAGAATGGCCAGGAGTTTATAAATGGGTTTGGAATGTTGTTCAGGCACCAGAAAATAAACCTCCAAGCTATTTACTACCTCTATGATATATAAAGTTTGCAGTTTTGATTTTGTGTGATTATGTTCAGCAATGGTGACCTTTAGAGACAACAATATTGAAGTGTAATGAGGAGATGTTTGATCACTGGCCGACAATGAAGACTTGGCACAACTCTTGCAATCCTTTATGGAATTTGTGAAATTCAGCTGACAGCCTTTAACCCTCACACTGCTGAACATTTGTAATGGCAAGCACTATTGCTACTACCGTGTTTCCCTGAAAATAAGACCCGTTCTTATATTTTTTTGAACCCTGAAATAAGCGCTCAGCCTTATTGCTATGCGCTCAAAAGCCCGATTGGGGTTATTATCAGCGGGTGTCTTATTTTGGGGAAAACAGGATAGTAGTAATAATAGTCGTCATTGTAGTCAAGCTACAAGACTTATATTGTAGAGTGTAAGGAAGATGATCTGGAAGGAAATGTGCGGGAACCATTATCTAGGCAAAAGTGACTGAAAAGGTTTAAAATCCAAGACAAGTGGATAATATTCAGAAAAAGCTCAGGAAGAAACCTCCCTGAATTATTGAAATACAGTTAGTCCTCGACTTATAACAGTTGTTTTAATGACCGTTCAAAGTTACGACGACCCTGAAAAAAAGTGACTTGTGACTGTTTTTCACAGTTATGACCTTTGCAGCATCCTCACGATCTCTTGATCAAAATTCACACATTCAGCAACTGGCTCATATTTATGATGGTTACGGTGTCCCGGGGTCGTGTGATGCTCCCCCTTTTTGCGTCCTTCTGACAAGCAAAGGCAATGGGGAAGCCAGATTCACTGATTAGGTCACTAACTTATTAACTGCAGTGATTCCCTTAACAACTGCAGCCAGAAAAGTCATTAAATGGGGCAAAACTCACCTAACAAATGTCTCACTTAATAACAGAAATGTTGGGCTCAATTGTAGTCATAAGTTGAGGAATACCTGTATAAGAAACAGGAGGAGGAGACCCAGCCCAATTAGATTTGCAGGAGTATGTTATTGTAGCTCAGTTTCCATTAAAGTAATTTTAGTGGAAGGAGTTTCATCCAAGTAGATGGAGTAGGTCCCTTTTCTTAACGAATGAAATCGGATCATTTTTCACTCCCCAACCCCTCTAAAACATTTGGAAGTTGACTGTATGATTGTCACCAGTATTGGAACAGGCTGTTGTGGCCCATCAGCGGCCTGTGCGGATTGTAGCTGACTCTGACAGCCAGGAGGCTGGTGTGGTGCTGCGCCAGCAGCCTGTGCAGCTGGCACTCGAGTCGGACAATGAGGAGGCTGGAGAAGATGTGGTGCCAGAGGTAGGGTATCAGCCAGGGCCTTCAGAACCTCTTTAAGTGAAGAGGATGAAGAGGAGGAACCTCTTCTCAATGCACAGGCACGCAGAGTGGCCAAAAGGCAGGAGTGGCTCCTCAGGAGGAGGTCTCCTCGAGAGTAAGGCTTGGAGCTAATTGGCCACTCCCTTAGCCTATTTAAGGAGGAATGCCGACTGAAGCAATTTGTAGGGAACAACTTCAGTTCACTCTACTTCGCGTCTGGATTCTCTGCAAATTGCTTCTGGGCTTTCTGCCAACCTTAGTAAGATTGTGATTACTTTATCTTTGGTTTCTTGTAGGTTGTTAAGAAAGTTTCTTAACAGTCTTTGTTTTGAAAAAGACTGAGTTATTTTAGTAAATTAAGTTTTGTACAAACTTTGTGTGCGCTGTATTCTTTGGGGTCCGTAGCTGGGGCAGAATACAGGCTGTGAACTCTATGAGACAGCCGATGCTCCTTCAGTCGACCAAGAGGGGGCAGCAAAAATCACCCATGCAGTGTCCCCACTTCCACCATCTCCTTGTCCTCTTTCCACCCAGAAAGGGGAGGAAGAACATTACTAATCTTCCCGTTTCCATGATTTCAGTACATGCTGTTGTGCATCTTTGGCCCTTAGAAATATGAACTGTCTGTAGAAGGGAAAAACTGCCTGGCTGTAGGCTGAATTCTGGACAGGGAAGACAAGCAAGTTCTTCACTAGCCCCCTCACTGCTCCCTAGTGTCTAACCCTAGGATAAATCACTGATGTGGGGTAGAGTTGCATATCCCCCCCCCCAAAAAAAGAGAGTTTAGTTTTTTAATTCCTGCCCCCACCGCCCATGGAAAAGCCAGCTTGGTATAATAGTAAACAGGTACTGGCCTAGTATATTATTATATACTATTATAACTCAGAAGACTGAGTTCTAGTCCTGCCTTAGGCAGCAAAGCTGGATGGGTGTCTCTGGACCAGTCACTCTTAGTCCAACCCATTTCACAGGGTTGTTGTTGTGTTATTATGAAGAGAATAGGAATAAAAATCAAATAAATAAATGTAGCAACTAGGCATTAGAAGTTCACCTTAGGTATATTATTTATTTACTACAAAGTTTTAGGCAATGTTCCTAAGATTCAGGAAATTAAATCACTATTTTTCCCTGCATCAATTTTAGCAGTAACAACTCCGACACTCTTGCAGATAATCCTTCCTTCCTTCCTTCCTTCCTTCCTTCCTTTTATCCTTCCTTCCTTCGATCCTTCCTCTCTTTCTTTCTTTCATTTTCTTTCTTTTCTTTATTCTTCCCTCCCCTCCCTCTTTCTCTTTCTCTCTTTTTCCTTCTTTCTTTCTTTGTTCTTTCTTTGTTCTTTTTCCTTTCTTCCTTCCTCTTTCTCTCTATTTCTTTTATTCTTCCTTTGTTCCTTCCTTCCTCTCTTTCTTTCATTTTCTTTCTTTCTTCCTTTTCTTTATTCTTCCTTCATTCCTCACTCCCTCCCTCTCTCTTTCTTTTTCCTTCCTTCCTTTCTCCCTTTCTTTCTTTCTTTCATTTTTTTCTTTCATTTTCTTTCTTTTTCTTTATTCTTCCTTCCTTCATTCCTCCCTCCCTCCCTCTTTCTTTCTCTCTCTTGCTCTTGCTTTCTCTCTCTTTCTTTTTCCTTCCTTCCTTCCTTCCTTCCTTCCTTCCTTCCCTCCCTCCCTTCTTCCTTCCTTCCTTCTCTTTCTTCTATTAATGTTTATCTATCATCCCTCCCCCTTATTTTATTTCCTAAGTTTCATCACTGCACAAATGGGATGAGTGGCTCAGGGAAGAAGAGCAGGGCTTATATGAATTGTCTTCTCTCTTCCTGCACAAGTGGAAAGCAAAAGGAGGGGGAGGGAAATCTATTCGGGCAAATGGTAGGGTGGAAAAGGGTTATGGCTTCCTAGCCATATTGCTTTCCTGCTCTTGATCCTCTGCAGCCTCTCTGAAGCTGATTTGCATTGTAAACAAACAGTCATTGGAGGGGAAAAAAATGTAGACTTGAGCATCACCTGGAGTTTGAGCTTTCAACCAGCCAGGAATTCACTGAATGTCTTACAGCAAGCCGCTTTTTCCCTTATCCTTAGTGCTTCATATGGATGAGCTAATAGCATTAGGGGTATTAGCTAGATAGAAAATTTAAGCATTAAAGCCACGGTCATCCCCTTGATTCCGGAGAGAAGGCAGGTTAGATTTTTTCTCCCCAAACATGAAAACATCATGTTCCAGAATACCGTGAAGGTTAGAACTGAGTTTTTAATATTTTGCAAATTATGCACAGGAGACTGATTGAACTGAGCGGTGCTGCTATAGCATAAGACTCATTTATCTATTTAGAATTACCCTCTTGGAAGGAACGTTTTGAATGGGATGTTACAAGGAAATACATAAGGCCCTTTTATTCTTGCTTCCTTGCTAATCATACAACGCAAGAGTCATTGGGACACTCCACTGTTCTTGCCAATGGCCAGTTCTGTGTCATTCATTTATTGGTTAAAATGGCTTTTATGCCCCTTCAAATAAAGCAACTCTCCATGGCTTTGCAAAACCTACATAACAATGCATTCACTACTTGGAACAAATGAATCTGACAATAAATCAGCATTTCCTAAGTTACATTGTGAATTGTGTCAATTTGTTGTACTTACTACTTGTGTTAATAGATGAGAGGAAAGCCCATCAAGAATCCTGGAGGGAGGCTGCAGAAAGTGGAAAAGGAGAGTGGCTGACAGGAAATATATCCTGGTTTAGAGTCTGCTTTTCCCTGCTCCGGATCCATGCTGGGTTCAGGTGGTGCTTTATATTGGAAAATGTACAAAGTGGCTGAGTGGTTGCTACTTCTGCTATCTTCTCATCAGCCTATTTGTCGGTAACAGAGAAGGTAATACAGGTAGGGCTCAACCTACGACCACAACTGGGCCCAAAATTTATAATGCTAAGTGAGACAGATGTCAAGTGAATTTTGCTCCATTTTACAACTTTTCTTGCCACAGTCATTAAGTGAATCCCTGTGGTTGTTAAGTTAGTAACACGCTTGTTCAGTGAATCTGCCTTCCCCATTGACGTTGTTTGTCAGAAGGTCGCAAATGGGAATCAGATGATGCCAGGACATTGCAACAATCATAAATATGAATC
Source organism: Arizona elegans (assembly GCA_022577455.1). Lineage (NCBI taxonomy): Eukaryota > Metazoa > Chordata > Lepidosauria > Squamata > Colubridae > Arizona > Arizona elegans. The sequence goes on from JAKOOJ010000001.1 coordinate 125,075,724, forward strand.
AGTATCTGAATTTTGATCACATGACCATGGGGATGCTGCAGTGGTCTTTAGTGTGAAAAACGGTCATAAGTCATTTTTTTCAGTGCCGTTGTAAATTTAAATGGTCACTAAACGAACTGTTGTAAGTAAAGGACTACCTGTAATACTAGGTTCTACCTATCAAAGTTTTCTCTTAGGGGAAGGTATATGTCCAGGTAAGGAATGTATACCATATATACTTTTCTTGTCCACTTAGAATACTTTCTGATATCTCCAAAAGAGCTGGAAAGTTGCAGAAGCCTGCAGAACAGTAGAGAATACAGAGCAGCAGGTTACAGTAGGTAGGAAGGTTGCTCTTCTAAATGAATTGAGGAGAAAGATTCCCACTAGAAAAGCCAACATCGTGCACCACCCACTTACGAGGATTTCCCCACAACAACCCTGCGAGGTGGGTCAGGTTGAAAGACTGAGTGGCCCCAAGTCACTAAGCTATTTTTTCATACCTTAGGTGGGAGTAGAATTCACCGTCTCCTGGTTTCTAGGCCAGCACCTTAACTACTACCTCAAATGCTCTCTCTTTATAGGCATACAGTAATGTGAACCCTGTATGCAAATAAAGTGTCAGGGGGTGGGGCACAGGGGTGAAATGCTCCCGGTTTGGACCAGATCACCCGATCCGGTAGCGATGGAGGCGGGTGGTTCAGAGAACCGGTAGCAAAAGTCCCTGCCCCCCTCATGCCCAGCTGAGCCGCACGATCATTAGAGGCTTTTTTTTTAACTTTTAAAAGCATTTTTTCTTCGACCAAAAAAATGCTTTTAAAAGTAAAAAAAAAAGCCTCTGATGATCGCGTGGCTCAACTGGGATCGTCACACCCTTTTAAAAGCATTTTAAGGTTAAGAGGTTATAGAAAAAATGCTTTTAAAAGTAAGAACAAAGCTTCTGCTGATCAGGCAAGTCAGCTGGGATCGTCAGAGGCTTTAAAAGCATTTTTTAAACAACCTCTTCAGCCAAAGAGGTTGTAGAAAAATGGTTTTAAAAGTTAAAAAAAAAAGTTAGCCACGCCCACTCAGTCATATTACACACACCCCACTAAGCCACGCCCACAGGACTGGTAGTAACAAAATTTACATTTCACCACTGGTGGGGCAGCCATCTTTTGCATTGGGCCTTCAGGTCTGCCACATATAGTGCTGTGGGAAACTGGGAGGGGGGATTGTATGGAACAGGGGTGATATATATAGTCATAATAACATTCCTTTCTCAGAGAGTCAAGGACATCTTGCCCTGCACCTGGAGGGGTATAACTGGGAGGCATCTCCAGTTGGGACTGTGCTTTGATTGGACCATGTGATGGACATGTGGGTGCTGGGCAGGGACTTGGACTTTCTTTTGGGTGGGAAAACCTCAAAACTTTCAGATTCGGGTTTTTCCAGATGTTCCAATATGAGATCTCTAATAAAATAGAACTTCAAGCCTTAAAGTCTTCTTTTGTTGGGGTTGTTACTTGGAACCCTGACATGAAGTACATTTGTTACAGTTAAACTACTGCAGGATATGAAGTATCTTATCCAATGCAGGCCAACTTCATGTGCACCTAAAACTGAGAGAAAAGAAGTGAAATGAGATAATTATCTCTCACCCTTCAGACCATCCCCTCTTGAGGGAGAGGAAGAAAGCGTACAATTATATTGGTTTAAGATATGATTAAAAGAGTAAGAATGTGAGCCTACAACTTTTATCAAAAAAATAACAGTAGATCTGGGAGTAACCTGTTACCATTAGATCTTCATTTTAGAACCCGTTTCCCCCTTTCCAGCTTCCTTCTGATGTAGCAATTAATTCTACGGGCATCTTTCACTGCATCCTGGCCCTTCTCTTGAAGTAATGCACCCCCCCCCGCCAACGCAACCCAGCCTCCATCCTCTCTCTCTCTTTCTTTCTGCTCCCTTCAAGAGTGTTGTGACTGGAGGCATCAATCTACACCTCCAGCAAGGGCTTTTAACTCTTGACAAAAGTTAAATTAGAGATAATATTTCCTTCATTAATCTGCTATTTCTTTTATGGAAAATAAAAAAGCACGATAATGACTCAATCAGAACTTTTCAGCAATTGGGGAAAATATTTCTCTCTCACCATGCTTTGTTACGGCTGGTATTTTGCTGATTTTGTTTGGTGTGTTTGTTTGTAGGCTAATGTCATGCTTTAAGAACGTTGATTGCAATTGAGCATATTAATTACACAAAGTATACTGAGATTTTTAACACAGTTCCAATTTCAACAGTCTTTTATAAAATTATTTCAGTGTATATTATGACATAATTTCATTGTTTCGTAGGAACAATAAGCTTTAAATGGACGTGGGGCGAGAAAGCTGGATAGAAAAGTAAATACAAATAACACACGAGGGTTTTCCGGTTGAGGGGAAAAAGGTTTGAGTATTTTGTTCATCTTGAGGCTATGAAATAGCACTGTTTGGTCTCTCTGTATTAGAGAACAAGTAACGTGTTAATTGCTGCTTAGACCTGATTCATGATTTTATTTAATTATTTAGCCTATAGCAAAAATGTTTAAAAGCACATCACAATTACATTCTCAGTGAGCAGGTGTGAAACTATTTACTCTATTGACAAATTCAAACATATAAAGAACAGTTGCTGGAATTGGGTTTGTCCAGTTTAATGAAAAGAAGGACTAGGGGTGACATGATGGCAGCGTTCCAATATCTCAGGGATTGCCACAAAGAAGAGGGGATCAACCTATTCTCCAAAGCACCTGAAGCCAGAACAAGAAACAATGGATGGAAACTAATCAAGGAGAGAAGCAACTAGAACTAAGGAGAAATGTCCTAACAGTTAGAACAATTAATCAGTGGAACAACTTGGCTCCAGAAGTTGTGGGTGCTCCAATATGGGAAGTTTTTAAGAAGAGATTGGACAACTATTTGTGTGAAACAGTATAGGGTTTCCTGGGGATTGGCCTAGAAAACCTCCAAGGTCCCTTCCAACTCTATTATTCTGTTATTTATATAGTCAATACATGATGGAGTTGCATACAGAAAATCTCTTGGGATTCCATGATATGCGCACAGAGGGCACTGTTCCACAGTATGTCGGCCTGACTGCTTGGAGCACCAGAGCTATATTATGAAGAGGAGAACTTTCCTCATTTATGGATGAAATTAGCATCCCTGCTATGTTGAGTCCTAATTCTCTGATTCATTATGTACAAATCTAACAAAATCTCTCACCCATTCAGGCATAGTTTTTTCCCCCTCAGAATGTTCTGCATCAGTTATCCATGAAGCTGCTTTAGTCAATCATTATTACACCCAGGATTTTTGTTAGTTCTAGCCATTTCAACTATAAGGTCTAATTTGTACGTGCAACAAAATAAATTGGTAGACTTACCATCTTAAGATACTATTACATTAATTCAGACTTCAGGCAAGGAAAAGGACATTGAAATGCTCTCCAAATGGATCTCTGAATTAAAAGAGAGAAAAGAGACCCGTTAGCAAGAAAGACAGATGTAGATTTCCTCGCTTTTAAAAAAAGGAAGACTCATCTTACTCTTTGGCAGGCCCAACTCAGGACCTGTTTATTGAAGAACAAGGAAGTAAACTGATTTAAAAAATGAAAATAAGACCCATGAGTAGTTTGACAGAGGAGTCTTTTCCTCCAATCCTACATAATAAAGATTTAACATTTAAGTCTAGCATTTCCCATTACTACAATGTACTAGAACATTTCCCCTGATGTCCCGGTTTTTCAGTGTGTATATGAAATATGTAGGGAGAGCATTCTGAAATGAGATTGTAAACCTGAGGAATGGGCAATCCATTCTACCACTTTAGAAATGCTACTATTACCTTACTCCCAACACTTTTGCAAGTGTGGAACCTCACATTTCTGTTCCCCTGTTATTGGTGGAACTAATCCTGAGAAAAATTAGCAGAATGCTGCAGATTCAGCACCTGTCCAGTAGCCATCAAGTACATATAGGCTACCAATTATATTGACTGGAGTGCCTAGGAATTATAATCCAAAATATTAGAAGAACGTGCGGTTAGGAAAAGCTGTTCTATAATGGATTGGGACGCAATGGAAACCACTTGATTACCCCAATACAATCCACACATTTTGATGTAATATTACTGGTATGTACAGCTATTTTGAGCAGGTGTAACAATAAGGGGATTGCATGACCTCTGTAAGTGCCATATGTTAAATAAATAAAATAAATGACTACAAAGTTAAGAACTCAGTACCCAGAAAAAAGCAATGACAATTCTTTCTCCTATATTGTCCGAAAAATGACAATATGATTTCATCCATGGAGTCACCAGTATTCAAGCTCAGTCTGTGGCTCTCTTTTATCTTTTCCAAAGTGCTAACAAAAGTACTCCAGATTATCAGTTCCCTGCAACGGATTTGCAAAAGAAATCAGTGAAGAAAGTCCCTCTGACTGATCCTGCTTAGAACATTTTATCTAAAACCAGGATGTGGGAGATTGGTAAACCATCTGACAAAAAACATTGGATTCAGGTTGCTAATAAGGAATTCTCCGCAGCAGCCCACGGTGGTTTTAATCATGTCTGTGACAGACACTGTCTGGCAATCAGAGCTTCTCGGATGATGATCTAATCAAACTGTACGGATACAAAGAGCACACAAAACCGTGCTGGGGCTGTGCTCAAGAGCATTCATGGCCAGACAATATTGCGAAGATAGGCAAGAGTATATTAAGCACACCGCCACGTCTAACGCATCCTGTTCTCTCCACTGCCTTTTGCATAGAAGAAACAGTCCCGCCACGAGTTGGTGGGCAAAGCTGAGTTAAAGGAGACCAGTGAGACAGGAACGCTGTGGGAAGCAGCTGTTTCTCCTGCTCCCACCTCCCCACCCCAAAATCAGTGAGCTTCACCTTGGTTAAATCCAAATAATAAACCATAATAATGCACAAGAGGGTTTGAATAATGCAACAATGCAAAAAAAGAAAAGAAATGCAGTTTCCCAAAAATAAGTCTTTCCAGGATGGGTGGGGTGGGGTGGAGGAGAAAGACTGTCTAAAAAAGCCCCCGTATTTAGAGGTTTAATTAGTATATTGGGTCATTATGACATCCAGCTTATTTCATTACCTTCCTAATGTATTATTAGCTGGCAATTAAATACTGTCTACTGGGACCGGAGAGTTTTTTTTTTTCCCTCTTGTCGTTTGGGCCATACTTACTGCCTAGG